>JAFEMH010000211.1:0-600000 GCA_022495995.1 Adenophora triphylla var. japonica
TTAAATTAAGATACTATTTGAAACACATACCATAATTGTGTACTAACTATCCTATTAAGAATGTTATGAGAAAACCGTAAATGTCGTCGAATGGCAAAGTGGTTTGTACAATTAAGCACATACGACATCAAATATGAGCCCGTAACAAAGAATAAAATCTCAAGCTCTAGCCGATTTTGTGGCGACTTTAGTCCAACCATGCAACAAGAAGTGGAGCTGAAGTTCAAAGAATCCCAAGCATAGCAAGTATACATATATACAGCTATATATACTATATATATATAATATGGTAAAAGTATGGTATATGCTATAATGATGACATCCTCGGTAATACGACGCTCTACACGTACGCGCTTCCAATACTAGGGGTACAGTGCTCGAATTGTACTAAAATCGCCATTAAGGGGACAGACATACCACAATTCATCACAGCTTTTTAAGCGCCATTGAATAATGAAGCGTAAGATGAGGCATTAATTGCAGAATAGCGCTGGCCCAGACCTAGATGTCAAGCACATCCAGCTTTTATGGATTCGTTGCTACATTTTTAACCACTACATAACGGATCCTACATAGCAAAAACGCAAAGATGACTGGCGTATTTGGAAATTGTTAAAATTACGGCACCCAATTCAAAACATTTACTTTGGAGGCGAGAATTCCCACGTGAAGAAGAAAATTCTCAAACGTATGCTCTGTGCAAACTTAGGTTCAGGCCTTCAAAATCATTTTCAGCACGGAGGAGTATCCCAATTGTGCATGTTGACATCCCAAAGAATTGATCGTCTTGAGCCGTTTCGTTCTAGATGTCGACATCCCCGCCCCTCCAAAGAAGTAACATCCACAGACGGCTCCATTATCAAGTATCTCTTAGATGATACGATCCCAGCCGAGGAGAAAAATGTTAGAGCCTTCAGGGTAAGAGTTTCTAAATATTTACTTATTGATAACCTTTTGTTTAGAAAATCTGCTGCAGGTCACTACTTAAGATGTCTAGAAGCGGCATCGAGCCAACCGGCGGGTTCTAAAGGAGCTGCATGAAGGGCAATGTGGAAATCATACCGGGCGAAGTACGTATACCAAGGCTCGAGGATGGGCTATTTTTGGCCCACAATGCGAAGAGACGCAAGGAATATGCAAAGACGTGTGACTCCCGTCGCCGACACATGGTGACATCTTACACCAACCAGTGACCGTCGCATCTTATTCTGTCACCATGGCCGTTTATGGTTTGGGGAATGGACATCGTAGAAAAATTAACCAGGGCACCAGGAGGAAGAGTATTTCTACTAGCCATGACAGACTACTTTTCTAAATGGGTAGAAGCTGAGGCATACGTGCAAGTTCGTGACAGAGAAGTTATCTCTTTCATCAAAAGAAATATATTCAGCCGATTTGGGATACCTTCAGAGATAATTTGTGATAACAGCTCCCAATTTATTAGTAGGAAAACCCAAGATTTCTTGAAGAGTTGGGGAGTCAAGATGGTGACATCTTCACCTGTTCACCCTCAAGCCAATGGACCCGAGAATCCAAAGAACAAGATAATCATAAGCAACTTAAAAAGAGGCTTGAACCGGAAGAAAGGACGATGGGAAAGAGTTACCAATGGTTTTATGGGGCGACAGACGACATCTAAGAACTATACCAGTCGGACCCCCTATTCAGTGTTTGGAACAGAATCAGTCATTCCACAGGTTCTTGTACCTACAGCCAGGTACAGCTTGATGACATCTGAGCATAATAAGGACATCTTGACACATAACTTGGATACTGTAGATGAGCTAAGAGACATGGCCAAAATTCGGATGGCAGCATATCAACAAAGGGTAGCCAGGTCTTACAACAAGAACGTAAGGGTTAGAAGGTTTCAAGTAGGAGACTTAGTCCTACGAAAGGCATTCCAAAATACGAAAGAACTCAATGCATGCAAGCTCACCCCAAAGTGGGAAGGACCCTACCAAATTGATGCACGGCCCAGGGAAAGGAGGCGTATCGTCACGTCAACCTTGGATGGCCAAATGATCCCACGGAGTTGGAACGTCATTCACCTTAAAAGGTATTACGTCTAGACAATGCCTCCCTTAAACTCACCTCATCCCGGGTATGGATAATCCTTTATTATGTAACCTTTCATTTCCCTATTTACTGTTTTTTCCTTTTTTACTGCAAATTAAGATGTCACTAACATAATTTATGGAGGGGCGTCAACTTAGTTGGCGTCCATCTCTAACATGTCTCTGTGTTGCGAGATGTTGACATACGGGGAATGGGGACATGTCGAGTTGACTCAAAGTCAAGAGGACAACGATTCTCCTCCGTCAGAGGCCCTGCCATCTCTTCTCAAGTAAAGGTACACAATCCCTTCTAAGGTTTAAAGAGTTAATTACCTCTTTCTTAAGATGTTAGGTTACCACACCTTCGCCTGGAGCGCAAGTTATCTCTTTAATTGAGGTGTGGGGTGGGCCTATATGGGTAAACTCATATAAGCTTACCCATTCCCACTCAGCTTAAATGATTGATCTTATGTTTTATTCTTGTGATTATGACATATACGTGTCATCTTAAGTGTCCACTGCTTTGACATATTATCATGTCACATTACAAATTTAACATGTGATCATCCAAAGAAAATTTCATCAAAAGCAAACCAAGCCTTGACATGCTTGAAAATTACCAAACCATAATTTTACTAAAGCTACCATAAGAACATCCCTAAAAGCCAATAATCCAACATCCAAACTGCTAAAGCTAAAATGCAAAAGTGTTGGACCAACCCTTAAAAGAAATTGTCTTCGGTCCTTATGTACCTATTGCATAACCAACAAAATTAAAATTGTCTTTGGGATTCTACCCCGCATACCAAAGAAAAACAAAACAAACTTGTTTTACCTTTTTCAGATGGCATCCGCCTCAGGTGTTGCTTTAGGGGTAACCTCTCCAACCTCTGCTGCTTCCTTTACAACTACTTCATGTGGGCTTGATGACACCTCACCCTCATCTACTGGTTCACCTGTTAGCTTGGAGAAATGAGCATATTCCTTATTTAGATCCCAATTCTGAGCCTTTCCTTCCTGAAACTCCTCTATCATCTTGATTCTACACTGGGAAATAGTTTTAGCAGCAGCCAATTCGCAAGAACCTTTTACTTCAGTAATCTCCTTAAGATGATCTTCCTCACTTTTTGCTAAACTATTCAATAAATCCTTCACAGTATTCTCCTGATCCTCCAACGTCTTGGCCTGTTCTCCCAAAACTTTTTCATGTGCCTTCACTTTGTTTTCCAACAAAATCTTTTCCTTCTTTGCCAATGCCGCCTCTGATTTGGATTTTTTCTTAAAAACCTCATGTTCCTTTGTCAGATCTTCCACATACCCCATAGCCTGTGACATAAATAAATTAGTATCAAAGGATGTTATGAAAACTTAAGACTGTTCAAAGGTTGGTTAGTAACATCTTACCCCATGAAACTCATACATTTCTTCTTAAACTCCTCCATAGGCAAAATTCTCCAAAAACATCAACAACCTCAATCACTTCTTCTTGTATTGCCTTCCTCTTCTTAACCCTAGAGCCAATTCCAGCGCTCTCATCCAAGACAGGAATCTTCTTAGGAACCGGTGGTGGTTTCATCTCTACCTTAAGAGGGGTGTCTCCAAACATGGCATCAATGTCATCCAAATAGAAGTCTGATCCTGAGACAACTGGTTTCGAAACTGTGACAATATATGAAAAATGTCAAGAAGTATAATGCATCGGATTAATGAAATAAAATAAAAAGACAGCATTCTTACCTGTAGACATAACGACAGAGGTTGATGCTTTTTGATCTTCCTGGACAACCAGAGATGATTCCAACAGTCCCCTAGGAGATCTCTTATCCAAGGGAAGCTTGAAGAATTCGTCAATTTTTGCCAATGTGTCTTCTGCCGGTGGGAATAATTCTCCCCAATCAATATCTGAAAAGAGGTAAAAGCAATTACGATTTCAGTTTGTCTCAAGAACAAAAAATCACATGGCAGACCAAGGGGAGGAGAGCCTGACAGACAGGGAGGTGATTGTTTGCTTTAATTCCGGATTGAGATCTAGACAATTGATCTATGAACTTTCTGTCAGAGAGCCTAAGTCAAAATCTGATCTGTACAATGTAGCTTACGCCATAGCAATGGTAGAAGAGAAAAGTAAGAAGAGGTTTGAGAAATCAGAAGCAGAAGCTACTGGCACCAACCATGCCTCAAATGGAAGTGGCTATAAGGGGAAGAATAAAATTCGGGCTATTGAAAAAGCTGAGGTTTTTACCCCCCTCACCAAACCTATCACGGAGATTATGCAATTGGTAAAACTACCAGATCCCCGACCACTCAGTGATAAATCGAAACATGTCCGGGAAAATTCCAAGTACTATGACTTCCACAAGGACCATAGACATGACACGGATAATTGCATCTCCTTTAAAAGAATAATCGAGAGATGGTTGGATGAAGGCAAGCTCGATCGCTACGTTATGAGGAAAGATAACAAGCGAAAAAGATATGACTGTTTTGGTAGAAAAAACAATAATGTTGAATCTTAACTTAGACAAGTGTGTGGATTAAACAACTAGGAGGGGACTATGGAATTCGATTAAATGGAATAAAGACATGAAATGAAAAAGTGACACCAAGAGTTGTTAACGAGGAAAACCTTAGAGATAATAATATCTTCGAAAAAAACCACGGGAGTTAGGTCTCCAACCTTAAAAGTTTCACTATGATAATTGGGATTACAACTGCGGAAGATGATGGAGAGGATTACAAATGATGTGTGCGTAGTGTGTGTAAAAGAACGTGTTATTTTCCATCTCCATCTCCCCTTAAATAAGATTACTATCAACGGGTAAGAAGTAGTTCCTAAAATCTCGGCATCTAAGCTTATCCCTTCAACGTCCATAAGACCGAGTCCACTTTGCCGTTTGAAGAGAGGTTGAACGTGTTTGGAAATATCACGCGTTTATCTCTCTTATTTGCTGTAAAATTATAATAAATATATTAAACGAAAACAAATAAGTAAATATTAAATAATACTTACAGTGTAATAACATCTTGACATGCAGGAGCAACTGAAGATGTCACCATGCTGAAAAATACCCACAAGAATTTGTCCCCCAAAACATTTGTCTATCTTGGCAACTGAAGAGGCAAATGTTTTTCTCAATAAATGCTCAACTGCCAGCTTGCATGATTGGACGGGTATAGTGATACGTGGAGGTAATGGACGGTTGGGGAGTAAACTTAGGGAAAAGTGGTTTTTTGGAATTAGAGCTCTTTTTAATTTAAATAACTGCTTGGATGGTTCTTAATAAACTTCTCAAACCTTCCATTTCGTCCTTCCTCACTACGGCGCTGTTCTCTGCAAGGTAAAATTCTTCGTTCTTACTTTCCTCTATTGTTTGCTTCTCTCTTTCGCTTGTCAACCATGGGTAGGACTAGGTGGAGTTCATCCAAAACTAAGAGTGCACCACCTCCACAGGCTCCCATAGAAATTGATTTTGAAGATTTCTCATGTCAAAATCTCCTTGCTAAACCAGATGAGGAGACGTGTATTTTTAGTGATGCCCAAATCGAGTCACTAAAACAACAATGCTATTTCCCTAAAGGTGCTATCTTTCATCCTTTTTCCGTAAATCTTAGGTCCGACATGGTTTTCAACAAATGGATTTGTTTTCTTGAGTACCCCTTTCTTCTAGGGTTTAGCTATCCCTTCCCTTATTTGGTTTTCGAATTTTTCAAAAGACTCAACTTGCTTATCCTCAACTGATGCCTATGGCTTGGAGAATCTTTGCCTTTGTTATCAAAGTGAACAGGGAGAATGGTTTAGACCTAGGTCTCCAAGAAATAGCCTATTCATACGATCTCCAACCTTTTGGCTCAAAAAGATATCGTTTTAAGAAGAGATCAGGTAGGAATTCCCTAATGAGCACCACGTCTTCGAGTGATAGGGGATGGAAAAATAGGTTTTTCTTTGTTGATAGGGCATCCATTGAAGGAGGGACTGAGGTACCAAGCGAGTGGAACAAGGGAGGTACTTTTATTCCCTAACTTGGCTCACGAATCGATTGTAGTAACTCAGAGTCGTTTCATTCTTTCCTTGCTCAATATTATCAGGTCAATCAATCTTTTCTTCCTCTTCCCTGCTGTGGCAAAGTGGTCCAGGAACTTGCTCCTCATTATCTTCCAGCTATTGATGCTTCCCTTTTTTTGCTCACGAAACCAGGACAAATATGTTTCGGAGAAGGTACTCGCAAAAGCCTAGCAGAGAATGTCATCTACCTTGGTGAGGAGGGCCATGGTGGATTCATAACTTTGCACATGGTCCCGTGAATCGGTGGTTCCCGCATATTTTTTAAAACTTGGGATTTTAAGAGCAGGATTGGGAGGTAGATAGTTAATTCGCTGGGAGAAAGGACGGGTAGCACTGGTATCATCATCGTCCACTTCCTTTCTCCCCATTTCCATCTCATTTAATCTCTTTTTCAAGAGTAATAATTTTCTGGCATCGATCCCTGAACTGAAATGAGAGCTGTGGTGGGTCCTTTATTTCATGATGTGATCGTTCACTCTACTATGTTCCTCATGCTCCTGGTGATTGTCCCTATGCCCAGATGGTGTTCTGTCCCTTATAGGTGTCAATTCAGTATGAGGAGGTGATCTGTGATGAGGAGGGCTCCTTGGCCGAGGAGGGCTTCTAGCACGGTGAGGGCTCCTAGGACGAGGAGGGGTATTACGACGAGTAGGGGTTTTATGCCTTGCATGACTGAGCCTTGCTCTTAAGTCAGCAGAATTAACCTACTTCTTTGAACGCAACATTCTCTCCGCATTCACATTCACAGCCCGACACCTACCTCCCCTCCCCCATTCAGATCTGAAAACAAAGATATGGTTTGATGTGTTTATACGTGTGTGTGTGTCTATGTATTTGTGTGCTATGTGCTTTTGTGTGTTTGTCCTACGATTTCAATTTCGGATCTGAGATTGGAAAAGGCTTAGCATGAAGACGTGTAGAGATTGAGATGGGTTCAAGGTTTGATTTTGTATGTCATGCACTGATGGGTTTTGAAGGAATTGAATGGATGGAACATGGAATTAAATGTGAGTTTGAAAGTAATCCATTTGAGATGTTGATGATTTTAATATATTTTGAATTTTATGGGCTTTTGAATGAAGGTAGTGGAGATAGATGATGGTGGGAAATGGTGGTTTGTGGTGGTGTGCGATGACGGTGGGACGGTGGTAGGTTGTGGTGGAAGGAAGTAGGGTGTAAGGTGGTGGTGGTTACCATAGAAGAAGTTAAATATGTCATTTAGTTCTCAGTTATGCGAGTTAGGAATTTGCTGGTTTTGTGGGGCAATTTGAAATTTTTTATTCTAAAATATATTAAGTGATTAACATTTTTTAGGGCCATTAACATATGTTAGTGATTTAGGTTGATTTGGTTAATTTATGCATGATGAATAGGTTAGTTTAGTAGTTTAGATAGTATACAAGTCAATTTGGTTGTATTTATATAGTACACGCGTCATTTTGGTCATTTACTCAAATATGAAGGGCTAAACGTATTTTAGGCAGAAGTTATCAATTTGTGCTTGGTTGTACAAGTACGGTAGAAATTATTTAATTAATACTCGATAAATTAATAAACTCGCAAGGACCCGACTCGGGTTAGTTGAAAAAAAAAATTGCAATAATCGATAAAATAAAAAGATAATAATTTTTCGGGAGACCCTTTATAATTTTAGGTCCCACGAAATCTTAAATTAATAATAATTACAATTTAGTGAACATATGACTTCATAATTGAAATTATCTATGGCTTAGCAAAGTGAGACGAAACTCACAAAGTGAGACGAAACTCACAAGTGTTGTCCTTAGTATTGGCAACACTAACAACAACATACACCAATTCGAAAATAACAAAGAAATAGAAATAAATCTAAATTGCAGCGGAAGTAAATAACAATACACAAGAAGTATATAACTTGATGGGTGCCAGAAGGGCAAGATATTTCTATATATATTATGAATTCAATACAAGGTCAAAGAAGTTTCCTTAATGATAAATAATCATTAACTCAAGAAACAACAAATAAAGAACTCTCTTTGAATACTAACACTCAAAACCTCACGAAAATACAAAGTTATATGTGAAACTCTCGGTGTTGGATCAAGTGTTGCCAACACTGAATGGCGACACTTGAAGAGCAGAATTCTTTTTTGTGCAGATTTGTGTCTTCTGAATTTGATGATCTCAAATGTAGATCGACTGCACTATATATAGGCCTCCAAAACTTGGAGCCTACTCAAAATGATCAGCTAACAGCCTTGAAGTTGTTTCCTCATTTTTAGCTCTTCTCGCCTCATTTGTAAAAGTCTTGGTCTTTATAGCTTCCCTTGCTTGTACACCTCTGCTGTAGATACATTGTACTCTATCCTAATCTCCCCCTAAATAGCCAAACAATAGCTCTTTTACTTGGTCACCAATTAAACATATAAACAACATGTTTATATGTAATTTTTTTCATCTCTTCGTAACTCACGCCTGGGCACTTTCTGTTGACCTGTTCAAACTCACAAACAGCAGACTAACAACTGATATTTAACATTAATTTATACATTATTATTTGTGAAAAATACAGTAACTATTACGGGTGTTGTCAAATCAAATAGCAACAGTGGCAACACCTTAGCAATGCTGTGCTGTAACTCTAGGGACAACATACATGGCAACACATATTCTAATAGGGGTGTGCGCGGGCGCAAAGCCCGCGGGCTTTGGCAAAGCCCGGTATGAGCCCATTTAGTAGCGGGCTTCAATTTCAAGAGCCCAACATAGCGGGCATTTAGCGGGCTCAAATTAATGGGCTTTTGCGGCTTTAAGCGGGCATTTAGCGGGCTCGGGCTTGACGGGCCCAAACTTAAAATTACAAATTTCAACTTCAAGATCAAGTGTGCCGGTCTAGTTTTTGCGAAAAAAAATGACTTTTTTAGACTGTAGACATTTTAAATAGTGAAAACACCATAACACCAATAGTAATCACACAATAGCATTACAACTGCACAATGAGACATGATAGACAGCAAATAAGGATACCCAATATGGATACAGATAGTAAAACATTTATGTGATCAAATGTTGACAGCTGAATACACTTTTATGGATACAAAAAACTGCACCAAAACTATTAAAATCAGATTTGCTAACATTCATTTTCTGATAACTTATCTTCCAACCGACCAACCTAATACACTTTTATAGACAATGCACTATCAAAATGAATGCTTCTCATAGTCCTGGTGAACATAATAGAACTACCAAAATGAATAAATGTGTTTTTGAGTCTTTTGGTTTTCTTGATTTTGAATAGGCGTGTGTAAAATGCCTGGTATGTAAATCACTTCAGTAACTGTAAGTAAATACCTAATTGGGTTTTTAGTGTTTTGAAGGATGTGCGGGCCGGGCCGGGCCGGGCCTAACAGGCCGAAAAACTATGAAAGCCCGATCTCAGCCCAAACCCCGCGGGCTTTCAAGTAATCAAGCCCAGCAGGGTTGAAAACCTTGCAGGCACGGGCCTTGCGGGCATGGGTCTTGCGGGCCTTGCGAGCTTCGCGGGCCGATGGACGGGTTTGCACACCCCTATATTCTAACATTTACAATAATTATTTGTTTCAAGAATATATTAAATATATAGTTATTTTTCTTGTTTACAATGAATTAAAAGTTATCATCAACATCTAATTATTTTCAATTTATTCTCCCTCCTCCCGCTACAGCCTGCACACTTTTCTCATTGAGCGTCCCATTACAAACTTCACACTTTCTAAAATGGCAAAGAATATTTACTATTTCACCCACTAATTATCTCTCCAACTTCACTTTTATACTCACAACACCAATCAAATCACTATTTTCTACCCCACTTTCTCTCTCCAACCTTACTTTTTATACTCACAACATTTTCTCCACTAACTTTTTCCTTAATTTACGCGCAAACAGTAACTGTGAACTTACTACCGAGACAGTGGAAGTATATAAATAGCTATTTATTAATTTATCGATAAATAGCTAATTATTAATTTATCGATAAATAGATAATTTATACAAAAATTTAAAATTTGTCGAATCAACTAAAAATCCTTTAAATTAATAATTAGCTATTTATCGATAAATTAATAACTCTATTAATTAATAAATTTTATCGGATTCGGACACTATTAATATACTACATAGTTTTTACTATATAAAGTGAAAATGATCACCAGGATGAATTGGCTCAAACAATTTAAAAGAATGTGGCTGAAATTAAGAGCAATTTTTGGGAATGGAAAGTAAGTCAATGACAACACCAACTTTTATGTGCAAATATCTTCATCAAATGATTTTGCGTAACATCAATACTCCTTTCCTTTCTTTCGTCTTAATCTTATTAAAATTTTAAAAATTGTTATTAATTCATCATAAAAATATTATTAAGCTTTTAAAAATTTATAACATTTTTTTTTCATCATATCAACAAGTAAACCACTGAAATCAAATGGATACTATCAATATCTTTTTAAAACGTGTGATATTTTATAAATTTATAGTTATCGGAATATCGTTCTTATAATACGTTCCACAAACACAAACATTTTGTGCATTACGCCAACGTCTCGCTCTTTGTCCCCTTATTATCGGTTTCGGATTACACTAAATTTGAAACTATTGCGGCAAGAATTTTATAATTGATCATATTCTTATCATTGCAAGATGAATGATGATATCAATAAGGTGCTAAAGGACGGAGTGAGAGCAGAATTAATTTTGATTGCAGAACTTTTGAATGAAATGATGTGTCCAAATTTTAAATACATTATACTCCCTCCGTCTCATAAAACATTACTCATTTTACTATTTTCAAAGTCCCCACTTTAAAGTCCCACTTTCCTAAAAATGAAATTTTTTAATACTTCTTTATTCATGAGACTCACTTGTCATACTCACAACACTTTTCAAATTTACTATTCTCTCCACTCATTCTCTCTCCTCCCACTCACAACACCTACTTTAATAACATTATTCCTTATTTTCCGTTCTCAACAGTAAAAGGGTAATGTTTTGTGGGACGGAGGGAGTATAGCGTAGCAATGAGTTGACAGTTGTAACCCCAAATAATAGCAATTGCTAGATCTTATCTTTCCTTTTCCTTAGCTATTTGACAATAAACTACCCAATTGGGAAATAACTCCCAAGACATTTGTCTTGGAGCAGGTTGATTAATCTCTATGTTCAACTTATGTGTCCTAAAACTCAATAATATGTTATCTAAAAAAAAAAACTATATATGGAAGGCTACCCCTACCCCTTAGATATTATTCAAAGAAGACAAAGAAAAGTAGTCTCCAATACCATTTTTTCAACCATTTTAAATTCATACCCCAATCAACTTGTGTTGGAACAATAATTTAAGCTTGGTCCCATTTTTCTACCATATTTATGGACATTAGTTTCTTTCCATTTCAAACTTAAGTACTACCCAACACACACTCTCACTGAGTGTATAAGTAAGTAGACTTACTGAGTTTACACAAGTTAAGGTTAAGCTCAATGGAAGGCTCACTCAACCAAGATGCAGAGGCACACATACCACCCGGCTCAAGTCGCAAACGAGGCGGTTGGGTCACCCTTCCTTTCATCACAGGTCTCTCTCTCTCTCTCTCTCAATACTCTACCATGTATGATGTTCGGAATTGTTTTACTTTTGTAATTAAATGAGTTAATTTGGTTCATGTCGTGAGATTGTGACAAAGTTTTACGTTCTTTGTCACACGCTTGCTGCCCTGACTATAGGGATAAAAGGCTTTGTTGTTGTGATTAAAGAGCTAACGCCTGCTGCCCTGACTATAGGGATAAAAAGCTTTGTTGATGTTGTTGTTGTTGTTGTTGTTGTTGTAATGAAATGAGCTAATTTGTGTTTAAAAACATGACTATATATAGGAACTATGGCAGGGTTATCGCTAGCGGCGGGAGGATGGATGATGAACCTTATAGTGTATCTGATAGAGGAATTCAATGTGAAGAGCATAGATGCTGCTCAAATCTATAATGTCATCAATGGCTGCTCCACTCTCTTCCCTATCATCGGTGCCATCATCGCAGATTCCTTTATAGGCCTTTTCCCTGTCATCTCCATCTCCTCCCTCATCTCTTTGTTGGTAACATTCCTCAACTTTCAACCTCTTCATTTCTCTACCTCGCTTATCCTTTGTTCACATGGACAGTTTTAACTCGTAAACCATTGACTGAGGGCGAGTTAAAATTTTCTGCAGTCAATCAGTTATAACTGCCACACAGTATATAGAAAAACAAACAAATTGTTAAAAACACATGTAGAATAAAAAAGAAATACATTTTTTCCTATTGCTTAATAAAAACGGTTTTTTTCAGAAGATTATGTGGTAAAGATATGAGATTTTTGTTGTTTTTTTTTTTTTTGTTTGTAGGGGATTGTATTACTAACTTTAACTGCAAAAATCGATTCATTAAGACCTCCGAACTGCGAAACCGGATCAATCTTATGCAAATCTCCATCAAAACCTCAACTCGCAATCTTATTTTCGAGCATAACTCTAGCCACTATAGGGGTAGGGGGTACGCGCTACACGATAGGAACAATGGGAGGCAATCAATTCGACAAACCAAAGGATCAAGGGATATTCTTCAACTGGTTTTTCTTCACAATGTACACATCAATTATAGTAAGCGTAACGGCTATTATCTACGTCGAAGACTCAGTGAGTTGGGGATTGGGTTTTGGTATATGCATTGTGGCTAACCTAGTTGGGTTAGCCATTTTTGTAGTGGGGAAGAGGTATTATCGGATTGTTAAGCCACAAGGGAGTCCATTTATGGGTTTGGCTTGTGTTCTTGTAGCAACTTTCAGGAAAAGGAAAGCTAATTTGTCACTTAAAAGTGAGGATTATTGTCATGATCCAAAAGATGGTGATGTAGCCTCAAATGCAATTCCAACAAAAACATTCAAGTAAGTAATTACTAACTCCATTTCTTTTTCTAGTATTTTCAGTCCATTTTCAAAGATTAATTTATGAATATTTAATTTTTAGATTAAAAATTTTCTTTTATGTTCAGAATTTTCTTGTTGTTTTATTTTCGTATTATATATAAAATATATATAACTTTAGATATATATTTTATATTGGAATCTTTGTTTATAATACTCACTCAAATTATTGGAATCGTTTTTTCTTACATTATTTTTTAACCCCACCTAATCTTGACCAGTAGAAGTGTGGACCCCTACCAACATGCCACGATAATACTCCTTCAACCACATAATAATTATTACAAACTTTGAAATTTTAATATTAGTAATGTTTTTATCAAAACAAATAAATATTAGTAATGTTTATGATAGTGTAACAATAATAAATTATAGAATTTTACTTTGATAATTAAATTATTAAAAATTATTTGAAATTCAATTAAATTAATAAAAAAATCAAACTATGATACTTTCTACGGTCCAGTTTAATGTTTCTATTTTGACTTTACACGAAAATTAAGAAATAATAAATGTTGTGAGTATAAAAAGTAAAGTATGGGAGAGAAAGCTGGTAGGGACTAGTAATAAGTGAGTTGTTATTGTAACTTGTAAGTATAGCAAGTGGGTATCATTGGCCATTTTAGAAAATAAAGCAATTAAAAACTTTAAACTGAAATATGTTAAAAAGAAAACTAAAAATCTTAAAAGCGGGACGGATAGAATAATTGTTACGGGATGGAAAAGATTATTATTATTTCCCTATCTCTTGGTAACCTTGATTGAAACAGAAGAAGAAAAAGTTGGCGCTCTGAGGTGATATGTGAATTTAATATGATGACCAATTTTTTTATCCATGTCTTGTTAGGTAACATTCACGGCAAATCTAACTTGGAAGAAGACATGTAACCAATAGAAATCAAATTAGCTTTCAATGATTATATACCACCTACTTAATAGGCATTTGGGCACGTCACTTTACATCAAAAGTTATACTCACTCCCAGTACAAAAATTAATACTCCCTCCGTTCCGATAATAGCTTTACTATTTTGGTTTGGCACGCAAGGTGGAGAAAATGTTGTGAGTGTAATAGTAAAATAGAAGAGAGAATGAGTGGAGGAAATAATAAATTTGAAAAATGTTGTAAGTGTAATAGTGAAAAAAGAGAGAGAATGAGTGAGTGGAATAGTAAAGATTCTTTGTCATTTTAGGAAAGGCGAAACTTCTAATGGGACGCCCTTTTAGGAAATTGGTGAAGCTTTTATTGGGAGGAGGGAGTATTAATGAATGACTAAAAAAAATTAACTTTGTTGTAAGTGTAAATTTAAATAATTTTTTTATTATTCATTTTGAAAAGGAGTAAATAACAATCTAGATCCTGGTCATTTGGTGGTTAGAGAGAATGACATTGTCCTCCTAGCATAGCTAGGCGTCTCTGTGAAGTGCATCAAGGAGGGAGCGGTGAAATGTGTTGATCCCCTTCTTAAAGAAAAAAAGAAGAAAAAAAAAAGGACGGTTGATTTCAAATATATATATTCTCTATACTATTCAGTCCATCTGATATCTGATTGCACTGCAATCTAATGTCACATAGTCGATCTCTGTGTGAATTAATATTTCTTTGAAACAATTTATCTGTCATGAATAAGTTTTCAGAGTAGACATTAAAAAAGTTGGCTTCTCTTAAACAGGTTTCTAAACAGGGCAGCTCTAAAGGGTATAGGAGACACCAAACCAGATGGCTCAATAGCAAAACCATGGAGCCTATGCACTGTTCAACAAGTAGAAGATTTCAAAGCCCTAATCAAAATCATCCCAATACTCTCAACTGCAATATTTCTAAGCATCCCAATTGCAATCCAAGGCGGCCTATTCGTCCTCCAGGCCCTAACCATGGACCGCCACCTCGGCAGATTCCAAATCCCAGCAGGAACGATGGCTGTCTTCCTACAACTCTCCACTTGCTTCTGCCTAGTCTTCATTGACAGGCTCCTCTTCCCAATGTGGGAGAAAGTCAAAGGTCAAACCCCAACGCCTCTCCAACGTATTGGAGTCGGCCATATTCTCATTATCCTAAGCATGGTTTTATCGGCTCTAGTCGAGTCTAAGAGGCTAAAAATGGCCCATTCGCAAAAACTCCAAGATGGACCCACAGTGGACATGTCGGTTTTTTGGCTAGTGCCGCCACTGGCATTGATTGGAGCTGGGGAAGCATTTCATTTTCCGGGACAGATTGGATTGTACTATCAAGAGTTTCCGGTGTCGCTAAAAAGTACCTCGACTGCCATGGTTGCTTTGGTTATTGCAATTGCGTTTTATCTAGGGATTGCTATAGTGGATTTTGTTAGAAGGGTGACTGGGTGGTTACCTAATGATATAAATAAGGGGAGGATGGATAATGTGTTCTGGGCATTGGTGATGGTAGGGGTTTTGAACTATGGGTATTTTCTGGTTTGTGCTTGGTTCTACAAGTACCAGAATGCTGATAAAAAGTTGGAGAATGTTACTTCTGATACTTAATAAGAAGTATTTTTCATGATGATGGGCTACATCACACTTGTACACTTTCGGAGAGAGATGCTTAAGTTTTTAAGAGATGTAAGGTTAAATTAGCATGGTTGAATGCATAATATGTACTGTTCCCTCCGTCTCACTAGAAGAGGTGTGGTTTGACCGAGCACCTAAATTAAGGAAAGTGGTAGACACTTGATTAAATCTTTAAAGTGCGCCTCCAAAATTTTGAAGCCAATACAAGGAGGGAATATTTGATTCAAACTAGGCGGGAAAGAAAGGTTAATATAGTCAATTAATTAAAAAAAGACGACCCAAATAGAAAAAAATTACTCTTCAAGTTGGATGGCCCAAAAAGGAAAACCCACTGCTTCAAGTGGGACGGAGGTAGTATTATTCTTTGATGCATCATTCCAAGTAAGGACATAAATGTTAGCTATTGAATTAGTTACTTACATTATCATTCAAAAAGATCAGTCCCTGATGTTATGCCCAAAAAAGAAATTATAAGGAGAAAAAATAAGTCCTAATTGTTAAGTCAAAAGAATGAGTCAATTACCCCACTGCTATTAGTTACTTGGCTCGCCTGGCAGAGTGTTCCCAAGCTTCTTCGTACAATCAAATGGTCCAAGCTGAATGTTCTTCCGTTTAACCTGAAATGCATTTAAGTATACCATTATGCATATGCTGTGGGGACTAATTTTGCATCAATAAATATAATACTGGAAATCATGCAGTACAACTCTTCTATGAGATTTGAAGAGAATAGCCGGGCAAGATAAAAGGAATGAGATCAACATTAGTTTCATTCACATAGTCCACAGGAGAAAGTGATGTCCAGTCATCTATTTTTTTTATTATCTTTCTTTTATTTCTTTTTTCTTTTTGGATAAGTTGTTTGTAGGGGAAATATAGGGTCTTGATCTTGATACTAAGGCCGGATATGTGATTGAATCGTGTATAATCCACTTTCCGAATAAAGTATTTCGACCCTTAATGCCTGGGTTACACAAAATCTTTATTGGGATAAGACAATCACGCAATTTGTTTTCTAGGCAAAGAGAACAAATCAAAACTTGAGAATTGTGTTGCTTTTGTTATTGTTGTATTACTTGTGTTTTTCATGTATGTACAACTGAGATCAATCCCTGTATATATACAGATGGAGAGGTATTAGTTAAAGGGTACAATCAAAAGACATGACTTTAGCCAAGCGATGTGTCTTTTCATTTTGAACCGGCACTGTTCAGAACCGCTCGCCGAGTCGAGGACTCGCTCGGCCGAGCATAGATGTCCCAAGTCATTTTGCCCGGATGCACGGCCGTGTCATTTGAGCTGCACGGCCGTCTTTGTTAAATGCTGCTCGGCCGAGCAAGGCATTGCCTCGGCCGAGGCATCCGAAACTTGGACAATCTGCCATGCTCTGCTCGGCCGAAGTCGAGGACTCTGCTCGGCCGAGCACATCAAGAAATGTGCTACCCTTTAACTTTTACTTCTTTTATCGAGGTTGACTTCGTTTTAGCTCAAACGAGTGTGTACTCCACACTTTCCCTTACTCGTATCCGAGTCTAATACGAATCACATTGATCTCTAGTAAATCATCATTACAATAAAACAAGTTGATGACACTAAAATCACCAACAAATCCCCTCCATTTTAGTGTAATCCTTTGATTTACTAAACTTTATAAATAACGAAACAAACGAATGCATAAATGAAAATGTCTTGCGATTGAATTTTCATCTTAGTATAATACACCTTTCAAATACTCGAGAATCGGGGTGTCGTAACGATTGAACCCGTCAACTCATATGAATACCGAAGATACTATACACATAAGTTCGCATAATTCTCTTTGTTTAATCTTGACACTATTACAAGCCACGTGTCCATATCCAATAGTGAACATATAGGAAGCCAAGTCCTAGCTTCTTGAAGCGGCAAAACTTCATGTCCACATAGGTAGTTCCTTTTAATCTTGCACCCGCATTTGCAATTTTTCAAAGGAACTATTAAGAAGATATTCTTCAACCTAACATTTACTTGCAGTGTCCGAACACATACCTTGGGAAAGATAATAACATGTGTTCCAATCTCCAACCGCGAGCTTTCCACATTGAATTCAAGCTTCTAACGTTGTATTAGAAGGGAATTGGGTATCTCACAATTAGAGGATTAAATGGACTTTAATCCCATTCCCATTCTGAGACTTATTTACCAAGTCTCTGGCTAACCCCTTCGTCAGTGGTCGGCCAAATTTTGTTGCGACCGAACAAACTCAACCGATATCACACCATTCATGATTAACTCCCGAATCATACTATGTCGACACCCAGTGTCTAGACTTGCCATTATAAATCGACTATAGGCCCTGGCCGAGGTGGCGACACTATCACAATGGATAGGCATTGGTGATATCGGTTTTGGCCATAATGGAATCTCATATATCAAGTTCCGAAGCCACTCCGCTTCTTTTCCAAAGGCGACCAATGCTACAAACTCGATTCCATTGTAGAATGTGTAATACATGCTTTTTGGAAGCCCAAGAAATGGCACCTCCTCCAAGCAAGAACACCCAACCACCTAGTAGAAGATGAATCTTCTTGGTTGATCCAACTAGCATCGGTATAACCTTCTAATATAGAAGGATGTCCACTATAACACAAACCATAGTCCATAGTACCTTTTAAGTACTTGAACACCCTTGTTATAGCATGCCAATGCTGTCTACTAGGATTACTAGTGAACACTGCTCAATCTTCCAACCGCATAAGCAATATCGGGTCGAGTGCCGTCATAAAGATACATCAAACTCGCCAACGGCTTTTGAGTATTCGAGTGTGACACGGGTTTACCAAGATTTGATACAAGTTTCTCGGTAGGATCCATGGGAGTACTAACTTTAGAACAATTATCACAATTAAACCTCTTGAGAATTTTCTCAATATAATGAGATTGTGATATTGCAATTCCCTTGTTCATCCGTTTAATCTTTATACCAAGAATTACATCGGCTTCTCCCATGCCCTTCATCGAAAACTTTGATGACAAAAACTTCTTAGTTTTATCAACTACATTTTGGTCGGTGCCAAAATCAACATGTCATCTACATATAGACGGATGATTACACCTTTATCGGATTCATCAAATCTGCTATATACACATTTGTCGGACCGATTTAATACAAAACCATTCGACAAAACAACCTCATCAAATTTTTGATGCCACCGCTTAGGTGCTTGCTTCGGCCCATACAATGACTTAATTAACTTACATACCTTATGCTCATTACCCGGCATAACAAATCCTTCAAGGTTGCTTCATATACACTTCTTCTTCCAAATCACCATTTAAGAATGCTTTGTTTTGACATCCATTTGATGGATCAATAGATTCGAATAGTGCCAAAGCTATCGAAATCTAATAGTAGTGATACGAGCAACCGGTGCATAGGTATCGAAGTAATCGATCCCTTTCTTTTGTCTAAAGCCTTGGATTACCAATCGAGCTTTAAACTTGTCGATAGTTCCATCGACTTTCATCTTCTTTTTGAAGATCCATTTGCACCCCAAAGGTTTACGGCTGGTGGTAAATCGAGCAAGACCCATGTATTATTTTCCATAATAGAACCAATCTCATCATCGATGGCTTCTTTCCAAAACCGTCTCGAGATTTTATTGCTTCATCATAGGTTCTTGGATCCTCCTCTATACTATAACAGTAAGAGTATTGAGATTCAATTTGATCTCTTGATCCCTACCTCAATCAAATGATCATTCATTTGAAATTAATCCAAAATACTTATCAATTCTTAACTTAATGGTGAATAAATATTCAACCAAAGCAAGTAGATCCGCATACTCACAACACATTATTAAATGCGTGGCTATGCATTTGAACAAACTCACAACGCATCTAATGATGGTGGCTATGTTCAAAATGGGATAATCTTACATTAAGAATTGAAAGCCTTTTGAAATATTACATTTTCCACCGAGCATGCCATTACGAAGAATTGATAACAACAGAAGAAATCATATAAATAGAACTAGAAATTTTATTTAAATTCAACATAAACATCCCATTATAACCAAATCCTACAAATACACCAAACTTCGATACGGTAAACTTATCGGATTCATATACTTGTTTGTATCCACACTTGTTCAATACAGGACCAGAAACGAAGTTTTAGTACATACAATACTTTAAACAAAGAAATAGTTTTTCCCGAACTGAATTCCAATACCACATTTCTTTTCCTTGAATAGTAGCGGAATGGTCATCACCCATGTAAAGAACAGATCCGTCTTCCATTGGTTCATACTCCCTCCGTCCAAGTAAGTATTTCACAGTTACTGTTCACGCGTGGATTAAGGAGAGATTATTATATTGAAAGTGTTGTGAGTGTGAAATTAAAATAGGAGAGAGAATGAGTGGAGGGAATAGTAAATTATAATGGTGTTGTGAGTATTAAAATAATGTGGGAGAGAGAATGAGTGGAGAGAATAGTAAAGATTCCTTTCCATTTTGGGAAAGAAACAAAGTGTGAAGTATGTAATTGGACGCCCAAAATAGAAAGTGTGAAGTATGTAACTGGACGGAGGGAGTATGTCTTAAACCAACAACGATCTTTACAAACATTAGTTGTGGCACCGGAATCAATCCACCACGCAATAGCATCATCCTTGGTCTTCAGAATGGTCCTTAGACCCCTTTCCCGAACCACTGGTGCTTGCGCCATTCTTGTTGTTTCCAACACGACAATCCTTCTTAAAGTGACCAGTTTTGCCACACTTCCAACATGCCAATTTAGGCTTCTTGTTGGAACCAGAACCATTGTCATTGAAACTACGTTTCTTTCCTTTGTTTTTATTGTTTCCACCCACATCAATCATATTGACAGAGGGTCCAGCAACTTCCTTTCCTTTGCCTTTGTCATCCTCTTGCGCCCTAAGAGATTCCTCTATGCGCAAGTGACTACCAAGTTGAACCAAAGATAGATCGTCTTTACCATGTTTCAAAGTGTGTTTGAAATCCTTCCAGGAGGGAGGCAACTTATCAATCACACTTGAAACCGATATTGACTCATCCATCTTCAGCCCATGTTGTGTATATTGTCCAAGGATTCTAAGGAGTTCATTGAAGCTGTTCCATGACAGTCTTGAATCGACCATTTTGTAATTATTAAAATTACTCACAAGGAACTTCTTACTAGAAGCATCCTCGCCGTGTACTTGGATTCAAGAGAATCCCATAACTCTTTGCGCATTCCTCATTTTGATAGATGTCAAAGAGAGAATCGACATACCGTTTAATATGTGTTCTCTGCAGATGTAGTCGTCGTTTTACCACTTTGATCTACGTCTGATTGCATCCAAGTTGTCATCTTCAAGCAATTCCGGAATAGGGGTAGAAAGAACATACACCACCTTTAATGTTGTCAAAAGGAAGTGCATCTTCTTACGCCAACGCCGGAAATCTTGTCCTTCAAATTTGTCTAGCTTTCCAAACTTGTTCGTCATCTCCTTCAAAGTACTTCCATCCACCATGAGTATACTTTGAATACTTTATTCGTTTGTAGGGGAAATATAGTGTCTTGATCTTGATACTAAGGCCGGATATGTGATTGAATCGTGTATAATCCACTTTCCGAATAAAGTATTTCGACCCTTAATGCCTGGGTTACACAAAATCTTTATTGGGATAAGACAATCACGCAATTTGTTTTCTAGGCAAAGAGAACAAATCAAAACTTGAGAATTGTGTTGCTTTTGTTATTGTTGTATTACTTGTGTTTTTCATGTATGTACAACTGAGATCAATCCCTGTATATATACAGATGGAGAGGTATTAGTTAAAGGGTACAATCAAAAGACATGACTTTAGCCAAGCGATGTGTCTTTTCATTTTGAACTAGCACCTGTTCAGAACCGCTCGCCGAGTCGAGGACTCGCTCGGCCGAGCATAGATGTCCCAAGTCATTTTGCCCAGATGCACGGCCGTGTCATTTGAACTGCACGGCCGTGCTGTTCATACTGCTCGGCCGAGCAAGGCATTGCCTCGGCCGAGCATGGCTGTCCAGAAACTTGGACAATCTGCCATGCTCTGCTCGGCCGAGTCAAGGACTCTGCTCGGCCGAGCACATCAGCAAAATGTGCTACCCTTTAACTTTTACTTCTTTATCGAGGTTGACTTCGTTTTAGCTCAAACGAGTGTGTACTCCACACTTTCCCTTACTCGTATCCGAGTCTAATACGAATCACATTGATCTCTAGTAAATCATCATTACAATAAAACAAGTTGATGACACTAAAATCACCAACATTGTTGTCCAAGTTGCTCTAGCAAAGGATGTATTTTTGTCAGTAAACAGCTTGTGGTGGCGTTTTTCATCTAAGAATACTGTCATTTCTGTACTCTTCACCGCTTATTGTTGCAGCAACGATTTTGCAGCGTAGCCTATCAATAGGTCCCTACTTATACCAGCTTTCTTCGACTGCACTCAGAACCCGGGACTGATAGGTAGGATCCAAATTGATGTTGGATGTTTTTAATTAGTCTGTTATATTTTAAGTTGCCATTAATGTGATAGATATATGATGCAGAATTCCACAAGAATTAATGCAACATTCCAGAAGTTTGAAGTTATTTAAGGGAGAGGCAAAACATGACCAGAGAAGAGGTAGATATATCATGTTTAAGATAGCTGCATACTTTGCTGAACTACAACTCCGTGTGGAATGTGCATAGAATGATGGATATTAAGAGAATGATCACAAATTAATGTATAACTTCCAGAAAATCAGTAAGGTCAAATTTGTTGGGGAGGGTGAGGAAAACCCAACATCTGGTGTTTTATTGGGTAGATAAAGCAAAAGGTAAAAGGCAGAATCCAACATCCATAGAATGGTTGTCTGTCAGTTCAACAGTGGAATAATTATAATTGAGCGGAAACGCTAAGAGAAGAATGTAGCAATTCCAACACTGCTTAGGCTGAAAATGATGCATTTATCCCCTACGGCCGTGTGCCACACACAATCATTTTATGTCTCCTCTAAATCTTTCCTATCTCTTTCAGATTTATATTGTAGGCAAACACCTGTTTACTTGAAAGGGAAGTTCTATATGACAGCTATGGGACCCGTGCTACTTTATGGAATGGATGTTAGGCAACTGGGAATAAACATATTAACAAAACAGGGATAGCCCAAAGGGAAGTTAAAAATGAACAACCTTTTGAGATGGTAAAAGTCACCCCCATCTTGAGGTGCTATGGTATCAACATTTAACACCAAGCTAGAGGTAGAAAAAGGCCAGAATTAACGTGGAAAACAATAACAAAGAAGGATACTAGTGACTATGGCTTGTTATATGACATTGCACCGGACAGGATCCAATGGTGAATAAGGATTCATGTGTACCCAACCTCAATTAATTGGACAAAAGCTGAGTTATTTGTTTTTTTTGGATGGGTTCATTTTCTTTTTCAACAGGCGGTTGAGGGCTCTTGGTGTGTGTGCAAGATATCATGCCAGCAAACAAGGCATTAACTAATCAGTTACAAAATGGTAGCTGTAATTAGCGTATGTACAAAACTGTATCGAAATTAAGTTCATTTAGACTTTAGAGAGTCCCAACAGGCCAACACTATCAGCTCGTAAACAACGAATAAAACTTAAGCTCAAAATAGATAATCAATAGCACACATATATTTTGTAAGCCAGTTCAAAAGTAATGAGATTCTGTGTATTATAAAGTCATACCGGAGACCATGGACTTGGCTCAGGAAGGGGCTTGTCAGTGGGTGAATTTTATACAGCACCACTTTTCAAGGTAAGAATATCCTGCAGAAAATTAAGAGATTGATGTAGTAAGGAACGTAACAATTGTATCAGAAACAGATTTTATGCATCTATAAATGGAGCCAAGTCCAAGAAGATGGATATGGCTATGTGATTGGTATTCTAAATTAGAGTAGTCATCAAATCGACCAAACTTACAAGATACACAGACCAGGTGGGGGTGGAACAATGTAACTTAATGCGTACTACTTAGACCAAATTATAACAAACATATGGATAGTCACAGGCAATCCTCTAAGTCTCAGTCATTACTGGTTGAATGACACACTTTTTGCTCATACAAGTTGCTCATGAATATCGAATGTAATGGTTATTTTTGTTGCTCCGTAGTATATAGCAATTCAAATTTAATGATGCGGAAACATGTAACATGGAAGATGCTAAATTTTCTTTGAATCATAATGCATATAAATCTCCAGAAAAATCTGGAAATTACCTCTCCAGCAGCTTCAATAGCAGCCAACCACTCGTCAGAGAATGGAACTGCGTTGGGAGGAGGCTTTATCAATGGAACATCTAGTTTCATCTTATTCTCTGAACTTTTGCTGCCAAACAAAAAGAAAAATGAAGATGAAGGGTGAACGTTTTTCTCAAAGCACAGATCTATTGGACAAGTGTGCCTTAAAGATAGAGAATAAGCGGAAAATGAGCAAGTATGTGAATAACTTACATTGATAATGTTGCATCCATATCCTTTTCAAGATCCCCTGCAGTATCCAACTCATGATGCAGTTCTCCAGCGAGACAGTTTCCGTCTGTGGTTACAGTTTCATCTTGATCGTTCTTCAGATCATTAACTCCTATGCTCAGTTGGCTGCTACTCTTTGACAAGTTTGTATCTTCTCCGACAAATGAACATGATTCTTCATGGAGTGAACAGAATTCTGAAGTAGTTTCCACAGCTAAAGTCTGATCTTTACTAATATTTAAATCCGGTTCAATTCCAGAGGAAGCTTGGCCACTGATCTCTATGTCATGACTGATTTTTCCAGCAGTGAAGTACTCGTGATTTTCTGCTGAAGACTTTAATGGAAGTGAAGGTCCATCCGCAACATAAGACTGACCATTTTCACTAAGCTCTATTCGTTCCGCTGTTAGTGGAGCCTGAACAACTTCATTGGAGCTGCTTGGGTCATTATCATAAATGAAGCTTCCTTCTGGAACGTCTGCAAGACTCTCCGCTACATAATCAAGCTGGAATTTTTCAGAATCAATGATTTTCTTAGGAGATATGTCATCCTTCAAAGTGACCTGATTATGTTTTGTACAAACTTCTTCAATTTCATAGTAAGGATTGGACACCTCTGGTTGTTCTCCAAATATTTTCTGAACGGGTCCTGTTAACGATGATATTTCATGAATTGAACTTGGTTCTGTAAAAGTTGCGCTCAGACTAGTACAATGATCATTGGCTTCTTTTAAACTGGAATCGATACAAGAAATAGCTTGGCCACTGGACTCCATGCTACGGATGATCGGACTATCAACTGAAAACTCATTACATTCAGTTGAATCAATCACTGGAGAACCTAAAGGAACAACGTCAAGACTTGGCTGATCATCAGCAAAGTCATGGCAGTTTTCTAGCTCTGCTGTTGTAGCTTGAGTAATGACAACCATTGTTCCCAGATCACATCCATAAACATCTTCTGGTACGTCTTCAACATTCTCCAAGAGACTACCCTTACAGAATCCTTCAGAATCAAGAAGTAAGTTATCCTGATTGTCCACCAAAACTTGTTGAACTTTAAGGTTCCTATCTGGGAACTCTGGCTGCTCACCAAGTACTTCGACGGGGATAGCAATCTTTGTAGATTGTTCATGTGATATTGGTGTATCGTTGCTGCAGGATCCAACTAATTTATCACCATTAAATAACTGAATTTGTGCAGCTAAATGTGATTCAGGAACATTATCTACTTTGCCAACATCTTTATCTGCTTGATCTGCAGTTTGAATCTGACGATGAGAAATTTCCATTATATAACTACAACCTTGATCATCACCAGCATCAGCAAGATAGAATTGGGAGTCTTCAGCAGCTGTACTCCTCTGAAACGAGCTACCACCACTTGCCTCTATCCTCTGTCTATTATAAGGATCTTCTTCATGCATCTGACTTTCTTTGACTACATTATGACTCAATTGATCAACGACCTTCAATGGTACATTGCTTCCTTCTGAAGATGGCTGAGTAGCTTGCACTAGTAATCCTGATTCCGTGCTCAAATATGTACCGAAATCTGAAGGCATAGCTTCACCAACAAAGCTGACATTAAGCATGAAATTCTTGTGACTACCATGCTCATGATTTGCAGGTACTTTCGTATTGATAACACTCAGAACATTTGATCCCCTCACACGAAAATCATTTGTTTCAGGAAAAACAAACTGAACACTGTCAATAGCTTCTTCGCAATGTGGTTCTTTGGAACATGAGTTTTCTCCAAGCAACGTAGAATCATCTGGTTGCCATTCATTGTTAAACTGGCAAGTTGGTTCAGATGCAGAGCAAACAATTTCCATCTCTAAATGGTTTACAGATTTATCACTGGACTCACAAACCTCTAAACATCCTCTGTTATATCTTGAAGTACTTGCGGTACGTTGTTGTGCATGTTCTACAGGTGACCTGTTAGAAACATAATCTACTCCATCAACACCTCCATTTTCTTGCTCTCTGTGACTTGTGGACTCAAAACATTTTGCATGTTGATCACTTAATTCACGAACCTCTGAACTATCTGTGCACTCTACTGCATTATCTTGGTCACTGTTGTAGTTGTTTGATGAAAATTTGCCATCTGAGGCCTTTTCTTGCGCATGTTCTGAAGGTGACGCCTTACAAATATCAGCTACTTCAATAGCATCTCCATTCTCTTGCTCTCTATGACATTTGGACTCGAAGCATCCAGGATATTGATTGCTTAGTTCACAAACCTCTACGTATTTATTCATCTCTATTGCAGTAATTGAGTCACTGTTGCATCTTTCAGAAGAAAGATTCCCATGTAGGGCCAGTTGTGAATTTCCTGCAGGTGATTGTTCAGGGAAGTCATCAACCCCAGTAGCACCTCCATTTTCTTGTTTCATATCATCATATGGAAATGGAACATTGAATTTTTCTAATTCAGTCACATAATCTCCTCCGTGCTGCTTGTTGGATCCACCTTTTGAAGTTACTTGATTATTTATAATCTGCAAGTTTGAGTGATGCTTTAACACAGTCTCCTTCAACTGAATACAGTCCACGGGTAGACAAACTTCTGGCTTGGCTTCAATATTTCCATTACCATTTCCATTCTGCTTCCAACATAAAGACTCGGAACTTTTACAATCAGATTGAACTTCTGTTTCCCTGTTTTGCACATTTAGTACCCCAAGGTCAGATTTCACCGTTTTATCCAGAACAGCGCATAAAGCAGATGATGAAGACCATTGCTTATTGGAGATTGAGGCAGTTAAAGGTGTTTTTCCTGGTACAGGTGGAGGTCTTGACAAACCAAATTTATGTGTGCCATCAATGTTAGATCCGAGATAACTGTCACATAGTCCCACACTTCTCTGCATTAAGGTTTCTGAACCCGAAGCCTTTGACTGAAATCATGTGGCGATACAGAAAAAAGAATGATTTAGCTGCTTTAATTGACTGGAAGCAAGTCCATTTGGATTCTGAGTGAAAGAAGCGTACCTGACCAAAGAATCTCATTGATGGAGACGGCTTTCTCAAACCTGAGGGTTTCATGGATCGAATCTTTGGATTTATAACCTTCCCATTAGCAATAGAAGGGTTTAGCGAAAGAGAAATAGTAGGTGAACCAGATGAAATTTGGCCTTCACGTAGGTGGAATCTAGTAGATGGAACTTTTGACTGTGGAATCACCTCTGAACCAATCACCTCTGAACCACTATTAACTCCACTAATGTGCAACAGTCTTGAGTTGGTTGATGACTGTGCTTCTAGCAATGAATTTGTCTGCGCAAAGTGAGATAAGAATGGAGTTAGTTTCCTTCATTAGGTAAACAAAACAAACAAAAGGAGTGTTTCAAGTCCAAACTTATATTGTACCAAGTTGGATAATACTTGGTGCTTCTGAGTGCTTGACAAGTACGCTTTCAATATACTAATCTAAAATTGAAAAGAATTAGATTAGCTTATGAATTCTTACCAAATTTCTTGCTGAATCATTTACCCGTGAAGCGACTACACCGGGACCAGTTTTAGCTTTAGTTTGAGCACATTTTACATTTGTAGAAGAGCATTTCGTTGTGACAGTCTTCTGAATATTGACAGCTGCAACAGTAAATGGGAACAATGGCATAAGAAAAGCAATCACCTCTTTCTCGCACTTACAAAAGTTAGTTGATAAAGAAAGTATGGAATATGTGATTAAAGCATTGAAATAAAATATATAGAAGGCTAACTAGGTTGAAATTTTGATATACTTGACCCAGCCATTTTCTGTGATGCAAAATGGCAACAGGTTAAAACATAACTACTCAAAGATGCTGGGAAAACCTGGTTTAGCAATCTGATTAGGCTTCAAGTAGCTTGAGTATTGTGTAGTAGTGTTGGCATGTGTAGGAAGTAAACAAGAACCTGTCTTTGAAGCTGGCAACTTTGGAAGCTTCGAGTCCTTCCTTATTATTCTGACAGTGCTAGCACATGCAGGTCTTTTCAAAGTAGAAAGGAGTCAAGGATCATCATTAAATATCAAACTTAATGCTGAAGGAAAAAATCATCATGTGGACACCACAAAACCACCATAATATAACAGAATGAAAAGGATATGAAGATGAAGTCAAAGGTTTCGGACAGCCACCGCCCTTGGAACCACTTTTAGCACCACCATAGGTTGAAAGAACTTTTCGTGTGGCCTGGAAGCAACATAATTTACAAGAAACGAAGTTAAGCCAAATATATCAAGAATAAAGAGCACCAATGAAGTTTATATGTTAGAACTAACCTTTGGGGTTGAATTGATGTTATCTTGCGTTGATGAAATATGCCTTGGCACTAAACAGGTACCCTTCTCTTCATCTTCTTTTAATGTGTTACTCATATCTGACAACTCTGTAAATAAAGTTCCATCAACCGCTTGCAAGTCTTCAGATTCATTTGTACAGTTCGAACCAGCATAAAGTGTATCTGATCCTTCTTCACTGATAATAGGCAAATTCTCTCTGCGTGATTTACTGAAAGCTCCAGCTATCATGGATAATTCAAAGGGGTCCAAAACGCCTGCAGTGGAAGAAGGCAATCATTTCCATGTCAACCATCCAATAGAACATTTATAAACAAAATCTAGATAAAGATCAACAAAAAAGACGTAACATTTTATTTTAACTATGTATGACGATAAAGGAGAAAAAAGAACCTTCATCCGTGTCAAAAGCTCTATCCCATGCTAAGCTTTTACGCAAGTTGTATCCTCCACCTTTTTTTCTCTTCTTCATTTGCAGTGGCTCCACACTCAACTTAGGTACTTCTGATTTGTTCACATTTATATTCTCTTTGTTGCTGCTACTTTGAGTAGATGAACTACTAGGTTTTGCTGGATCCATTCTAGCCTTAAACCCTTCTGCAATTCAAAGCATTATGTTAACAAGGTGCATCACCCAGAACACACGGCTGAAAAAAGCAACTTCGAATTATATCCACTGGTTTGGTTACCCAGACATGCTACAATCCTGTAAATCATTCTCTCATGGTAACAGGGCATCATCACTCATCAATTTCCAGTAACAAGTCGTAGCAAGTATTCACTAAGATTTTGTTGATTCCTGTCACCAAATGATTTCCATTCTGTCTATATCTTATTCCTGCCTTTGAATTAATCCTCTTTCGCAGTACATTATCTATTGTCCTGTTATTCATTTCATTATTCCTTTTTATTTCACAAAGAAAGTGTTGGGAAACAATGGCCTATAAAAGCTATGCGAAGATGAACACAAAAAGAAAAAGAAATACGAAAACAATAACAAGCAAGGAACACAGAGATTTACGTGGAAAACCCCTCAAAACAAGAGGAGTAAAAAACCACGGGCGACGGAGAACAATCCACTATATCAATCAAGAGTACAAGGAGATGATCAAGGTGAAAAACAATCACACAATCTCACAATCTCTCAATGGTGAATACCTAGCTTGTTTCTACCTCTCTCTATCCAAGGCATCAGGAGGAACAATGACAAAAAGAGTATTTATATTATTAGGGCAAAATAAACAAAACTGCAGCCCCGCCACTGAAAGCCAAGTCCAGCCCACGCACAGTGACGACGCGAGGCGCCCGCCCCAAACAAGGCCAGGCGCCCGCCTGGGAAGATGCAAAACCAAGGCCAACACACGGCCCTTGATGCGCCCGCCAGAGTCCATGGGATGCGACCGCCTCAAGACGACAAACAAAGCCTCCCTTCTCGGCCACTCATGCGCCCGCCTCGGCCAGATGGGGCGCCCGCCTCGGCCACTCAACACACGCAGCAGCATCACAGCAATAGCAACCATTGCATCCTTGCCCAAGCACATTGCCCAAACCCATTTTGTCAATAATTGAGAGTCACTCAACAATTCTCCACCTTGACGATCAATTCCGAAACAAGCTATCTCCAAGAGAACATCTCTATCTCCGCCACCACGCCCCGAAGGGCATCAATGACTAGTAACACCCACTAAGTCCAAGCAATGCTTGAACTTAGCAATCTGCAAAGGCTTTGTCAACATATCCGCCGGGTTGTCAACTGTATCAACTTTCTTCAGAACGACCTCACCACTTGCAATTGAAGTCCTCACAAAGTGATACTTAATGTCAATGTGCTTCGTTCTCCTATGGAAAGAATTCTGATTCTTCGTTAAACAGATAGCGCTTTGGCTATCACTGAAAACCTCAGAAGCACCTTGAACCATACCAAGTTCGCGAACCAAGCCACCAAGCCATTTGGCTTCCTTGATAGCCTCCGTTATAGCCATATACTCAGCCTCAGCAGTAGACAACGCTGTGACTTCCTGCAGTCCAGATTTCCAACTAATAGCGAAGCCACCAAGACAAAACACATACCCCGTTGTAGATTTTCTGTCATCAAGATTACCGCCCCAATCTGAATCAACATGCCCAACAAAACCATCACGATTCTTACCATAGACAATGCATAAATCCGGTGCACCACACAAGTATCTAAGAATCCACTTCACAGCATTCCAATGCTCTTTACCCGGATTCCCCATGTATCGACTTACTACGCTCACTGCTTGAGCAATATCAGGCCGAGTACAAACCATAGCATACATAATACACCCCACAGCATTCGAATACGGAACACGTGACATATAATCTTCCTCATCTTTAGACTTGGGACAATCTAAAGAAGACAACCGAAAGTGAGAAGCTAGAGGTGTACTCACAGATTTGGCATCCTTCATGTTGAACCGCTCCAAGACCCTCTGTACATACTTTCCTTGCGACAAGTAAAGTAGTCCCTTTTTCCGATCTCGTTCAATTTCCATGCCAAGAATCTTCCTCGCATCACCTAGATCTTTCATCTCAAACTCCCCTTTCAACATCAATTTCACCTGGTTGACATCATTAATATCTTTTGCAGCTACGAGCATATCATCGACATATAACACAAGATAAATTAATGAGCCATCACTACAGCCCTTCAAGTAGACACAACTATCAAAATCACTCCTAGCAAAACCATGGGTTACCATAAAAGTATCGAACCTTTTATACCATTGTCGAGGTGACTGCTTCAAACCATACAAGGATTTTTTCAACAGACAGACATGATCCTCCTTCCCCTCGACCACAAACCCTTCAGGTTGGCGCATGTAGATCTCCTCCTCAAGTTCCCCATGTAAAAACGTTGTTTTCACATCTAACTGCTCAAGCTCAAGATCCTTCATTGCCACAATGCTCAACAAGGTACGAATAGAAGTGTGTCTAACCTTGCTTTATACCTTGCTTCCTCAATCCCCGAAGCTTCCTTGCTTTATACCTTGCTTCCTCAATCCCCGAAGCTTCCTTGAACTTGTAGACCCACTTGCAGCTGACTAACTTCTTCTTTGGTGGAGGCATCACAAGTTCCCATGTCTGATTTTTCGCAAGAGATACCATCTCTTCTTCCATAGCAACCGACCACTTTGCAGAATCTTCACAAGACATAGCTTCCTTGTAGGAGATTATGCGAAGATGAACACAAAAAGAAAAAGAAATACGAAAACAATAACAATAACAAGCAAGGAACACAGAGATTTACGTGGAAAACCCCTCAAAACAAGAGGAGTAAAAAACCACGGGCGACGGAGAACAATCCACTATATCAATCAAGAGTACAAGGAGATGATCAAGGTGAAAAACAATCACACAATCTCACAATCTCTCAATGGTGAATACCTAGCTTGTTTCTACCTCTCTCTATCCAAGGCATCAGGAGGAACAATGACAAAAAGAGTATTTATATTATTAGGGCAAAATAAACAAAACTGCAGCCACGCCACTGAAAGCCAAGCCCAGCCCACGCACAGTGACGACGCGAGGCGCCCGCCCCAAACAAGGCCAGGCGCCCGCCTGGGAAGATGCAAAACCAAGGCCAACACACGGCCCTTGATGCGCCCGCCAGAGTCCATGGGATGCGGCCGCCTCAAGACGACAAACAAAGCCTCCCTTCTCGGCCACTCATGCGCCCGCCTCGGCCAGATGGGGCGCCCGCCTCGGCCACTCAACACACGCAGCAGCATCACAGCAACAGCAACCATTGCATCCTTGCCCAAGCACATTGCCCAAACCCATTTTGTCAATAATTGAGAGTCACTCAACAGAAAGTATTTGCCTGTTATTAAGCCGAATAGCTAAGGCCGAAAACATGATGTATCAACAAAGCAACAGAAAATAAAATAAAAATAATCATAATAATAAAAATAGCTCTGGCAATGAGCTCGATTTGACAGTGAAAATAGTCAGAATCATAAAAAATATTCAACGCTTAAATGTAAGAGAAGTATGTTTCTTTACCCATCTTCTTCTATTCACCTTCATCTTAAACGGAACTTAATATAATTGAAATCAACCAAAATTGACTATACATGCAAAGTCAACAGTGAAATCACATAGCTCCGAAGAATTTACCCAGTAGTAATCACAGTTAAATTGACTAATTGAGTGAAATCAACAAAAAAAACCTAGACAAGTTCAAAAAAAAATACATAAACCCTAGAAACACGGTAGCAACTGAATTCAATCGAAAGAATAGAGTAAATCAAACTTAACAACAGAAAATTCGAGTAAAAATAATGAAAATTACGTCCATAACGATATAGAACCAGATAAAAATCAGGAAATCACTAACTTGAGCATGAAAGACGAGGCTTGATCATTGAAAGTTGAAGCGGCGAGCAAGCGAAGTAGCTGCTGCTAACGTTGGGGATAATATGCGTATCATCGAGATCTGGAAGCTGTTCGAGGAGAGAATCGTCTTCGCCGGCGATTTCGATCAGCGGCAGATCGGATTCCATTTCTGCTTGTTTCTCTAATCCTAGAAATGTGATTCTGCACGCAATGAAATTGGGAAAAAGGGATGAAATTTGAAGATGAAATCTGCCGGAGATTGGTGGCAGTTTGGAATTGATTGGGGGATTCGTGGAGGATTTAGGTGATTGTGTAAAGCTATGATGACTGGTGTGTGTGTGTGTGTGTTTTTTTCAAAAGATAGGCAAGCGGGAAGGTGTTGACTCTGGAGATGGGATGGCACGTGACATGAGTGTGTTCTCTTTTGTTTTTTTTCCTTTTAAACTGACTAACGGAATCAAAATTAATAATGTGCGCACGAATAAGAAAAAAAAAACAGTGCCAAAAGGAGTCTAGTGGTAAATCAAAGGCTCACCGATGGTGAATGCTAGGATTCGCTCCTTATTCTCGCCTCATTTCTATTAGGTCTTCGTTTAATGATATTATATTGAATACTGATTGATTGATAAGTAAATCTCGATCTTCTTGATATATTAAAAGAAATCGATTCGAATCACCATTTACCTTGCAACAAATATTACTGAATTAAAGTACCAAAAGTAGTTTTTATGAGTTATTTTAAAATTTTAATCATTTTATTAATTTGAACCACACCATCCAACCAATTACAGTACATGTTAATTCATGATTACCAGTAGCAAAATCCCGTTGCAGCCAAGGGATCGTTTGACCCCTTTGTCTTTTTGAATGATTAACAGTTTACAACCTTTGAAATTTGGAAAAAAAAAATATCTTTTACTACTAAAATAATAAGAAATACTCCCTTCGTCCCATTAATAAGTTCATCATTTTGGGCTTGGCACGCAAATTAAGAAAAAGAGGAGAGAGGAGAAAGTGTTGTGAGTATAAAAGTAAAATAAGAGAGAGAATGAGTGGAGGGAATAGTAAATTTGAAAAGTGTTGTGAGTGTAAAAATAAAGTAGGAGAGAGAATTAGTGGGTGGAATAGTAAATATTCTTTGCCATTTTAGAAAAGGTGGAGCTTTTAACGGGACACCCATTTTGGCAAAAAGTGAAGTTATTAATGGGACGGAGGAAGTATTTAGTTTTGGCGCCTTTGTCTTGACAATGTCCAGTACCAGTTGTACAATAAACAGCATACACTGTATTATGCACAACTCAAAGACCCTTTAACAAATGAACCTTTGCTCTGGAATGATAACTCTAGACTGTAAAAACACACCCCATTCAAGAACTGCACATCAAGCTAAATTGCTTATATAACAACTTATTTACCTTTGTAGAAAGGAGATGTAAAGAACAATTCTTACAAACTACTCTATTCGTGCCAAAATGAATGTCAAAAAAAAAAAAATCAAATATACTCTAATCTAATCAAGAGCAAATTTGAAAATATTATGGACATTCATTTTGGTACAGAGGTAGTATACTCAAACCAAAACTAGCTAATATTGCAATCTGTCGGATCTCCAGCATCATTTCCCACATCATCTAAGGAGACTTCGCCGTCTGAAAACCCTAAAACAAGACCGTGCCTTCCATCTTCGTCATCACTAGTTTCAACCTCATCTCTATTAGGTCTTCGTTCAATGTACGCCAATGCTTGTCTCCTATGCAGCCTCAAAAAATGCATTATTACGTCAGGAGTAAGCGAGATTCCCGAATGGTCTTCTCTACTTAGTCTATTCGACTCCAAAATGTCTTCCAAATCATGAGGGAGAGGGTTTATATCGTTTGAAGTGGGCCCCCACATCTTTATGTTCTTTTCTAATCCGCAGGAAGCAAGAACGGGGAGACTAGGGTGGGCCTCCACATGGTTCACTATTCGCTTATCGCCCGTAATTACCCGTACGAGTCTTGCTTCTTTCTTCTTCCATATGAAAATATGACCGCAATCAGAACCGTTCATTACGTAGGAATCGTTGGGACCAAAGAAAGAAACTCCTTTAACTGTTAGCGAATTCCTATGTCCGGTATAAACTTGTGGATTATCCAAATTCTCAAGAACCTCGGGTGGGACCGCTAATGGTGCGGGACTCAAGCCCATATTCTTTTGAAACAAGTATATGAGCTCATCATTGTACGATACGAGAAGTTCACTCGTGTTAGAGTAGGCCAGTCCCGTTATATGAACATCACGATTCTTGATAAGATGCTTTGGGCAAAATGTGTTAAACGGTTTATCCGAATCGCTTGAAGGTTCGGACCGGATCTTTCTGATGTCATATACGCGCGCATATATATCAGAACCTCCAATAGCAAAATAAGTAGGGTTCCTTGGATCAATCACAATGGCATTCAACCTTATACTGCTTGAAGACTGCCGGTGGGCGTTTTCTGCGAATGATGAGCAAGACAAAATCTTTGTAGATGAATTACTTCGCAAATCGAACTGCAAAAGACATGGTCATTCTTCTAAGCTGGATTTTAAAAAAAAAAAAAACATTAAAGGGAAAATGTCGGTTTTACCCACATGTTGAACAAATCCATCCTCACCACAACTATATAATATGTGGGGACTTCCCGGCTCTACTGCAAGCTTGTGAATGCGACCTTGGTGCTTGCCTAACCTTTTTGTTTCCACATGGCCATTCTCAAATACCAGCCCAAGTCTGACCTGCAAAATGGTGAAGTCCGCATAAAATAAATATATTCAAAACCATCACATACTAGCTAGTAGTGTGTTTTCGATATTCTAAATTTTGGGAAATGTTATGTTAGTACCTCTAATTTTTTGGAAAAAGACAAAAGAATATTATTTTTATCGATTTGACCCCTTTATTTTTGGTTAAAAAAATTATGCTATGATATCATATTGACCCCTTTTTATTCCAAATTCCTATATGATAAGTATAATCTTTTCCCCAAAAAGTCTTGACCCCTTCTCAAAAATTTATGGCTTCGCCGCTACCAGAACCATCAAATCAAATCAAATATGGCTACCAAGTACTTAAACTCTATAAATGATCTCAACCATTTAATAGAGTGCTGCAAAATTTAATGTACTCGCAGCATCCCAAAATGAATGTGAGCAAATATGAAAAAAAAAAATTGACATTTTTGGGACAGAGGGAGTATGATGGTACCTGACCATCAGCCGCAGAAGTAACTACTGTGTGTCAAAGTTAAAACAGAAAACAGAGAATCAAACCAAAATTTTATGGCTACCAAGTACTTAAACTCTATTTTGACCCCCTTTATTTTTGGTGAAAATTATACTATGATATCATTTTGACCTCCTTTTATTCCAAATTTCTATATGATAATTATAATTTTTTTCCCCAAACAATCTTGGCCCCCTTCTTAAAAAAATTGGCTTCGCCACTGACCTAAACCATCAAAGTTAAAACCGAAAACTGAGAATTAAATAAAGATTTTATGACTACCCAGTACATCAACTCTATAAATGATCTCAACCATTAGATTGCTGCAAAATATAATGACTATACCTGGCCATCAGCCGAAGAAGTAACTATTGTGCGGTCATCCGTGAATGGCATAATCCGAGCCTGGAATATGTTGTCGTGGTGACCAGAAGGATATGAAAAGACTACCTTTTTAGCAGCCCAGTTCCAAAACATAACTTGTCTATCATCAGAACCTGACACAAGGTGGTCACCAGTCGAGTTGAATTCGACTGTGTTTACACAACCCTCATGCCCATTTAATTTTCCACACAGATCAATTCGCTTTACAAGGGTCTGTTAAATATGTGCAAATACACCTCATTAGGAGAGTCCATTGCACAAATGCATTAACTGATTCAAGCTTTTGCAATTGATTCATAAACTAGCCTTTTCATGCCAATATATTTAAGGGAATTGTTATATAGGCACCCACATTACTGAGTATACCCCCTTCATGCTTTAATCTATTGTATTGTACAGCAAATTAAGGCATGAAAGGGGTACGCTCATTAATGTGGGGGATTTATATAACAATCCTCTATATTAACTCTTCATTTGTAACTTGGGCTGCCATATTGTCCAAACTTTATCATGTGCAGCCTTTTTACAATTTTAACACACTAAGTGTGGGAGAAAGGCTGAGTTGAGTATCTACAACTTTTAAAACTAATATAGGTAGTTTACTTCATAGATGCAACATTAGGAATAGTAAGCAAAAGAGAGAGCACAGAAAAAAAAATACGGAGTCAATCACTTGGGGCCACTACGAGTACTGGTGAAAGCCTTCACAATGCAACAATTTTTCCCTCCCAATAGTAAGAGCCTTACTTCACTTTCGTTTTAACTTATAAAGGCCTAATTGAAATGTTAATTGCTATTCAAATAAAAGTATTTGAATTATGATGATGAGTGGATGAGCAGGTGTCAACCATAGTGGTTTAGCTCGGTTTGGAAAATTGAAAAAACACACGGTTCGGTTTGGCTTAGAGTCTGACACCCGAAACCACACCATTTCCAGATCGAACCGCGGTTCGAGACCGTGAAACTGAACAAAAATTAACGGAATTGAACCGTGGTTTGAAAAAATTACATGATAATTCTGTTGGAAATGGGTAACGAAAGTTAAGTTTGACTTAACATTGACCTAACTTCCTAACGGAATTCGTTAAATAGTTAACGAAGCAAGTTACAAAATGTATTCTACATTTAGTGTAGATTATAAAACTCATTTATTGTCTCAAAACCATTTCCGGGTGAATGAGAAATTAATGACAAAGTTTTGTAACTTAACGAGAGTTGGTTAAAAGGGTCAATTTGATCGTTTGGATCTAATTGGATTTAAACTGTGTTTTTGGCTGATGAGATTGTGCACTCTGGTGATCAGAACGAGTGGGGACTCTGGGCACGAGTCGTGAGCACGAATGGACTTTGATAACCATTTGCTCAAAACTGATCAGAACGAGTGGGATGCTTTAGAACGAGTCGTGAGCACGACTCGTGCCAAGGGGCACGAGTCGTGCCCTTCACAGCTGTTCGGAAAAATTGCACCTCTTCAATGGAAAAGACACAAAACCTTTTGACTCTCCTTATATACTTCCCCTCCGAATTTCAATTCATACATACAGTTATTTGAGCCTTCCTACCCTCTAGTAAGATAGATAAACATATCCAAATCATTGGCATATTGTTGCATAAAATCCTTCAAAGTCCAAAGTTTCAAACATAGTGTTGTTCGCTAGAGTATTTGATTTGGAGTGCTCCTATCATATACTTAAAAGTCGTTTCATCTTACTAGAAGATTGCCATAGAAACCGTAAGCACCTGTGCGGGGCAATAACTTCTTACGGAGATTGTATATAATACAAGACTCGACTTGTCTCATAGTTTTCCAATCTCCGTTACATTTTCTGTCAAGTTTTCTGTTAAATCTTAAAGAAGCCGAATATAAGTCTAACAATCGTAAGAAGTTATTTACGCTTCTTCAAGACCTTCAAGAGATGGCGAATGAGAAAGACACCACCGCATCCAGTCAAGGGAATGTAACGCCTCCTTCTCAAGGTGACGCTGCGTTCAACAATGTTGCACCCGCTCATACACCGCATCACCCGGGTCATGGTGAGAAACCCCCGAAGTTCACTGGTGTGGATTTCAAGAGATGGCAACAGAAGATGCTATTCTACTTGACCATCCTAAGCTTGCACCGCTTCTTAAAGGAAGTGTTGGGATTGGAGTCAAAACCATGAAGGAAAATCGCAGGAGCAGTTTCTGGTCATGTGCGCGACCGCGCTGGGCTCTGCGCGACCGCGCTGGAGAATGGACGAGGGCGCTTGAAGTCTCGGGTCAGTTGCGCGGGCGCGCTTGGCATGGAGGGCGGCCGCGCTGTAGACGGGAAGGAAGAATTACGGGCGATTACTGTTTCCTAATTTGTTCAGATTTCCTCTTGATTGATGTTTCCTTGTGACAGCAATATTTGGAAGACTTGTGAAGAAAGAAGAATACTTTCTTTAGTTAGGAATCCTTTTATTACTAGGATTTGATTTCTTGTTTCCTATAAATACATGTGATAGCCTAGAGACAAATTGTAACATCGGAAAATATTAGAGAGAATATTTTGGCTAGGTAGCGCCCCCGGACGTAGTTGTTGTTGCAACGAACCGGGTTAACAATTCTTGTGTGTTCCTTTGTGTGTGATTTACTTTTCGTGTGTGTTGCCCCTATTACATCTCCATAGTTCGGTCCGTTTTCCGCGTGGCGTGATTTTCACAACAACCGGTATCGAGCTCTTGGTTTTGTCGAATCATTGCTTGGGGTGTCTTTTGCTATGGATTTCTTGGGAGCTTTGGAGGATGGGAATAAGGTGGTGTTGATCGAAAAGTTTGATGGGACGGATTTCAATTTTTGGAAGACGCAGATCGAGGATGTTTTGTGGAACAAGGATTTGTATCTACCATTAAAAGAAAAGCCGGATGACATAGAGGAAGCAAAATTCGAAATCTTGGATCGGAAAGCGTTAGGGCTTGTTAGGCAAACGTTGACGAGATGTCGCGAAGAAGGTTTTGGAGGCGAAGACTACCATGGAGATGTTGCAGATGTTGGCGAGCATGTACGAGGCACCATCGGCGGCGAACAAGGCTCATCTGATGAGGAAGCTGTTGAACATACGGATGGTGGAGGGCATGTCGGCAACAAAGCATATAAGTGAATTCAAATCTACTGCGACCCAATTGTCTTCCGCGGTACGTTACTCTTGATGACAAGGTACTAGCATTGATTTTACTTTCTTCTTTCTTGGGAAAGTTGGGATACGGCTGCGATAGCGATTAACGTTTCAACAGGAAAAGTGAAGCTGAAGTTTGCGGATGTCGTTGATGTGATTCTTGGCGAAGAAATTCGTAGGAAGAGCAAGGGTTGGACATCGGGGCTAGCACTAAATGTCGGTGAAAAGAGTAAGGGTGGCAAGAAGGTAATTACTTGCTACGATTGTGGGGAGAAGGGGCACTTTAGGAGAAGTTGTCCGGCGGTCGAGCAGAGCGAAGGAATTGAATGTTCTTTGAAGAGATGGCGGACGTATTAATCTTGGGTGGGAGCAGGTTCAGCAGATTCGTGGGTTTTGGATTCGGGCTCGACGTTTCATTAAATGCACTAGTGCGAAAGAATGGAGCGATGCGTTAGGGTGATTTTGGGGTTGTTCGTTTGGGAAACGATTATCCTGTCAAGGTCATTGGAAAGGGGTTGTTCGGAGTGAAGCAACGGATGGGACTGCTTACGGCTACGTGATGTGCGACATATTCCGGATTTGAAGAGGAACTTGATTTCCATAAGGCAACTTGATAAGGAGGGTTGTGTGGTGACCTTTGATTGTGGGACGTGGAAGGTAAACCGCGGAGCTAGCTTGGTGGCTCGTGGCGGCGTGGAAAATATGTTGTATACCACATGCAACATGAATCGTTGGGGAAACGAAGGCGCATCCCAATGATGAATGGTGGTGGCCGAGATCGCCGTGGTGGGAGAAATTTCACTAAACGGTATGTTGATAGAAAATTGGGTAATGAAGTCGGCCGACGTGGAACCAATTTGGTCAACATGGGAGCGGATCTAGAACGGTGATGCGATGGGTTGCAAAGAACACACAAAGGTTCCAAGCTTGTGATTGTGTGGGGCACGTGGATTCGCTGCTGTTCGGGATCGATAGTTAGCAAAGTGAGCGGGGATGTGCGGGGAAGATCATTCGGAATGAAGACTCGGAGCATGGTAGAAGCCAAGCTATGTTGAAGCGCAGCTCGGCTTCAACTCACTTGGATAACTAGACAAGAGGCGGGCGCTACCAACGCAATAGGCGGCCACCGAGATTTGTTTGTTTCAAGAAAAGGTATCATGGATGGTTTGTCTCCGGGTGGGAGATTGTTGGGATTGGAGTCAAAACCATAAAGGAAAATCGCGAGGCGGTTACGGTCATGTGCGCGGCCAAGGCCCAGGCTCTGCGCGACCGCGGCTGGAGAATGGACGAGGGCGCTTGAAGTCTCGGGTCAGTTGCGCGGGCGCGCTGGGCCTGGAGGGCGGCCGCGCTGTAGACGGGAAGGAAGAATTCGGGATGATTCGTTTCCTAATTTGATCAGATTTCCTCTTGATTGATGTTTCCTTGTGACAGCAATATTTGGAAGACTTGTGAAGAAAGAAGAATACTTTCTTTAGTTAGGAATCCTTCTATTACTAGGATTTGATTTCTTGTTTCCTATAAATACATGTGATAGCCTAGAGACAAATTGTAACATCGGAAAATATTAGAGAGAATATTTTGGCTTGGTAGCGCCCCCGGACGTAGTTGTTGTTGCAACGAACCGGGTTAACAATTCTTGTGTGTTCCTTTGTGTGTGATTTACTTTTCGTGTGTGTTGCCCCTATTACATCTCCATAGTTCGGTCCGTTTTCCGCTGCGTGGGCGTGATTTTCACAACAGGAAGATCCTCCGGCGGTGGAAAATGGTGATCCCGACCCCCAAAGGCAAATGGCCAAGGAGGCTTGGGCTCACGATAATTTTTTGTGTAAGAATTACATCCTAAATGGACTTGACGATGCACTATAGAATGTGTATAGTAACGTCGAGATAGCCAAGGCGTTGTGGAACACCTTGGAAAGGAAGTACAAGATCGAAGACGCCGGGTAAAAGAAATTTGTCGTCGGTAAGTATCTTGACTTCATGATGGTCGATTCCAAATCGGTAACAACTCAAGTGGATGAATTCCAACTCATTCTACATGGGCTTGATGCCGAGGGGATGATCATGAATGATCCATTCAAGGTGGCCTCTATCATTGAAAATTTGCCGCCTTCGTGGAAGGATTTCAAGAACTATCTCAAGCATAAACGCAAGGCGTTGAATGGAACATCTAAAGTTGAAGAGCTGCACTGCAGTGACACGGTCCAATTGTTAAGCATTTTTTTCACCCAGTTTACACCATAGTGTTTAATTATACATTTTGATATTCAACATCCCGACCATCACCACAATACTTAAATTTAACCTCAACCTTTTCATCAGAAAACTCACTCATTATATTTAAGGGAAGAGAAGAGATTAAGGGGGAGGATTTCTATTGATGATGTTGGAAGTGGGTAAATGTAATGTTAGAAGTGGGTAAATGTATGGGACAATATATAGCCATGCTTTGTTCCTATTTCCTCTTTGAAATGTGGTATTTGTTTTTGAAGGAAAAAGAATTCACATTTCCAAGAGGAACAGTTATTTATTTCCATATAGTTTCTAAAATGTTCTACTATCAGTTTGTTCAATGTGATTTATTTTATTTTTGAAGGGAAAAAAAATCATATTTCCAAGAAAAATTGTGATTTATTTCCATTTACGCAGTTTCTAAAAATGATTTTACTACAGTATATCCATTGTGGGTTTGGCAATGCGTTTGAAGAGGCCAAACGCACGCGCTTTTCCTGAACAGGACGCAAATCTTGTTTGGCGGACTAAACTGCTTTTGCGTATTGTGTTAACAACTGAACTCAAGGGCTTTGATGGAACAAACCTTTTTTTTTCTTGATGAGATCTTTTTTTTTTGGTCGTTAAGAGAATAGTTAAAAAGAGAACATCATCTTTTGTTTCCGGGTCTTCTTAAAGCAAAACTCAGAATCAAGGTGGCAGGAATTCAAGGTTAAAGGCTGCATGGATTCCGTCAAGATCGTGACACACATTCAGGATCAGATTTACAGATATTCATGCGAGATCAGGGTTGTATTTATCCAGTTGAATCAAGGTGTTCTTGTGATTTGTGGGACAGGACAGTCAACTTGGGTTGGAGAAGATCGTTGAGGGTGAAATTGGTTGAGAGTGAATTCGGGCAATGGATCAAAAGATATGAAAGATAAAGATGAGAACGACATCGGGAACTGCTAAGGCAACCGGATAATGCAGGAGTAGCACAGTCGAGATATGGCCATGCTTGGGAATGGATTATCTGCATTGCAGAACGACAAGGAGATTGACACGCATAACGACGAAGGTCGTGGATCCTAAGGGGATAGCAATCAGATTATTCGTGGGTGTTAGATTCAGGTGCTCACGATATCGGAGTAAATAAACGTCGATTGTCACAAGAAGGGAGAGTGTAAGTCAAGACACATAAGGGTCTATTTTGCAAATGCATGAATATGTATCTAGCCAATGGGTCACATGATAGAGAAAGCTCTTTCAACGAACGACATTGAAGTATGTGGCTAGCCAAGAGGCCACTTGATGGAGGCATCACTAAACGGCACATCAATTACGTGGGAGAGTATGGCTTGCCACTTTTTAAAGGAAACTCATTCAATGAGCGTCATGTTAGATGGGAGGATGACAGTTCAAGTAGCGAAAAGGGGAAAAGATGTTATGCACACCTAGCGAAGTAGAACAATTGAGAGTCGGTGCACTATGGAGAAACAGGGGAGAGACCATGTTTGGAGGTGGGCATTGCGAGAAAAATGGATGTGGAGAAAACGCGAACAAGGATTTGCATGGAGGAATATCAAGAGTGAGTGGTCAGAGGCAGGGGGAATCCGGTGTGGAGATGTTGAAGCAATGCTCGACTTCAACTCACCCTAGTACTTGAGTGTGGAGCTCGAGTAGGAGCTTAGTGCTCGGTGTTGTCAACTTGTCAAGTTGCAATCTATGGAGGGTCATTCTATGGTGAGAGTTTAACGGTCGGTCACAGTGTTTAGTTTATGTCTCCAGGTGGGAAATTGTTGGGTCGTGGAGTCAAAACCATGGTGAGGGATCGATACCTAGCAGAGGGAGGAATCGGATTGCACAAAGGATGAAAAACAAAGAAGTTGATTTCTGGAAACCATGCGGTTGCATGGCCCTGCAAAAGTCAGCATGTTTGTTGTTTCCTAATTGAGGTAATACTTCTCGGTCATGCTGCAGCCAATTGGTTTAGGTTTTGGCCCTTGTACCATATATAAACAAAGTGACGACCATTTCATTGGGTGTGTTTGAGGGAAAAGCTAGGATCCTATAGGGAGAGCCACAAAGAGTGTCAAAAAGGGATCGGGGCCTATATGTGGTCATGTGTGACTGACTGGATAACCAAATCTTTGTGTTATCTCTGTCATCCTACTATCTTACTATTTGTGTGTGCTTAGGGGCGGAGCCAGGAATTGCCCGAGGGGGGGGGGGGCAAGATTACACGGGGGTTCGGGGGCAGCGCCCCCGAAAAAAAATTTCCGGGTCGGATCCATGAAATACAATGTATTTTAGTTAAAAATGTAAAGAATTAAGAAAGTTAACAAAAATGATAAAAATAAGTAATTCAAAAAACGATTGAAATAATGTTGAAGTATTTAACGCAAATAATTTATTAAAATATATTACTCGTACAAAAAAGAAATTCAAATTTGCTAATTAAACTTGGAATAATAGGAAGAAAGACCAAAAATAAAAAAAATGGGAAAAACCTAAATAATTAATTAAGATTGAAAAAATGTGAGGAAATCAGGAGAAAGAGAAAAACAAAACTGTTATGTTAAGAGAAAGAAATGGAGAGAGAGAATAGCAAAGATGGAGGACAAATAAAATTAATTGAAAATATAGGTAGCAGGACTCGAACATGAATTTGAAAGAAAACACCAAAAGCTTTAACTTCACCCCTTCTACCGCTGAACCACACCACTCACTGGTATTAATCTTGAAGTTAATTACATATAACAAAAAATAGGGGGGCCTCGCTCCGCCCCTGTGTGTGCTTAAGTAATTCTTCATATAGTTGTGACCGATAGTGTGGGTTAGGTGAGTGTGAGACCCCCAAATCCCTAACACATCTTAATAGAGAGCTTTGAACAGAGTATCAATTAAACATTCAAAAGGCTCACACACCAAACTTGTTCTGGAAATCTAAGTGAACAACACAAGAGATTTTCACACAGATTGAGAGAGAGAGAGAGAGAGAGAGAGAGAGAGGGGAACCTCGGAAGAGGAGATTGAGCGAGAGAAACGTGAGGGGTGAGTGAGACCCAACTCTCTATCAAAACTCTTGAAAACCCCAATCTCGGAACCATCCCTGTAATTATGATATACAGTCTCCATAATCTTAGCTGAATTGCACAAATTTTGCAGTTCAGAGGTGAAAGAGACTTGTGGAAGAGGAGACGACCGGTGGGCGTGAGGGGTCGGCGAACGAAGCTAAACAGATGCCAATTTTAGCCAACTCTGTACCCAATTGTGCAGAGAAAGGTGAAGAAGCTGTCAAACCGACAACAGGACTCAGGATGTTGGCCTCCTCAAACATGTCCAAATTCGTTTTGGGGGAATAGTGGATTGGATTGAAATGGACGGCAGAGTTTACCCGCCTAGAATATGATCTATGACTATCACCCATCGACACCGACCGAACTCAATTTCAAATAAAATATTCCTGGGTCTCTAAAAATTTATTCCATTTATTTTTTTAATTGAGCTTTAACCACAAATATATGACAATTTAATTATGTTAATGAAATTTTAAAAATTTCTATTGATTCACCATTAATAATATTATCAACAACAACTTTTATAATTTCATGAACATGATTAATCTATCATAAATTTGTGGTCAAAATTCAACAAAAAAGTCAAATGAAACAAACTTTTAGGGACGGAGGGAGTATTAATTTTTCTCAATTTTATATACACAACTCAACCTTATATAATACTCCTTCCGTCTAACTACAATTTGCACACTTTTCTCATTGAACGTCCCATTACAAATTACACACTTTCTAAAATAGCAAAGAATCTTTACTATTTCACCCACTAATTCTCTCTCCTACTTTACATTTATATACTCACAACACCAATCAAATCACTATTTTCTATCTCACTTTCTCTCTCCAACCTCACTTTTCATACTAACAACATTTTCTTCACTAACTTTTTTCTTAATTTTCGTGCAAACAGTAACTAACTGTACAAGTTCTACCGGGACGGAGGGAGTATACACTCCCATCAGTGACCCAACCCAACTTTTTAATAAAATATTTATTTTTCATTACTTCAACTTACCTAAAATACTTATTATTTTATTTTTTTAAAATGTACTAATTTAAAATTAAAAAAAAATTATAAATTTTGATATATGTTTTATTTTTTTATTTTATATAAAATATATTTATATAAGCACAAAATTAAAATAATTTGGTGAAATAAAAAAAATACTCCCTCCGTCCCAGACCAAGGGTTCATCTTTCCCTTTTGGGATGTCCCAGACCAAGAGTTCATTTCCAAAAAAGGCAAGTTTTTGAATATATTAATACCCTTATCATCTTCATATATTTACAAAAAAACCATTCATTATATCCTTATACATTCTCTCTCCTATTTCCTACCACACATTTAACTACTATTCCTCTCACTCATTCTCTCTCCTATTAAATATTTTTAACTTTTACATTCTCTCTCCTATTCCCTACCACACATTTAACTTTTACATTATCTCTCATATTTCCTACCACACATTTAATTACTATTCCCTATCTCACATTTAACTTTTATTCATTTTTTAAAAAATTTCTTAAGAAGCGTGAAATCCCCCCATATATCCTTGGTCTGGGACGGAGGGAGTAAGACTAAGTCCATCAATGACCTAGGGTTGGGTTGGTTGGGGGGAGTGGGGGAAGAAGACAAAAAAAAAGAAAAAGAAAAAAATGAAAATGAAAAGCAAACCAACCAACCATCCCCAATTTGGTCGGTTGACCAATTTTGGTCCCAACCCAAATTTTTTAACATCTTGTGTCAAGTGGCATTTTTTAATTGGTTCCCTTAATTTTTAAATTATTTTTTTAAATATAATTTTAAAATTGCTATAAATATATTTATATTTTATTAAAAAAAAAGTACTTAAATTTTTATTTTTTCATTCTCTATAAATAGAGACCAGTTTGATATTTTTTATAAATTTATTAAAAAAAAATATGTATTTAGTAGTTAAATATATTTTTAACTGATATTTATTAAAAAAAAATATACTCAAAACAAATTTTACTTTTTGCAATTATAATAAATTTAGTAGTTAAATTTATTTTTATTAATTTATTATAAAATTAGAAAAATAATATAAATTGAGTATTGATAGTATGTAATAAATTAAATAAAAGATAGTTTAAAGAGATAATGTTAGTTGGGTTGGGTTGGATTAGGTTGCTGATGGAGGATAAAAAAAAGAAGAGGTTGGTTGTAAATATAAATTGAGTAAATGGAGGAGAGAGAAATAATATTTAATTGTTGGGTTGGGTTGGGTTGGTTGCTGATGATCGTAAGTGACCAACCAGGCCAATTTCAGGTCGGCAAATTTTTTTTATTTTTTTTTTTTTTTTGTGTGACTCATGATGACCCTCTCACTCACGAGAGTCACTGATGAGGATGATCCGCTGTCACAGTTAGCCACGTTGTGAACTTGTGATTCCAATCATTCCATAACCTTTTTTTTCTTGCACTGGCAGATTATTCTTGGTCCAGAGGGGTCACTTGACAACCCCCACCCTCAACTCTTCACTTATTCCTTTTTAGTCCTTCCATTTTTTAAGAATAACTATACGTATTTACTTCCCTAAATTTTGCAGCTGAACCCCCTCAAAATTGTATACTTATATTCTTGTACATACACTGTGCTTTTTACGTCTCAAAATATTTATGTTATTAAAAAGTATTTCACACATATTAAGAAATATAATTATTATATATAAAATATATTAAATTATCCTTAAAATAATTCAATTACCTAGATAATTAGATGTTTGTGCAATGAATATTTTATAATAAAATATAAATAAATACTTGGTAAATGATGATAAAAATGACAGGGTAAAAGTAAAATGATAAGTATTTTGAGCTAAATTTTAGCTCATTAAACAACAAGGGGTGGAGGAGTACAGTCAATGTGTAAATTTCTTAAAACGTGCCTATATTTTGTCTTAGTTTTTTTTTGTTGTTTAAACTTGATATTTGAAAATGTTACGGGACTCAACTATTTATAACTCAGTGTCTAATTAATGAGTCTTATTTTATTAGTCGTTATTGTCTTAGTAAATTTTTATTGTGATTTTTGTCATTGGTGTGGTAGACACCTGATTATTGGCATTTACTTCTGCAAGTAGTTAAATTTTATTTTATTTTATTTTATTACAGTATGTGTTAATTTATAATCGATGACCTAACTAATTTTTAAGTGGTGTTTGTTTCTAATTTTTTTAATATTGTTTGTTTGAGTTCACCTGTCCATTTTAAATTAATGTTATTTATTTATCGCTAATTAGATAGTTAAATATCTTAATTCTACATAAACATTATGATGATTATTGTTATTATTATTGACACTAATATTTTTACTCAATGAGTATGAAAAATAGGTTATATACTCCCTCCGTCCCACTTAAGTGTGCATCACCATAGACCAAGGCACGCCGATTAAGAAATATTATTAAGATAATGAAAATGTGTGGTAGAAAATAAAGAGAGAGAATGAGTGGAGTAAATAGTAGGTTGGTTGAATAAATTGTATGGTGGGAAATGAGTGGAGTTAATGAGTGGGTGGGGTATGGAGAATATAAAATATTAAAACCTTTTTCATTTTTGGTAGTGTACATTCGGCTGGGACGGACGAAAAGGAAAATAAGTGTACACTCGACTGGAACGGAGGGAGTATATCATTTTAAAAAATTCAAAAAATAAAATTAAAATAGTGTGGTTTCAAAAAATAAAATTAAAATAATGTGGTTCCAATTTTTCTCTTCAACTAAAAATTTGATCCCGCTCACCAAAATTTAAATTTCTAGATCCATCACTGTTTGTGCTTACGTGTACTCCTAGTTAGAAATAGAGAATACTCCCTCCGTCCCCTGTTAGTTGAGACTTCTTTCCCTTTTGGGTCGTCCCACGTTAGTTGAGACTGCCCAAAATGGCAAAGGAATCTTCACTATTTACCCCACTCATTCTCTCTCCTATTTCACTTTTACACTCACAACATTCTCTCTCTTAACTATTCCTCCCACTCATTCTCTCTCCTATTTAATTCTTCATACACACAACATTTTCTTTCACTTTTTCTCTCACTTACTTTTCCTTAATTGGTGTGCCCAAAAAGTTAGTCTCAACTAACGTGGGACGGAGGGAGTATATTAACTACTCCCTCCGTTCTAAAATATTTGTCGCATTTAATTTTTTTGTTGAACTTTGACCACAAATATATGACAATTTAATTATGTTCATGAAATTCTAAAAATTCCTATTGATTCACCATTAATAATATTATCAACAACAACTTTTAGAATTTCATGAATATGATTAATCTCTCATAAATTTGTGGTCAAAGTTCAATAAAAAAAGTCAAATTGGACAAACATTTTGAGAGGGAGGGAGTATTTGATATATACTCCCTCCGTCCCACGTAAATGCAAACTTATTTCTATTTTGGTCCGTCCCACGTAAATGCAAACTTTTCAAAATGGCAAAGAATATTCACTTTTCCACCCACTCATTCTTTCTCTTACTTCACTTTTACACTCACAACATTCTCTCTCCTCACTATTCCTTCCACTCATTCTCTCTCATATTTAATTTTTTATACTCACAACATTTAATTTTTTCTCTTTCTTACATCACTCTTCCTTAATTTCCACATCCAAAAAGTTAGTTTGCAATTACGTGAGACGGAGAGACGAAGGGAGTATATATGTACTCCCTCCGTCCCGGAACAATCTTCACACTTTCCCTTTTGGGCGTCCCAAAACTTACTTCACACATTTAAAATTTACCTAAAATGGAAAGGAATCTTTACTATTCCCTCCACTCATTCTCTCTCCTACATTATTTTAATACTCACAACACCATTATAATTTACTATTCTCTCCACTCATTCTCTCTCCTATTTTATTTTCACACTCACAACACTTTCAATATAATACTCCCTCCTTAAAACCAGTGCAAACAGTGTTTGTGAACCAAGTTCCGGGACGGAGGGAGTATGTAAACAAGGAAAAGATATGTACAGATAGTGAAGGGAATATATTCTGAGAGAGGTAATACATCCTAAAATATGTGAGAGATCTACGTGATTTAGGAACCGCACATCAAATCTTCCTTTTGTGAGGTAGCATCATGCTGCAACATGATTTCCAGTAACTTCTGTAAACATGAGGTAGTGCAACATGAATGGTCGTGACAGACTCCCTCCGTCCCGATAGCAATCGTACTGTTACTGTTTGTATGGGGATTAAGGAAAAAAATAATGATATAAATGTTGTGTAAAAGTAAAATAGGAGAGAGAATGAGTGGAGGGAATAGTAAATTATAATGGTGTTGTGAGTATTAAAATAATGTAGGAGAGAGAATGAGTGGAGGGAATAGTAAAGATTCTTTGTCATTTTAGAAAGTGTGTGATTTGTAATGGACGCCCAAAATAGAAAGTGTACGATTTGTAGCGGAACAGAGGGAGTATACCATTCCATGGTTCATCCTTCTAACGGTTGTTGGACAAAATCTTAATTAAATGATCATAATATAAAGAATTACAATAAAATTGAAATTTACAATACAAAATAGAAAATGAAAAGAGAAAATCGTATCTAAGTCATCTTGATTCACTTGTTTTCGAGCCGTGTTATACATTTTCCTTAACACTAATTCATCCCCCACTCTAAAAGTGATCGAGCCTTTCATGTAAGTTAGTCTCTCATGATAGAACGGACGAATCGGGTGCAACTCCGCAGTTGAGTCTCCCTAATTAAACTAAATCACCAACTAGAACTTCAAAGAAAGAGATCAAAAGAAAATTTTAGACAAAAGAATTCTAGTCTCTAGAGTTACAACATGATGTAAAGCAACGCAGCGGAATAGTAACAATAGGCTTGATCGAAATCAAAACCTTCTGCAAGGAATCGCAATTCCCAAGATAACAAGAATTTCCTAAGAAATCCTTCTGCAAGCCAATAAAATTGACCAAGGGTTTTGCAAGGATGCAAACTGAAATTTAATTGATAAAAGTCTAATTTTCGGAATTACAATGAAGGCCTATAATATAGTGCCCAAAAAACTTGAAAAAGAATCCTAAACCTTCTAAAATTATTCCTAACCTATATAGTAACCTAATAGGACTTAAAAACTAGTAAATCTTCTCAAAATCTATTCTAAAACTACCTATAATCAACCAATTAAAATTAAATCCGAAAATACAAATGAAATAATAAAAGATACAAAAATAATTAACATCCCCATTTACATCATTCACCACCACTTCAAAAGAACTCGTCCCCGAGTTCTCATCCGATGTTTGGAAGCTGCCATCCCATTTAAAAAGTTACTTTGAATAAACTCGACTTCTTGGCATCGTAAGATATAGAAAAATATTTTCAAAATCAAATAATATACTTCCATTATCCGTTCCATATTCTTCATCAATTACCTCCACTTTCTCTTTTTTTCAATCCAAGCAGCCGCGTAAATAACCGGTTAATCCTCCTCCTGATGCTCTAGCACTAACGCGGACGCCCTCGAGTGTTAGCGCAGCACGCTATTAGGCGATTTTTCGCCAAATCTTCCAAATCATCATTAAAAATCTCCCGAATTACTTCATCCTTTGCACATAGATCCACCTCTTTAATGCCCAAATTCCCTCTCTTCAACATGTTCTTCTTTGACCGTATCAACAATCGCTTCAAAGAACAATATCTTCTTGCGCATGAACTTCTTCAATAGACAACTCACCATTAAAGACAGAATATCCGCCCTAATCTTGGGTCGTTGATCTTGAGGAGGCACCGCCCGGCCTCACCTTCAACATTATCCGAAGTATCCCCGCCTATCGGATCATCACTGGAGATTTTCCCGCGAGGACTAGCCCGATTTCGTGGGCCGACATCACCACCACCACCTACACGCAATCCGACCAAAGCCGCGAGTTCCGTATGCCGTCGATCTTGGGCCGCTGCGCTCTCTAGCCTCTTGATCCAAACGGTCCATACGTTCCCTAGTTGCTTGATCCCCGACGCTCCATACGCTCCAAGATTGCGGTAATAATGGTTAGGTTGTCTCCGTTGTCTCCACCGGAATTGGCCATCGTCCAAGGATCTCGCCTTTTCTGATACCAACTGATGTAAAGCAACGCAGCGGAATAGTAACAATAGGCTTGATCGAAATCAAAACCTTCTGCAAGGAATCGCAATTCCCAAGATAACAAGAATTTCCTAAGAAATCCTTCTGCAAGCCAATAAAATTGACCAAGGGTTTTGCAAGGATGCAAACTGAAATTTAATTGATAAAAGTCTAATTTTCGGAATTACAATGAAGGCCTATAATATAGTGCCCAAAAAACTTGAAAAAGAATCCTAAACCTTCTAAAATTATTCCTAACCTATATAGTAACCTAATAGGACTTAAAAACTAGTAAATCTTCTCAAAATCTATTCTAAAACTACCTATAATCAATCAATTAAAATTAAATCCGAAAATACAAATGAAATAATAAAAGATACAAAAATAATTAACATCCCCATTTACATCACAACATGATACTCTAATAGCATCTTTCTTTCTTCTCTATCTTCTAACTTCTTCTTTCTAGCCTAGAAAAAGAGACAACAGAAATATAAATATGTAAGAAATTAAGAATTAATTGACATTAATCTTGAATAATTAACCTCTCACATTATGATTTTGGTGGTTACACACTCTCTGCCTTTATAAGAGAATTCACTACAAGAATAAGGGTTATTAAATATAATAATTAATCCATTTTATTCTTTTAACAATCAATCCAAATTTAAAGTCACCAAATTCTTTTATGAAATTGTAATACTCCCTCCGTCCCGTCCGAAGTGTCTCAATTTTTCTTTTTGGGCGTCCCATTTAAAATGTCTCAATTCCAAAAAGGAAAGTTTTTATTATTTTTATACTCTTCCTACCCCACTCATTCTCTCTGCTACTTTATTTTTACACTCACAACATTCTCTCTTCTAACCAAGGTTCTAAAAAACGCTAGGCGGATGCTAGGCGGCGGAGTCGGGCCTAGCGCCTAGGCGGGGACTAGTCGGGGACTAGTCGGGATTAGTCGGAATTAGTAGGGACCTAGGCGGGACTTAGAACTAGGCGTTGGAGAGGGGCCTAGCGCCTAGGCGGGGCCTAGGCGCCCTTAGGCGGGGTCTTTTAGAACACTGCTTCTAACTATTCCTCCCACTCATTATCTCTCCTATTTAATTTTTCATACTCACAACATTTAACCTTTTTCTCTATCTTACCTCACTTTTCTTAATTTTTGCACCGATTTCATTTTGAGACACTTCGCCCGGGACGAAGGGAGTATGAGGTTAAAGATACAAAACCAAATGTCATACCTTGTATTTCATTTCAACAAGAGAAAATCAATTTCTTATTCAAATTAATGATCAATTTTTCCAACAATCCCCCACATGAATGAAAATTGACTCGAGAAAAGTTGGTGATAAAGTTCGGCTGAAGAAAACTTGCATACGATAGGTAGGGGTTTGCCCTTTGAACATTCGCTTGTACAAGCATATTTACTCTACTCGCAAGTCTGTAGACGCGATGTCCTTGAAACGTTATGCTTTTTGTGTAGCTGATCATATACTTGACACAAGTATCGTCCTAACATAGTTTCATTCTCAAAGCTATGTTCATTTCTAGCCCTGAACATAAAGTCTGGTTCTGTGAGAGGGTCTAAGAATTGAGTCTCACACAATTCTCCTCGAAGCGGCCCCTACTTTTCTCTCAAATAGGTGAATCTTAAAAGTAACCCGTATTACCCCGCTCAGCAATTTCGAATCGCAAGAATCATTAAAAGCTATAAGCTTAACATTTCCTTTCGGGTTGTCACTTTAGGAATGGACTTGGGGTTGAAACCCCCCCCCCCACAGTGACACTACAGGTCTTAAGTTCTTAGTTGTTTGGTCGCCGGCGTAAAAAAAAGTCGCCGGAGTTGGTCACCGGAGTTGATGGTTGTCGGAGTTATTGACCGGAGAAGATGGAAAGGGATGACCTAAGGCTAAGGTGATGGTGGTTGGAGAGAAAGTAAATTGATAAAGAGGGTAGACTTAGGAAAATGATGGGGTGAACTTAATAAAATGAGAAGGAGAGTGTACTTATCAAGCCAGAAATTATATAGTTAGATGAAATATTCCTTGTCTTATGAGGTAAAATTATTATGTGGTAAATTCCCCTTGATTTTATCTTTGTGACTTTTGTCACTATTAACAATAATATGATCTAACAACTCTTTTCAAGAATCTCTATCATCTTTGTCAATATATCCTTGTAAAATGCAATGTTAAATACTATATCTTTCAATGTTCATTTTCTCAAATTAGTTCCAACGAAATTTTCAATATTTCTCACCATGATTCTCGTAAATCATAAGAGACAACTCATCCATTGTGTAAATACTAGAAGTGGCGTATCCACAACTAGTTTATATAATCGTTACAACATCTTTGATATCACGGGCCAATCAACTATTTAACATTGTTTGGTCTCTATGAGTCTAAAACCTGCTCATCAAATTTGAGCTTGATCCAACGGTTAATGAATTGAAAAATTAAATTTTTTCACAACTGGTTATTGAAAAACTGTGCTGGAAATTTCCTGTTTTCCTCTGTTTCCTATTTCTTTTCATCAATCCGTCGTAGCAACCACGCCACGAGTTTTCCTCAATCTGCAATCATTTCTCAATAGGATAACTAATCTTAAGATTGTTGGAGAAAATTTTAAATAAATGAGCATAATATGAAGGATTACAATAAAATTGGAATACAATTTACAATACAAAATAAAAAATGAAAAGAGAAAATCGTATGTAAGTCATCTTGATTCACTTGTATTCGAGTCGTGTTATACACTTTCCTTAAGACTAATTTGTCCCTCTCTCTAACTGTGCTCGAGGCTTCCACGGGCGTTAGTATCACATGATAGAACGGACGAAACGGGTGCAACTCCACACTTGAGCCTACCGGTTAATTGAACTTATGCTTGAACTAAATCACCAACTAGAACTTCAAAGAAAGAGAACAAAAGCAAATTTTAAACAAGAGAATTCTAGGCTCTAGAGTTACAACATGAGACTCTCATATCATCTTTCGTTCTTCTCTATCTTCTAACTTCTTCTTTCTAGCCTAAAAAAAAAGACAACACAAATATAAACATGTAAGAAAGTAAGAATTAATTGACATAAATCTTGAATAATTAACCTCTCACATTATAACTTTGGTGGTTACAAACTCTCTACCTTTATGAGAGAATTCACTCCAATAATAAGGGTTATTCAATACAATAATTAACCCACTTTATTTTTGTAACAATCAACCCAAATTTAAAGTCACAATTTTTTTTATGAAATTGTAATATGAGGTTAAAAATACATAAAAAATCAAATGTCACACCTTAAATTTCATTTTAATAAGAGAAAATCAATTCATCATTCAAATCAATGACCAATTTTTCCAGCACTAACATCCCAACAATGGATGACAAAAAAATTGATTTTGATCAAAAGCTAATTTTAAAAAATTTCTTTTGTTTTGAGACATAGATAATTGATATATTAATATTATGTGTAGTAGTGTACACACAAAATCTTATTACATCCGTACAAAAATAAATATTATATTTAAAATCTCAATATTTTTAAATTAGATATTTTATTTAGTTTGTACATTAATCATACAAAGATAAAACTTGTACTAAGTTTTCCTTATTTAAATATATGACTGATGATGCCAAAAAGTCGAATCAGCCCAAATTCAAGCGATCGGTTGTACTCCGGCGATTGTTTAGCCTGAAAATAAGACAAAACACGTAAACTAAGTCGGGGCTTCACCGGCGAAGGCCCTCCGACGTGAGAGTAAGTTCACGGTTTGTAGAGAGAGAAATAATTTGACAGAGCTTCGAGCCAAAAGAATTAACGTATCAGAACATGAAAATAATGGCCTGTATTTATAGTGATGGATAGGTAGAATTCATGTTGAACTTGGACTGTAAAGAGATAAGATATAATCCTAGGAGGATTATATATGTTAAGGAGTCCTTATTTTACTTGAATTGGTACAGGAGGTTACAATCCTGATTAGATTATAACTGCTTAATCCTTGTTGGAATAGGATTGCAAGGACTGCTCTGCCGAAAAGCCGAGATGCAGGAATTCCTTTCCTCATCATACACCTGTATGCCGAGATACATAAATTTCTTTTCTCGTCGTACATGGCCATCTCGGTCCATGATGAGACGGGGAAGGGATGAGGAATAAGTGGAGCTCGTCATGATGAAATTGTAATCGAGGGAGGCACCTCGTCCTCAAGGGAGATGATCTCGGCCTACGAGAGAGGTCTCCTCGGTCTTCTGATTTGGGCCTTATGCTTGCTTGATGAGCCTTGATCAGCCTAGTTGATGCCGAGATATAGAGACGAGGGAGCCCATGTTGTAATTTGAGATGAATTATGTTTATAGCCCAATCCACTTGGGCCTGATCCGGACAAGTCCATGTTCGTATCTCGTTTATACTGTTCAATGACAATTATTTTTGGACTTACCGAATAAAATTGCAAAATTTAATAACAAGTGAGTATATGAAAATTGTTTCCATTTTACTTATATTTATAGATTTATCAGAGAAACTTTCATTTCCTCGATAAAAATCACTTTCAATTATTTCCATTCAATGGGGGTTTAAAACAATGGCATCATAATTTTAATGGCAAATTGCAATTTGGTAACCTGAGTTTTACACACAGTTGCAATGCCCTAGCTAAGTTTTAAAAAGTGCCAATGCGATTATTAAGTTTGTCATTTTGTTGCAATCTGGAGTAAAAACTAACAAATTGTTAAATTTTAGACGAAATTAAACACAAGTGCACAACACATAATTTTTAAGGGGCACTTTTGTCATTTCGCAGGAAAATAAATTATAGCAAATTAATTATAAACGTCCATCTTCTTCTACCTTCATCTCCCCAAATCCCACCCTACGGCCACCTTCCCCATCCCACCCATCGTCGAACCCCTCCCTCTCTTTTCAACACCCACCGCCCCCACCCCCACCCCCTTCACTCTTCCGCACCCTTTCCCCTCCCCACCCACATCTTTACATCTTCCAGATTTGGTGGCGACATAAAGGCGCAGTTTTCATGCCCAACCATCGGGCCCCTCCGTCACCTTGCTGCCCCCTTCGCCATCTCCAATTCACAGCAGTCATCAACTTCGCCCAGCCTCCCCCTTTCCAGTTCTGGTTTGATTAAAAGGAGAAACAAAATTCAGGTTGTTGTTTGCTGCCTTGGGAGGGGGTATATGGTTGTTTACTCCGCTGAATTTGAACAAGGAGGTGGCCGACGAAGATTTATATAGGGAGGGGAGGACTGTGTTGGGGTGGGGTTGAGGAAGGGGGAGTTAATGGCAGCAAAAATGGCCATGGGGATGCCATTGAAGATGAAGGCGGGGGTGGAGAATGGCAGCCCATGCGGTGGGAGAGGCATGGACGGCGAAGAAGACAGAGGGTTGGGTTTTGTAGGAAGAGAATGCCAAAATCTTACAAAAAATGTGTTTTTCTTTAAGCTTAGAAAAAACGTGTTTTGTTTTCCCCGCTAGTGCCATTGTTAGTGTAACAAAGTGCCGGTGTAACAAAGTGTCAGTTTAGTGTAACAAAGTGCCAGTGTTAGTGTTATTAGGAATATAATATCATTATATTATATTCAAGTATATATTGTTATATACTCCCTCCGCCCCGCCCGAAAGGGCATTTTTGTATCCTTGCACGGGAATTAAGAAAAGTGATGTAGGAAAGAGAAAAAGTGTATAGTAGAATAAATGTTGTGAGTGAAAGGTGATGTAGGAAAGAGAAAGTGGGATAGAGAATAGTTAGTGGATATTTATTGTGAGAGTATGAAAAGTGGGTCCCACAAATAAAGAAGTAATAAAAAACTTTCCATCTTTGGATTATGCCCTTTCAAATGGGACGCCCAAAAAGGAAATTTGTGCCCTTACGGGCGGGACGGAGGGAGTATAGATTAGGAAACTTAATATTTGTATAGATCTAGAAACATTCTAGGAGATTACCTCCTCTCATTGCAACCCTATAAATATGTACCTCTAACATCATAATCAATTGAGTCATTCAATACAATTCTTCTCTTCCATGTATGATTGACTTCGTCTCTCTCTCTAAAATCTTATATGGTATCAGAGCATTATGATCCATAGAAGGACTTCTCCGCCAAAATCTAGCAGCAAAACCCTAAAGTCGCCACACCATCTCACCACCTTGCTTTCGCCACCAACTACCAAAATCCTCACCACCATCAGCTCAAACCCTCACAGCCGAATCCACCCTTCCACCACCAATCCTTGGTAAAACTCTCCTAGCCGAAACACACCCTAACGCCAAACACCTCACTTTCACCCCACCTTATAAATAACCCACTTCCGCCATCTCCAAACCACACCCTCTCACCATCTTGCTTCCGCCACCAACTACCAAAACCCCCTACCACCCTCGGCTTAAAACCCTCAAAGCCGAAACCCGCCTACCACCACCAACCACCCCCATCTTACCTGCAGCAGCAACAACAAATCTCACAACAACAACAGCCACTTCAAAACCTACCAACAACCATCAAAACAACCACCATCTCCATCCCTAAACCTCGGCAAATAACCTTAAACAGCCGCATCCCTTCCCCTTTCACCTCCCTCACACATACCTCAGCTAAAACCTAAAACAGCCGCCTCACCCTTCTCATTCAAACCCCCTCGGCTCTAAACCCCTTTTTGGTCGAAACCCAAATTTTTTTTCTTGTTTTTCAACCCCCTCAACTCAAAACCCCTTTTAGCCTAAACCCTAAATTTTTTTTCTTTATTCAATCCCCTCGGCTCAAAACCCCTTTTGGCCGAAACCCTAAGTTTTTTTTCTTGTTATTCAATTCCCTCGGCTTAAAACCCCCTTTGGCCAAAACCCTATTTTTTTTCCTTTTTTCAAAACCCCTCGGCTAAAACCCTCCCTTAGGCCGAAACCCTAATTTCCTGTCTTTATTTTTCTTCTCCAAACTTCTCCCGCCTCAAACCCTAAACCACCCACCTCGACAAACCCTTCCAGCCGAAAACCCTCTATACACCCCCCTTCACCCCTCGGCAAAACCCACTAGCCGAAACCAACTCCCCCTACTTCAAAATACCCTCGGCAAAACCGAAACCCCTCTCCACAACCCCACCGTCTCCGACATAGTCATGCACCAACCTATCACCACCTCGGATGCGAGGAACCACATCACATCAGAAACGACGTACATGTCCGGGAACACATCCATTTTCAACCGCTTCATCAAATTCGCTTCATCTCATCACTCTCCAAGATTGGAATTATTCAAGGACCGTCCATTTTGCGGAGGCATATTAGAAATATAATATCATTATATTATATTCAGGTATATATGTAAGTGCTCCAATTTGAGTTGTTAGTATTTTCGTTAGAAAATTAACGAAAGTCCTAACAATTCTAACATTTCTAACAATCCCTAACTTTTCTAACAAAGCAAGGGTAAAATAGGGATTGCTATTTAAAGTTAAACCAAGAAAAGAATCTCACAAAAGCAAAAGAATTGTAAAATCCCGAAATGGGAAGCTGCTGGAACAAAAACTGGTTGCTTAATTTGAAAAATATTCCTCCTGTCCAAAGCCTGGAGCAGCATTTAATGCACCAGGCACGCCTTCAGAGTCGTCTGCGCGGATGAGAATGACATTTCCAGAGGCCTATAAATTGAACCCTTCTCTCTCATTTTACACAACACAATTTACTCACAGAAGCAAAACTCTGGCGAAAAATAGGGAGAAAACAGTAGGAATTCCCTTGAATTGCCACCATTTTCTCTTGAATCTTTCCCAAACCCCACTCACTCCAAACATTCTCAAATCACTCTCATACATACACAAGCCCAAGCTTAAATCACCCCTTAGGAGGAGGATTAGAGAGAAAACATAGAGGACTTAAGTGTTATCTACTTGTTTTCTCTTTGACCAACTCTAATCACAAACCCTAAACACATTCAAACCCTAAACACTTTCAAGCCTTGAATCCACTCAAACACAAACACAAACACAAGGGAAGATAGGTATAACCTCCCTCTCCCTACCCTAAATCTCTCTCATCCATGCATGCATCTCAAACTTTAAAGATGTAGTTTGTTCATTAACTTGTTTGTTGTTCATCTTTGCTTGACCTAAAAATGTAATCACCTTGGAATGAATTTCCATGGATGACCATTTAAAAGGTCCAAATTACTTCTTATTCATTTAAAAGTGCTTTTCCTCAAAATCATTCACTCAAAAGTGTTTTCCAAAAAATATTTTCATACATAAAATCTCATTTTCAAAGGATAAAATTCCCCTTCCCAAGCAAATGAAATGCTTAAGTCCTAATGTACCCTAAGGATGGCTTGATCTAGTAGATCACCACTAAAATGTCTAGTGACTAATAATCAAAGCCTAAGGAGATGGGGACAAGCATGGATGCCAAACCCCCTTTAAAATCATGTTTTTCTTCAAGAGAAAGTTGCTGTCCAGTAGCCTTTCTCTAAGACCTCTGTCCATGATCTAATTTTTTGGACATACAGAAACTTGGAATTGGGTGTTGACTACAAAATACTCTTTGTAGTCAACATCCAGAGATTTCCAGATATATTTTTACTTTATTTTTTGTGTGATTAAAACTCTCTTTTTCAAATTATTTTTCAAAGGCCAGTTCATCAGTCTCTGGAAATCCAGATTTCACATCTGAGATTTCCAGAAGGTTTTGGTCTATCAAATCATCTCCAAATGAAAAATACTTTTGCAGAAACCTTATTTAAGGCGTTTTGAACAACTTTCATTCTCGGACTTTCCCCAGATTCTGAAGTTTTAAAGCTCTTAAATCCATTTTAAAATCAAGTGTCCACTCCCTTTTTCATTCTGGCAGAATTGATTTTCAACTTCAAAAGGTCTTTTGAGTACCAAAACTCAACCCTAAAATCACACCAAAAATCATGGGATTTGTTCAAAGTCTTACAAAGAGTCCTCAATTTTTACTTTTCAGTTTGAACTTATTTTGGCCAAAACACACACATACACACACAAACACAAATGGTTTTTAATGCTTGGAAGACTCGTTTTACGAGGCACTTCGGGTGAACACTAACGTTTTTCCCAGAGTGTAACGTGACCTCCGAACCCAAATCTCTCATTCCGGGCATTTTTCAAAGTTGTATCCAACATCCGTAGCATTCCAGACATATTTTCACTTTATTTTTTGCGTAAGTTTAACTCCCTTTTTCAAATTATTTTCCAAAGGTCAGTTCATCACTCTCTGGAAATCCAGATTTCACATCTGAGATTTCCAGAAGGTTTTGGTCCATCAAATCTTCTCCAAATGGAAAAGCCTTTTGCAAAAACCTTATTTAAGTTGTTTTGAACAACTTTCATTCTCTGACCTTCCCCAGATTTTGAAGCTTTAAAACCCTTAAATCCATTTTAAAATCAAGTGTCCACTGACTTTTTCATTCTGACAGAATTGATTTCCAACTTCAAGGAGTCTTTTGAGTACCAAAACTCAACCCTAAAATCACACCAAAAATCATGGGATTTGTTCAAAGTCTTACAAAGAGTTTCCAATTTTTACTTTTCAGTTTGAACTTATTTTGGCCAAAGGAACACACACACACACACACGCACACAAACAAATGGTTTTTAAGCTTGGAAGACTCGTTTTACGAGGCATTCCGGGTGAACCCTAACGTTCTTCCCGGCGTGTAACGTGACCTCCGAACCTAAATCTCTTACTTTCGGGCATTTTTCAAAGTTTTGGCCCTTAAAATAAAAATGGCGTGGCGACTCCGTTTTTCGATTTCATTTGATTTTCAAAGAAACGAAAAATCAAATTTTATCCGCGGTGGCACATCATCACAATATATTGTTATATATAGATTAGGAAACTCAATCTTTGTATAGATCTAGAAACCTTCTAGGAGATTACCTCCTCCCATTGTAACCCTATAAATATGTACCTCTAACATCATAATCAATCGAGTCATTCAATACAATTCTTCTCTTCCATGTATGATTGACTTCGTCTCTCTCTCTAAAATCTTATAAGTGTAACAAAGTGCCAGAGTAAAGAGTGTCAGTGCATGTATATTAAGTGTCAGTGTTAGTGTAACAAAGTGTCAGTGTTAGTGTAACAAAGTATCAGTGTAAAGAGTGTCAGTGCATGTATTAAGTGCCAGTATAAAGAGTGTCAATGTAGGGTAAAAAAGTGTCAGTATTAGTATAAAAAATTGACAGTGTGAAGAGTGTCAGTGCATGTATTATTAAGTGCCAGTGTAAAAATGATTTTTCCTTGAACTTAGAAAAAAACGCATTTTTTATAAGATCAACTCGAAGAGAATATGTTTTTTTCTCAAATACACAAATCCAATGAATATAAAAACATATTTATATTATTAAGATAATTATATTTTTGTTAAAAAATATTATATCGTAAATATGAATATAAAGGTAGTATTTTGACTAACTAAAAAAATAGTAGGGGGAAAATTTAGTAATAAATAACTTTATTAAATAGTAAATATAAATTTAATGACTAAAAAAATATGATTAAAATGACTAAAAAATATGATCAAAAGAAAAAATTATGGGCAAATTGCAATTCATTAATCTATTTTTGGCACACTTTTGCACAAGTTCTCAAATGTCAAAAGTACCCATTTAAAAGTCATGTGTCTTGCACATGTGTTAAATTTCGTCTAAAATTTAACGATTTGTTAGTTTTTATACCTAATTGCAACAAACCGACAAACATAGGAATTGAATTGGCACGTTTCATAACTTAGCTAGGGTATTGCAACTGTGTGTAAAACTCAAGGTTACCAAATTGCGATTTGCCCTAATTTTAACTTGTAATCAAGGATCATAGTTTACAACTTAGAGGTATACTATCTGTCTACTATTCCCCCCATCCAATAGCAATTAACAAATGTTACTGAAATTAAGAAAAAAAAAGTAGAAGGTTGTGAGTAAGAAAAGTTAATAAAAAAGAGAAAGTAGTAGTAAGTAAATTGTTGTTATAAGTATAGTCCGTGAGTCCTATTGAAATTTTTGAGATTATGGGATAGTAATATTTGTTATTGGAATTTTGAGATAGTAACATTTGTTATAGCACACAAACGATTGTTAGATGATAACGTTTGAACTTTGATAACTAATCACACAAAACAATAGTGAAATGGACCATAAAGTTCTGAGTTGACAGGAAATGCAATTTAAAGACTACATGTAAGCCAGCATATACAACAAACTTGCATAACGAGACTGTTTCTTGATCAAATAATATCCTAACCAATTTGCGATGCAGCCAGTTTCAAAACGCCGGCGCAAGAATGTAAAATGCTTCAACATGGTCATAAGACGATACTTATTCCAATCTGAACTTTCTACATTTGTAATTAAGTTCTCCGAGTTTTCTAACAATGTTGACTTTATTACAAAAGTAATGCAAGAGACATTTGCCTGCAAATTCTGTACTGACTGACAACGGCCACGTATTTCTGTATATAAATCTATAAATTTGCCTCTAAGGTAGTAGTAGTAATGTAGTAGTAACATCTTCAGAACCACATGGTCATATATAAGATGTCCTCTTTACAACGCCTAATTCTCCATCCCTACTGCCCAATAAATGAAAAAAGTAAAAGTTCAACTAGCTATATGACCGCAGGCAGAACCCTAATATTGCAAAATTCAAAAATATATGAATTGGGATTCAAATTTCTATGTTAATTAATCTGCACAATGTTAAGCGAAGTGACCTCCCGTGGTTCTTTCCAGCCAAAATTTGGGTTGTGGGTCCCAGTTTCTTCTTTGCAAAAAGTCTGTCAATAGGGAGAAAATTGTCTATTCATCTTCATCAGTTAGTGCTGCAAAGGAGAAAGGTTTGAATTTGTAGCCATCACCGTGATAAAACTTGTTCTGAAATTCAACCCAATGGAGACGCAACGCGTGGAGGAAAGCACTAAGGGTCTCCATCATGAGTAGTATAAATGCAGTTGCAAAGGCAAACACTGCTAGCCCCACTAATCGGATGATGATATTGTCGTACCTGCACCCATGATGCAAATTATTGACGAGTGAAAATTATTAAAGCCTTTACTAATCTAATCTTTCCAGGAAATCACGATCACCTTATTAGAATATCCAGAAGAGTTGTGATGTACTCTCTCCGTCCCAAAATGAATGTCCAAAAAAATTTCAAATTTGCTCTTGATCAAGCCTCAAATTTGAAACTTTTTTGGACATTCATTTTGGGATAGGGAGTAAGAGCTCACATTAGTCTTAACACAAATCAAACCAAGCAGGCTTGACCGATTTAATTAATGCAATAAGCATCCAAAACTAAGAGATGAACATACCCCCAGGCTAGCAGGAGGACTTTCTCATAGAAAACAGTAGATAATTCTGAGTGGGCCAAGCTGTAATAGAAGTAGAACATATTAGAAAACTGTTACGAAGTAAAAAAAAGTCACATTGTGCATAGGAAGGATGTTAAAGGCATACCTCAATGCCCATAGCCGAAGGTATGATGCAGTATTAGATACTGCACCGAGCACAAACTCAATAGAATGTATCATTTGATGTACAAAAATTTCGCTGAAGTTAAATTCCTCGTCGTGTTGCCTAGCGGAACCAGGTTCTGAATCAAGATCCATCTCGGAGTTTACTAGTATCCCATACGTGCGACCTTGAAATCTCTAAATATATACCAAAAGAAAGACGACGTTAACTAATTTCATAACTTTCCCCATGGCCCTCTTCAATCAATAAACACACATATAGACTGTGCATGCAAATCATAACCAATGATGTCAAGTAAATAAAGTAGACAGTCATGCTAAAACTACCAGGCTTAAGGATCATATGTATTTCAAACTCTAACAGAAACTACTATATTTCAAGGACAGTTGAAGCTGCTAGGTAGCCCTTCAGAGAATAGGAGCAGCATCCCTGAAGTCCTTGGCCATAATTATGCTACTACCTCTGACCCAAAATGAATGTCCAAATATTTTCCAACTTTACTCTTAACCAAGAGCAAATTTGAAAAATTTTGACATTCATTTTGGGACGGAGGGAGTTATTTCTTTCAAGACCACTATGACAACAAACAAGATGTACAAGAACTTTGAGAAATAAAGATTAGCAGTGAAAAGCAGGCTGAGGCAGTTATGCGATATTATTGTCACACTACTGTTTTTTCATCCTCAGCTATCAGAAGCATTTCATTAGGTTTCGCCACAATGATACGTGATTATTCATTTCTAGAACTACAATAAGAATACAATCTGGAGAATACAAATCAGGAGCTCCCATGGTAAGATTGAAACACAGTAATGTTAGGTTACCCACTGTCTATTACCACTAGGCTGACCTGGTGCATATAAGCAAATACAACTTCATATAGAGGACAACTCATGCCATTCTGCTCAAAGAGTCCCCGCTTTCTTGTTAAAAAAAAAAAAAAAGTCCCCGCTTGGAAACCCCAACTATTAAGGCATATTTTAGTAACTTTGAAGCTGGTGATGGTAATGATTGATATCAAGATGCTTATATCACATGTAGGTAGATAAATTAATTCAGAACTATAGGTACGGAGTTCAAAAATAGCCTGTTACTCAGAGTGCTAACTAATTTTAGAAAGAATGGAGTAAGAGAACAAGTACCTCAGCGTGAAGTCTCTTTAAAATAAAAGGTTTAGGAAATAGCATCCATGGAACTGCAATAAGAGCCGAAAGCAACAATATGATCTGCAAAAATCAATAATTAATCAGCCAACAACAATAGACATTATAAATTTGAGTTTGTACAAGCAGAGAATCAGAAGTAAAAAGTCGTGCCTGAAGCGGTCTTTGTCCCCAAAACAACTGATTCTCACCAAGGTCATCAAAAGGACTCAAGAACATGTAAATCATCACGTGATAGAGGTCAGCTTGTGAACCAGAGCACCACTTGATGATAATAAGAAGCGACAGATACCCAAAAAGGCTGTTAAGAAAGATCAACTGTGGCACGAACTGATACCTGATAACATTTCCAAGTAAAATTACTTTCTCTTCATAAACTTGAGATACTAAATAGAAATAGACGGAGATGTGATGAAGTAAAAAGATGAACCTAATATCCAATGAGTTACTGAAGAAACGAGCATTAAAGTAACTTATTAAGATTCCAAGATTCATCTGTGCAACACCCAACAGAATAGACATTTTCATCTTGAGAGAGTTTAAGAAAGGAAGCTCTGTTCGGCTTCCACGCCAGAATGGATCCACACCAAAAGGATATGCATCACGGTATTTCACTAAGCCAACTGAATATGCATCCCTGTCAAGTAACATCAAGTAGATGTTAACTACTCCCTCCGTCCCGGCAAGATTGTCCCACTTTGTCTTTGATATTCAACTCAATCAAACTTTGACCATAATTTCATGAGAATCTAATTATCCCTATGCAATTTTAAAATTTGTGATTGATAGTATTCCTAATGGTGAATCAATAACAATCTTTATAATTGCATAGGGATAATTAGGTTTTATAAACTTATGGTCAAAGTTTGATTGAGTTGACCATGAAAGTCAAAGTGGGACTAACTTCCGGGACAGAGGGAGTATCAAGTAGCTGAATGCTGCCTCGTAAAAAATATTAGAAAATTAAAGAAAAATAACTCCAGGAAAGCGCACACAGCAATAGTTCGATGAACCCCATTATTGACAAACGTAAACTGAAATATACAAGCAGGATGAATAGTGCATCAAAGATACTGAAGGTAATAGATCTATGGACACTGCCTGGTTATTAAGGCAGTACATCAGAGTGAAGGAAAACAATCAAACTAGAACTGAAAGCTCTCCCTAAAGTCATCAACAGCTAGATTTCGGAACCTTGGCTGGTAAATATCTGTGTAGCATATATGATGCTGCATATCTGCAATCTAATCCCAACTTCATCATATAGTCAAGGAACCACTCACTGTTTAACCACGAAATAACCAAAATTTGCACAAAATCCTTCCCAAGATGCCATGCCATCAACAAAATAGGCGGCATGTGTGCTGAATTAAAACGGAAGGAAAAAAACGAATGATGAACATAAGTGACATTTCATACCTGCATGACGCGTCTCGGCATTTATAAGCAGATCCACCAAATATGTGAAAAGGAACTGAGAAGAACTCATTGTATATTAATCCACAATAAATTGAAAACAGCGACATCAAAAGGAGAACATAGCGGCCACCAAATAACATCTCCATAAAGCTTCCAAGTTTCTGATAAAAACACAATGAAAACAGTTGCAAATATCAATATCAAAAGTTAAGAGAAGAGAAGAGCAAGAAGTATCAAGGAAAAGATAGAAATAATTTCTTCCCCGGCTAGTAAACTAGTAATTATGACCATGTTCAATTGTAATAGTGTAATCTTATGCATTCTAGAAAATATTATTCAGATATCTCATTCAACTACACTATCATGATGATAACTTTGGCAAATTAAATTGGGAGTGGGTTAAATATCCATCTCTATGTTCTTCAATTTTATAGCATTCTCACCTCCCAAGAAGAAACAAGTTGTTCATCTCTATGTTCTTCAATTACTTCCTAATAATCTCCAAACGACATTTATCCTTTACAGACTGTGGCACCATTTCTACGAGCATGGTCAAGCCACATCTTACTACCTGAAGCAGCCACATATTTGCAGCTATGATCAGGTCACTTATATAACTGTACTACTACTGCTTAGCATTTTACAATAAAAAACTAGCAGGAACAAATGTTGGCCTCTAGGATAAATATTTGCAATAACACTGCTGACTGAGCTTTATCACCTAGACGTTCTATAATTACCCTTTCATCACCACCATAACAGTAACAGCCACCACCAAAAAAAAAAAAAAAGAGGACCAATGGCAATGAAACAACTTTTGTTTCAAAAGAACTGCCTCTGACCACATGCCTCTTGAAAACCTAATGCATCTATCTTAACCCACTCCCAAAGTAACAACACCATAATAAAAAATCAATACAATGATACCAGCGTCAAAAGAAACACTGGGAATCAAATTAAGACCAAAAAAATTATTTTCTTCAACCAATAGCGAGAATAATATATTTAGCCCTCAAAAACTCGTGTAGTGGACTAATGCCTACTCCCGCAATCCCACTCGCAAAGGCACAAAATTCCATTTTTGGTGTCCCATTGAGAAAGGCACACTCTCAAAATGGAAAGTTTTAATACTTCTTTATTCATGGGACCCACTTGTCATACTCACAATAACTATCCACTTACTATTCTATACCACATTCTCTCTCCTACCTCACTTTTCGTACTCACAACACTTGCTCCATTATACACTCTCCTTAATTCCCGTGCAAGGTCCATTTTGTGCCTTTTCGGGTGGGACGGAGGGAGTATAATTTAATAATACGCAAATCATCTATCCATCTACCAAATGACCGTCCATGATATAAAACACACTTTAGGATTCAATCTACAATATACTCCCTCCGTCCCATAGAACCTTACCCACTTTGCCATTTTGGGCATCCATTGGTAAGTCACACTTCCTAAAAATAAAATTTTATAATACTTATTTATTAATGGGACCCACTTGTTATACTCACAACAATTATCCACTTACTATTCCCTACCCCATTTTCTCTCTCCTATCCACTCACAACACCCACTTTTATAATATTAATCCTTAATTCCCGTTCCTAATAGTAAGTGGGTAAGGTTCTATGGGACGGAGGGAGTATGTGTTATGACACTAATGAAGAGAAAAGAGACAGCATACAACAGTGACCCAGAGAAAAACAATCATAAAGAAAGTTTGGCTAGTCAAGAAGGTTAATATGCCAACAGAAAGTACCTGAGAACTTAGTTTGTTTTCACGAGCTATGAGGACCAATGCTCCCAACAACAAGCAAATTCCATGACCCCAATCCCCAAACATGACCGCAAAAAGAAATGGAAATGTTATCACAGTAAAAACTGCTGGATTTGCTTCCTGGTATTTGGCAACACTGCAAACATAGACAAGTATAGTAACTCACACGCACACACATACAACCAGATGGTCACAAGTTTACAAAATATAGTGTCCCGTAAAAGGACTACGCTACAAATGTTGCAAAAATATAAACCACTGCATTTCATATGATAGATAAACACATGGAGAATTGTTATGGTTTTATAGCCAAGTTAACAATTATTGATGCTTAGCTTGTTTTGCATAATTACTCGAAACAAGAGGCGAACATAGTGCACAACTCTCACAAAGTCGTTTTAGTTAAGTTACCAACTTATCGAGAAACTTAAGCAGTTAGAGAGAGTAGTATACTATGTACATCCTTTTACTTCCCCTTGATCCGCTCAAATTGCAGAGAGGTAATGTGAGCAGAGAGATAACAAAGCTACCTCACAAGGGAACAAAAACCACTCAGTGTGGTAACATGTCTACCCATAATGTAAATAAAAAGCAAATGCAAGCTTGCGGAACAAGGGGTCTGAACCCTGTTCAAATTAACCAACTCATCTTGAAGCTGTTAGGGAGGGGTCCTAAAATGAATATCAAGCTCTTAACAGTTTCCTAGCATGAAGAAATGCTGCCATAGAGAAAAGGGAGAACGTGGGAACTCAAAATCAAAATCCCTGGGGTACACGCACAACGTGACCTATGGTGGATGCATAAAGATACAGCATTCAGTCAAGCACAATTACTAATCAATATGGGAGATTACAACGAGGAACCCATAAAATTCCTACTTGCTTGCAACAGTGTCCCCCAAGGAATGTTCTGAAAGAAGGGAGATGAAAACTTCACCTCGGTGAAGGAAAGGAAAATAACAAAAATAACTCACTCAAGTAATAAAAATGCATATGTTAACATACCCATATGCATCAACAATTTCTTGAAAAGCGTTTGTGAAATGGTTAGTTCTGAAGTATGTAGGAGGTGACTCCATAGAATCCATAACGTGAAATATAATGCCGACTTGCGAGTTGCTATCAAATGTTGCACGTTGTAATGCCTCCTGAATCTATTGAACAATAGAACTGTTATTTAACAATGTAAAATAATCAAACCAAAAGGGAGCCGTAATAATAGAAGGCTACTATACATATAAAGGATAATACCTGCGCTTTTGCAAATATTGGGCACCATCCCTCTCCAACGAGACACTTCTTGGTAACATCAAAGTTCAGCATATTCAATGTATCAAAAACGGCTTTCTCTCTTCTAACCTAGAAAAGAAGAGACATTATTACATGCATTTCCAATGACATACGAACATGATACACTTTCACCCCTCATCCTTTTCTTTTTCTTTTTTTTAATGAGGATCTACACCACCCCTCATCTTTTGCATACTGATGTTCCTCACTTCAAGAGAGAAGAAAAAGAGGAATAAAAACAAAAGATAACACCACCTTACCATGATCATCCATTTTGATAGATGAAACCCAATGGAATTTAAAGCCATATTCCTGTGGCGTATTCCAGCATCCAAAGTTGTTTCCAAATCAGAGAGACGAGACATAACCTGCAACCAAGAAGTTCAATTGAGTTAAGGTTTGTAATAAGGGGCAAAGAAAATCAATAATCAAGAACCAAGAACCAACAATACAATCCAATTGAGGATGGTTAGCTGAATAACAAATGTGTAACCTCCATCCTAAAACACTTGTTGTTGAGTTCAAGCTTGTCCCAAAAATAATTGTTGTTTTACTATTACCTAGGCATTTTTACCATTTTTTACCAAGTATACCCTAATTTATATTATGAATAGTCAATGTACAAGCATTTAATTACCTAGGTAAATGAACAATTCTAAGGGTAATTTAGTCTATTTATATGTGTCGATTACATTTCTTAATAAGTGTGAAAAGTTTAAAACAAGTATTTTGGGACGGAGGGAGTTATCTATAATGCATATGAAAATAGATTATTGACTATCTATTGAACTTCGTACTTCTCGAGTTATTTGCCTCTGCTTTGTTATGTCCTCTGGAACCGGATAGCAGTTTGCACCAAACGCTTCACAGATTTTAAGTATTTTTGTTCTTGCCTGCTCCCCAGAGAAAAACACTACAAAAACTGTTTTTTCAACCTGCATAAGAAGCATTAATGAAGATAAACACATTGCAAAGCGAGATCTTACTACTGTACCAGTGCTAATTGAACAAGGTTCTACCATAGTGTCTGCTTGCGTGTGTTTTGTATCTGTGTGTGTGAGAGAGAGAGAAAAAGAGAGGTGAACCATTTCAGTTGAGATAGGGTCCATGATTGGTTCATCTGCAGGTGCCTGATTGAAAAGCATATTTCCCCTTGTTGCACGGAACAGCATTCGTTCAAATTTGAGCACTTTAGATTTGCAGATAATGCCACTAATAAATCTTAAACCAGATTGGTTTGATGGCCCTGATTGTGCCTCCTGTATCAGAAAAAAAAACTGCATATATTTTTTTTGGTTATAGAAAGAAGCACTGATAATGTAAATCAGAAGACTATTACCTGCTCAAGTAATGAAGCTGTATCTGCATAGTTACTCGAGTACAAATTTTCATCTAATTCTCTGTCCTGCGTAACCTCATGACTCTTACTTGATACAAGAAAGCCGCTAGCCTGCAAACCATCAAGGTAAAGCATTTAAAAGTTTCTTCTGGAACCCAACCCAAAAAATTTGGACAATGTGCAACTATACAAAATCTGATGTTTATACAATTAACATGCAAGGGACAAAAGAATTTCCAACAATTAATGAAATGCAATGAGCAATTTATTGGGAGCGTAAAAGAATATATACACTTTATATCAGGAAGAAATTAAGTATCTGATAATAATTTTGGTGAACAGAGATAAAGGAATAACTGATATAAAAAAATCTTCAGACATGTGTAGCAACAATTTTTGTTCTGTGATTCTACGCCAGATGTGAAGACATTTGAACTTTAGATGAAAAAAGAATAAGATATACGATCTACCGTCTTTTCCATCTTTTGAGCTGGTTCATTGATGCCTTTTTTTATCAAAAACAAAAATATTAGATAGGATTCCTAGGTGTCACCAAATGATTACTGAAGTGGTAGTCAGCAGACATATCTACTAGAAAGAAACAATAGGATGAAGAACATACCTTCTGTAGTACCATCTTGAACTCTAGCAGCTCATTATAAGTTTGCTGTAGTTTCTCACTGTTAGAATTCATCTCAATTAGCTCATGCTCATGCTCAGCGAGTTGTACCTGAGATTAAGAAAAACATCGATAAAATACACTTGATTGAAGAATATAAAACACACTCGATTGAAGAATAATAACTCCTTTCAGGAAGAATTCAGATATACAGAAACAATAAATAAGCATACCTCTAAACCCTCCAAATCAACATCGGGTTGCAAAGCAGGACTAGCAGAAGAAAGCAACCCAGCTTTGTGTATTTGATCTTTAAAGAACCGCAGCTTTCTTGACATCTCTGCACATCTTTTTACCTGAGAATCATAACCAAACATGAAATAAAAACACTATCAGGAACTCTGATAGCTCTTCTCTATTATCATGGTAAATGAACATGATCATGCAGTTACTAACCATTGTTTTTTGAGGGAAAGAAAAAATAAAATTAGCCAACACGCTGTTATATAGTAACTAACTTATCAAAATCATTAAATGATTATGCAAAATATTATTTCTTAATAGGTTTTGATCAGAGAAGAATCAGATAACAGTAGAATAAACTACAAGAAAGCACAAAAACGTCAGACGTGAAGTCCATCAGAAGAGAGAAAGAAATACAGATAATGTGGGCACTGAGGAGGCTTGAAGTCCTCCGGTCAACTACAAGTCTACAACTAAATAATGCAAGAAAAGTGGACATTGTCTCATTTGATGTTTAATGGAATACAGAGATATTGTGTGCACTGAGGAGGCTTGAAGCCTTTCAATCAACTACAACTATAACTACAGCTGCATAATGCAAGAGAAGTGGACAATGTCTCATTTAAAGTTGAATAGATTAACTCTGAATAAGAGTATGTATAGTTACTTGCATGTTTTTCTCTTAAAGCACTGGACAGCATAATGCGTAGTTCAAAAAAGAATAGAATGAGAATGAGGAGCACTTTCAAGCAAGAGAAAATGATGTATAGGTCCTTCAGAGGACTCAATTCCAATACATTATCACTCCGTTGGAATTACATGTAGAATGAAAACAGCCTTCTGAAGATTTTATTTTGTCCAATCAGAACAGTGAAATTACTTTGTGATACTACAGGAAGTTTAGAAACCTCTTCTCTGCTTTGAATCTTAAGGTACGGATTGTAGAATATTTTAGCCGCAGAATAACCTTTACAAAGAACCTCAAACCAAACCAAGGTTAACGGATCTCATGGACCAAATAGATATGGAAAAAAATGTAGCCACCAACTGAAGCCAATAACATATCCAGGAGAAATGCATCCAACAAGTAATATCAAAATGGTATCGTAAATACCTGGTTAACAAAAGTCCTTTGAAATGGGCTTTTATCGGCGTTTAACTGCAGCGCGGGGGAAAATAACAGGTTTGAGTTAATCCATGAAGTAATAATAGCACATAAGCAAGAATCAGTAACTTTTAACTATAAGCAGAAACTGCCTTTACACATTGACCTATATTATAAACCAAGAGGGATAAAATAATACTCCCTCCGTCCCGCTAATATTAGCACACTTTCCTTTTTGGGCGTCCCGCTAATATTCGCACACTCCCAAAAAGGAAACTTTATATTAATAAAATATTCACCCAACCCCACTCATTCTCTCTCCTACATTATTTTAATACTCACAACACCATTATAATTTATTACACACTCCACTCATTCTCTCTCCACTCATTCTTTTACACTCACAACATTTTATTAAAATATCATATTCCTTAATTCCCGCGCAAACAGTGTTTGTGCTAATATTAGCGGGACGGAGGGAGTATATCAGAATATAATCAATAATTTTATAATCTCAATTGTTGTCTGGATCTCAGTAAATGTTTGGATGACCATGATCCACATTCATAATACTAAATAATTTATTTTGTTACAACCAAAACATAATAGATGACGCCACATAGCAAAATCAGCCACAGCAATTGAAACTCAATATATGAGACCTACATCCTAATATCTTTACATGGAAACACAAAGAAGCATATTCACTAGAATTACAGGTTGATGCCCAGAATGCAAAGTCAAATCCTCAGAATATTTACCACAGAGAATGTTTCAAGCCAAGAGTGAAAATTTCAACAAAAAGAACGCAATCAAAAAAGACTTAATGAGTCAGTTTGAGAGTCAAATAGTGAAGCTGTAGTTAGTCCCAGTAACCAATTTGGAATCTATCTGAAAGCCTGATCATTGCTTCTTATCAAGGGACTACCACAAGCTATAATTTTCTATTGATTATCTGGGCTTTATGGCTAACAGATGAGGAAATTCAGGTTCAGGGTTCATAGAACAAGTGATAGTACAAAGTCTCATGTTGTACATCATCCACTGTTTCAAGGAAACAAATACTTGAGGTGTTTGAGCTTGAGAAGCCTTAGGTATGCCTCATCTTTGATTTTTAGCAATAATGCAAGGGTGTTTACTGTGCAAAAGATGATATGATGCTGTACTACTAGTATACTACTACATGCAAATTATATTGGCCTTATCACAGACCTGGAACAAAATTCAACTACCTTGAAATAAAAGCCAGGCCTAGACCAACCGACTTGTTAAACAATACAATGACGAAATGTATTATCTTAACAATCATTAAAAATTTAGTTTTAATAGGAAATATTGCATGGTTGATTTATATCAAGGATGAATGAACGTCCTAAAGATGAGGTTAAATGAAGATAAAAAGGAACATGTAATATATGAACCAAAGGAGACCCATCACTAATAAATCAAAAATCATACAATTACTTGGATGAGATTCAGTAAAATAAACGTAATTCATTACTAAACAATTTTTGTTTCACGGTGAGTTTCAGATCAAACCCACCAAGGATTTATCCTTGCCTGTCCCAAGTCAGGATAAAGGGCGAGGGTTGCGGTAGGCATGTGACAGCCAGCGTAAAAATTTTGTCACATTAACATGACATGAATCGGATTATGAATATCGTTGGGGCGTTTCCTCAGCAGCGACGCGCTACACTTCAAAGACCTGGGTGTAGTGATAAGTATGCAAAGGTTGCTAGGTCGTCGCCCGGAAGCGACGCGCCATCTCTTCGCCCGGGGGTGGTGTCAAATATGCAAGGGTGCGCTACACTTCAAAGACCTGGGTGTAGTGATAAGTATGCAAAGGTTGCTAGGTCGTCGCCCGGAAGCGACGCGCCATCTCTTCGCACGGGGGTGGTGTCAAATATGCAAGGGTTCCCGCATTGCGGACGAGTGCAGGTAAAGAAGCTAGTCCATGGTAGGTGTAAGGGTAGTAGGATGCGCTTTGGAACTTGGAACATTGGATCTTTGACAGGGAGATCAGCAGAGGTGGTGGAAGTTATGAGGAGGAGGAAGATTCACATAATGTGTTTACAGGAAACTAAGTGGGTTGGAGAGAAAGCAAAAGAAATATCGCCTTAGGGTTTTAAGCTTTGGTACTCAGGAAAGGATAAGGGTAGAAATGGAGTGGGTATCATTATTGATAAGGAGTATATTAATGATGTGGTGGAAGTGTACAGGAAGAGTGATCGAATTATGGGCATTAAACTGGTGATACGTGATGAGATTATAACTATTATTTCCTTTATGCACCACAAGTAGGGTTGGATGCATCTATTAAACAAGTGTTAGGAAGATTTGGAGGAGGTAGTGCAACGAGTACCTAGTGGTGAGAAATTAGTGATTGGTGGTGATCTGAACGGACATGTGGGGTCTAGTCGATATGGCTTTGAGAGCATACATGGAGGTTTTGGTTTTGGAGAGAGGAATGAAGCAGGAAATAGTATCCTGGACTTTGCGTTGGCATATGACTTGAGTATAATGAACACTTGGTTGAAGAGAGAATCTCACTTGGTGTCCTATAGGAGTGGAGGTAATGCGAGTCGATTGACTTCTTCTTAGTAAGAAATACTTGTAGAAAGAGTTATACAGATTGCAAGGTTGTTCGGGCGAGAGCACAAGAACTCAACATAGACGTGGTACTTGATTTTCAAGTAAGAGAATTTCGAGGAAGAGAAAATCACGGGTAGACCTAGAATCAAGTGGTGGAGACTTCAAGGAGAAAATCAACCGAAATTTGTAGCTAAGATGGTCGATACCGGTATTTGGGCGGATAATATGAAGGATATGGATATAGATTCGACTTGGACTAAGATGGTACATACCATAAAGGAGGTGGCGAAAGAAGTCCTTGGAGAATCTAGAGGAAATGGGCCACCAATTAAGGACACATCACGGTGGAACGAGGAAGTAAAACAAGCAATAAAGGGCAAGCGAGAATGCTACAAATTATCGGGGAAATGTAGGAGCGACGAGAACTATGAGAAGTATAAGGAAGCTAGAAGAGATGCTAAGAAAGCAAGAAGAGACGCAAGAGCAAAGGTGAATCGAAACTTTATGATAAGTTGGATACAAAAGAAGGGGAAAAGGACATCTACGTACTCGCTCGTATGAGGGATAAGAGGACACGAGATATCAGACGGTTAAATGTGCGAAGGATGTAGACAAAGAGTTTTAGTCTGGGATAAAGAGATAAAAGATAGATGGAGTTCGTACTTTGATAACTTGTTCAATGGCGGTCAAGAGCAGGATGTTGGAGATTTAAATATCTCTTCGAGTATGGTTAATCGAGATTTTATGCGGAGAATTCGAAAGAGTGAAGTGGAAATGGCAATGAAAAGATGAGATTGAAGAAAGCCGTTGACCTGGATGGTATACCAATTGAGGCTGGAGATGTTTCGGGAGAGGGGAGTAGATTGGTTAACAACGCTATTTAACAAGATATGGAGAGTTAACACAATGCCATCGAGTGGCGGAAGAGTACTCTGATCCCTTTCAGTATAAGAATAAAGGTGATGTCCAAGATTGTGCCAACTATCTGGGATCAAACTAACGAGCCATACTATGAAACTTGGGAAAGAGTGATCGCACAAAGGCCGAGAAAAATTGTGGATATTTCTGATAACCAATTTGGGTTTATGCCAGAAGATCGACTATGGAGGCAATATATCTTATGAGACAAACCATGGAGAAATATCGGATCAAAAGAAAGATTTGCATATGATTTTCATTGATTGGAGAAGGCATATGATAAAGTGCCAAGAGAGGTACTTTGGTGGGCATTAGCAAAGAAGGGTGTTTCAAAGAAATATATTGATATTATCAAGGACATGTATAATGGAGTTAGTACTTGTGTACAGACTAGTGTTGGGAAGACTGAAGAGTTTTCTATAAAGATTGGAGTGCATCAAGGTTCCGCACTTAGCCCCTTTCTTTTGCTTTGATAATGGGCTAATTCGACGAGGTCACCCAAGATGATATACCTGAAAGTGTATATGCCGTTCGCAGTATGATATCAGGCCGATTCACGAGACAAGAGAGGGTGTTGAAAGTAAATTGGAGTTGTGGAGACACACTTTGGAATCTCGAGGTTTTCGACAAGCGAAGCAAGACCGAATATTTGGAGTGTAAGTTTAGCGAGTTGGAAGTAGGGAGGCGGTGGGCGGTCACATTTGATGGAAATATTATCCAAGCTTCGAGTTTTTTCGCTATCTTGGATCCATTATCCAAAAGGATGGAGAATTAGATGGAGATGTGGCTCATAGGATTAAAGCAGGTTGGTTGAAGTGGAAGAGTGCTACAGGTTTTCTATGTGATCGCAGCATGCCCAATAGATTAAAGGGAAAATTCTACCGCACGGCAATTAGGCCGCATTGCTTTACGGCACCGAATGTTGGGCCGTGAAACAAAGGTCACGTGCATAAGATTGAATGTGGCGGAGATGCGTATGCTTCAATGGATGTGCGGTCATACAAGAAAGGATCGGTTGGGAATGAGGTGATCGAGAGGTAAAGTAGGAGTTGCGCCCATCGAGGATAAAATGAGGGAAAATCGTCTACGGTGGTTTGGACATGTGGGAAGGAGACCGAGTGATGCACCTAAGGTTAGGAGGCCAACAAATGGAGAAATGAGAAAATGGCGAGGGGTGGGAAGACCCAAACAAACTTCGATTAGAGTAATTGAAAATGATATGAATTTACTTGGAGTGGATGAAAGTATGGTGTCAAGAGGTCGGAGTGGAGGGCAAAAATCCATGGGGGGTTGATTTTTTTATTTTTTATTTTTACTTTTTTATTTTTATTTTTTATTTATTTTTTATTTTTTTATTTATTTTTATTTTTTTAATTTAATTTAATTTTTTTTTTTTTTTTTTTTTTTCACGATAACATATAAGGATTCATGTTAGCCGACCCCAAATTATTTTGGGACTAAGGCTTTGTTGTTGTTGTTGTTGTTGTTGTTGTTGTTGTTGTTGGTGAGTTTCAGATCACAAGTGAACTTTCTTATGTTTTCACTGATTGAGATAAGTATTCTGCTTTTTTATGATTTTTTAGGGCCTTAACCAAGAGAAGGTTAAATTCACGATAAAAAGAGGAAAGGACAGTTATTATCATGCATGAATCACATGGAAGATTTCACACATTTCAGGGTTAAAATACTTGTTTTAGTTGTATCATCATCAAAAGAGAGGCAAAAATCCAGTCTCATTGCTGAAGAGTGTTCATCATGAATATCAAACTCAAAGGGGTTTTATTTTACTGTTGCAAGTTGAGACTTCATTAGGGTGAAGGTGTTATGAATTGTGCAAATCACTACCGAAGAACATAGCTACCACTTTCAATTTCATTTAGCCAGGACAATTCCACTTGAATTTTTCAAAGGAAAAAACACATAAGGCTAAGATGTTTTAAATGGCCTGCACCTGTCTCCCATTGAACACATCCTTCTTAACCATTGCCAGATTGGTGACAAGTATAGCAATATTTATGAGTTTATGATTCTTGAGGATGCTGACTGAGAGGATTACAAGTGTTCTTTCACATCCGCTTTTACGCCTTTACCTTTCATCTTTAGTGATATTGGTGGGTTTCAGTTATCAATTTGCATCAGCTATGGCCTATGATAGACTTTGGGGGCATCACAAGCTTAAATAATCAGAAAAATTAAAAGTTTTCCACCAATTATTCATTATCTTGTTACCTCCTCCAACTAGGAAGGCATCCATCCTCTTGTTTCCTTGTCAAAAAAAAAAAAAAAAACGCACAAACACACACTCGTGAGGCGCAGTTTTGCATTTTTTAAAGAGATGTGCAAAACCAAAAGAGTCAATTATTTCAGACCAAAAGGAGTAGTGCCAAAGATGCTATGCATGCATTAGGCCATTTCTATCACATTCCAAAACATCAACAATATTTGTCCCTAATACCATACTTGTAAGGACCCGAGCCCGAAAATCCAATGCGCTTCATAAGCATCATGCGCTTACACACTGAGTACAAGCACCTTGGGTCAACTGGGCTTACCACAAGCCCATCTAAGAGTCCATGGATTACGTTGGTGCCTAGTAGTAGTGTGTGGAAGCTTAAATAGCACACTAAACCCCCACATCTAGTTGATGTGGGATGGGGTATTGCAAACACCCCCAGCGAGCTCGCAAGCCTTACGGCCGGGGTTCACCCTGATACCATTTGTATTGACCCGAACCCGAAAACTTGATCCACTACCTACGCAACATGCAATGGCGCATCACTGAGCACAAGCATCTTGGGACAACTGAGCTTACCACATCCCCCTGACGCAGCACGGAAGCCGGATAAATTTTGTGATTAGCGCACTAATCACAAGAACTCTTCAAGCGAAGAATCCTCAAACGCGAAGAACTGGAATCCACCAGAAAAGAGAAGAATTCTCTCAAATTTAATTAAATCAAAACCGCCGTAAAACAATTACCAATGTTTGCTTAAGTACCTCTAAAACCCTAAGCACCGAAATTAAAACAATTACTAAAATACCCAAGTTTGCAACACGCCTACTCAAGAAATGGGAAATAAGAAAACGTAAATAAGGAATTGCAACGACGCTGTGCGCCCGCATGGATATAGCCCAGGCGCTCGCCTGGGAGACAGAAACACGCATGCCACCAAATGGTCTTGAGGCGCACGCCTGGTAGTGAATCATGCGGCCGCCTCATACTCCGTAGCCATGCCCAAGTTGGAACCAATTTGAGGCGCACGCCCGGTCTCAGTAGCTGTGCGCCCGCCTCACACTCAAGCAACTCCATTCCCGCTGCGATCCTCGAGGCGCTCGCTTGGCCGATCACGGGCGTCCGCCTCGTCTATCCGGGGCCTCATCATCATCATCTCCTCCCGCACGCCTCCTCCACCTCCAAAGAACTCGACCCCGAGTTCACATCGGGATAAAGAACTACATCCGCATGAAACTCATAGATATCCGCAACGTCAACGTGTTGGAGATGTTCAAATCATCGGGAAGAGCTACCACGTACGCATTGTCATTGATCTTCCGGTCACCTTGAAAGTGACCATACTGCGGGCCGCAATTTCTTGTACGTACCAACGGGAAAACGCTCCTTCCGCAAGAACACCATAACGTCATCCCCAACCGCGAAAACTTTCACCCTCTTCTTTTTGTCCGCACTGCCTTGTTCTTCAACCCCGTAGACTCGAGCTTAGCCTCGACCTCTTCCTCGACGGCTTGCGCACTTCCTTAGCCATATTCTCAAGCTCTTGACTCACCCCACGACCTCTAGTTAATGGCACCAAATCAACCACGTGTCTAGGGATAGATGTGTACACCAAAGAAAATGGTGACTTCCCTGTCGCCGAGTGTATAGCACTGTTGTAGGCAAACTCCACTTGTGGTAGTGCAAGATCCCACTGTTTTGGCTTGTCCCCACAAACACTCGTAATCATGTTCCCCAAGGTCCGATTAGTGACCTCCGTCTGTCCGTCCGTCTGTGGATGTGCTGTAGAGCTCCGATTCAGTGAAGTGCCAAACATGCGCCACAAAGTAAGCCAGAAATGGCTCAAAAACTTGGTGTCCTTGTCCGAAGTAATGGACTTAGGAACCCCATGTAGTCTCACAATCTCCCAGAAAAATAGCTTCGCAATGTTGGAGGCATCCGCCGTCTTCTTGCAAGCAATAAAGTGGGACATCTTGGAGAACCGATCAACCACAACAAATACTGAATTCACACCCCGCTGTGTCCGAGGCAAGCCCAAGACAAAATCCATGGACAAGTCTAGCCAAATATCATCAGAATGTAGAGGTAAATAAAGACCGTATTTTGAGACCGACCTTTAGAAACCCGGCACACATAACACCTCCGAACAATAGAACTCGCGTCCTTCCTCGATGAGGCCGAAATAACGCTCTTCCAAACTCGCAATAGTCTTGTCTCGTCCCGCAGGTCCACTAAGGCCTCCGCCACGCAAGTCACGAATCGCCTTCTCCCGCAGGAAGAAATAGGAATGCACAACCGATCTCCTCGAACAAAACCATCTCTGACATGAAAATCTCGCACTAGTGGTGCTTGCCCACACACTTCGACCATATCTCCATAAAATCTACGCATCCTTCTCGTACAAGTCCTTCAATAAGTCAAAGCCAACAATCTCTGCGATAAGGTGATCAACAAAGAAGCCCTCCCGCTCAAAGCATCTCGCGACCTTGTTTCGAACTCCCGACTTGTGTTGAATAATGAACGGGAACTTCGCAAGTAACTAACCCAGCGTGCATGCATCTTATTTATCACCTTCGACTACGCAGGAACTTCAAGGCAAGATGATCAGAAAATAGGACAAACTCCCTCTGAACTAGATAATGCTCCCACTGTCGTAAAGCTCGATAGACTGCATAGAACTCCTGATCATACGTGCTCCACTTCTGACGAGTCTCACTCAACTTCTCACTGAAGAAAGCCACCAGACGCTTTTCTTGTGAGAGAACAGCCCCAATTCCCACGCCACTAGCATCACACTCCACCTGAAAGATCTTGTCAAAATCTGGAAGGGCAAGAACTGGTGCGGTGCATAGCTTCTCCTTGATGAGGGCAAAACTCTGATCTTGCTTCCAAGCCCCACCGAAATTTCCACTTCTTGACACTCGGTAATAGGTGCGGTAATAGTCTTTGAAATCGCGCACAAACCTCCCGTAAAATGTAGCCAAGCCATGAAAACCGCGCACCTCTCGCGATCGATCGCGGAACCGGCCAATCCCTTATTGCCTTCACCTTCTCCTCATCAACATGAATCCCGTCCCTCACCAACAACAAAACCCAGAAAAGTAACTTGTTGGTGCGGAATATACATTTCTTTAGATTGATATACAATCGATTATCTTTCAACACCGCAACACTTCGTTAAGGTGTTCCAAATGCCAGCTCTATCTCTACTATAAATCAGGATATCATCAAAGTAAACTACTACAAAAGAGCCAATAAAAGGCTCGGAATACCCGATTCATCAACCTCATGAATGTACTAGGGGCATTCGACAACCCGAATGGCATGACTAGCCACTCAGAAAGACCATCCTTGCTTTTGAAAGCGCCTTCCACTCATCCCCGCCTAATCCGAATCCGATGATACCCACCGCGCAAATCCAACTTTGTAAAGAATTTAGACCCGGATAATTCATCAAGCATGTCCTCCAGACGAGGAATGGGAAACCCGTACTTGATGGTGATCTTGTTGATGGTCCCGCTTATCAACACACATACGCCACCGATTCCCTTTCTTCGGCACAAGAAGGACAGGCACCGCACACGGGCTCATACTCTCTCTAATAAAACCCTTCGCAACAAGTCTTCAATCCGCTCCTCGCATCTCGTTCTCCTGTGGCTCATGCGGTAATGTGGGAGGCTCGCGTACTAGCTCCCAATCAAATCAACTGATGCCGAATGTCCCTCATGTGAGGGAGCTCATCGGGCAACTCGTCACCAAGCAACTCCCGAAATCCCGATAAAAGCTCTGCAATATCCCGTGGCATCCCAATCTCCACACTAACGTAACCCAACACCCTTTAACCACTATCTGACAAAAATACTCGGCCTCTGCAATAGCATTTGTTAGCTCCTTTTCATTCTCAGAGCATCACGACCGGCTTCTCTTTCTCCACCTCGCTTCTCAAAACGTGATACAGAGCTATAGCAATTTTATGATTATCCCAAGTGAACAACAATACATTATCCCTACCCCGATAAGTAATATCACGGTCAAACCGCCAAGGGCGACCAAGCAAGATATGACACACATCCATACTCGAACATCACAAACGACCTCTTCCCTATAATGTTTACCAACGGAAATAGGGACCCTACAAGTTCGGGTTACTCTGAGTTCGAACCTTTATTCACCCACCCCAAACTATAAGGACTATCATGAGGTTCGCTTGCTAAGCCTAGAAATTCGACCAACTTCGCGAAACAAGATTTTCAAAGCAAGACCCATTATCAATAATCATATTACATACCTTGTTCTTCATGTAACAGCCGCGCACGCATCGATTCTTCCGTTGACCCTCGTCCCCGGGAAGAAAGTAACATCCGCTGGAGCACGCATCCAACTCTCTCACCTGACTCCTCTTCCGCAAACTCGGATCGTCATACTCATTGTCCTCGGGCTCATCATCTTCGTACTCATGCACATCGCAGCAGCCCTCCGAGTGGGCAAACATTCGACTCGCGGCCATATCCCCGACAACGATAAGACTTGTCCCCTGTTGGCTTGGCGTAAGGATTTGCCGCTTCGCGCCGGAGCCTTGCTCACTATCGCGCTATCAAGCTAGCATTGGTTGTACTCTTGGCTCGCGGATCGGGCCTTTATCAACTACCGCTCCGAACTACCTTGCTGCGGAAATCTGCGAAAAGGGGTAAAGTTTTTCGCGCCGATTTCTGTGAGCTCACCTTCAACGCCAGGCGGTAGCATCCTGTCGAGTCCACGCATGATGCAAACCCATCTTCTCTTGGATCGAACCCTTCAATCCATTGATGTAACGAGCAATCCTCCGATCCTCTGCCTCCTCAATCCTAACCCGCGCGGTATACCTCTCGAAATTCCGTCGTGTACTCATCAACCGTTCTATTACCCCGCACACAATTGAGGTATAATCAGTATAAGGTCCGCTCAAAATCTGCAGTAAAAATCGCTCCGAAATTAACCGCTTACGCGCATCCGTGTTCTGATTAGCCCCTTCCCTTGTCGTCGCCTCTGCGCAACAAGCTTCTCCCACCAAACCGCAGCAGTGCTCTTCAATCTGATCGCCACCATCTTGACCTGTTTGTTCGTAGGCACTTCCATCACCTCGAAGAAACGATCAACATCATTTTGCCAATCTAGGAAATCTTCAATTCCCATGGTTCCATAAAATAATGGAATATCTGCCTTAATCCGATAATCTTGGCGATGTCGATTTCCACCCCGTTCCGATTCATCACTATCAACCTCAACTTCAGATTCGGAATTAGAATCCTCTTCTTCATTATTTTCGCCCCTCCTAGGGCGACGGCCCTGTTCAATACCTCTGTCTCTCTCGCCACCACGATTACGATTAGCACGAGCGTTAGGACCTCGTTGAGCAGCCACGAGCGCCTCAGTTGTGCCGACATCGCAGCCGTGGCCGTGGTTAAGCGATCGAACTCCTCCCTTGTTACTTGGTCCCCATAACAAATCGGTGGTGAAAAGACAGGATACGGCTGCTTCCGATACCAACTGACGCAAAGACGGAAGCCGGATAAATTTTGTGATTAGCGCACTAATCACAAGAACTCTTCAAGCGAAGAATCCTCAAACGCGAAGAACTGAATCCACCGTAAAAGAGAAGAATTCTCTGAAATTTAATTAAATCAAAAACTGCCGTAAAACAATTACCAATGTTTGCTTAAGTACCTCTAAAACCCTAAGCACCAGAAATTAAAACAATTACTAAAATACCCAAGTTTGCAACACAGCTACTCAGTAAATGGGAAATAAGAAAACGTAAATAAGGAATTGTAGACGATGCCAGGCGCCCGCATGGATATAGCCCAGGCGCTCGCCTGGGAGGCAGAAACACGCATGCCACCAAATGGTCTTGAGGCGCACGCCTGGTAGTGAATCATGCGGCCGCCTCATACTCCGTAGCCATGCCCAAGTTGGAACCAATTTGAGGCGCACGCCTGGTCTGTAGTGGTGCGCCCGCCTCACACTCAGCAACTCCATTCCCGTTGGCGATCCTTGAGGCGCTCGCTTGGTTGATCATGGGGCGTCCGCCTCGTCTATCTGGGGCCTCATCATCATCATCTCCTCCTGCATCACCCCCCCCCCCACAAAGTACATGGATAATGTTGTTGCCCAGTAGTAGTGCATAGAATCTTAAATAGCACACTAAACTCCCACACCTATTTGATGTGGAAGGGGCTATTACAATACCTCCATGCATCTATGAAAGCCACAATCTGCTACTACGAGGTGTTCTTATTCTAAATAAAGCTAGAGGCTCGCTCAATGACTAAGGCAGATCAATACAACAAACTATAATCAAATTCAGGTCCGACCTGGCGTTGCATTGTTGCATTTTAGCTGAAATCAGTAGAAAACTTTAACCAATTTTTAAAATAGCAGAGTTCCTAACGAAATCATTCCTTCATCTGATACTACAAAACACAGAAGTGGCAATTTTACCATTTCAGAATCGATCATATTAAATTTGCAGAGATCATAACAAGGAAATCAATAAAGCTCAGTCACAATCAATTTTGCAATTCAGACTAAAAATGACGTGCGTAAAATTGGATCTAAAGAGAGAGAGGGAGATTACGTCGCGAAACTGGAGAAGACCGAGGTCACCGAGATAAGAGACGGCGCGGTGAGCAGACTCGACGGGGAAGATGAGTTGAACGAAGGTCATCTTTTCCGACCGCATCAGATCCATTTCCGGCAAATTGTCAATGTACTCCATCGTCCAATCAATCAAATTGGAGACGGAATCAGCAGAGGTAGAAGTAGATCTTCAGATCTGGCAACTCAGTAAATGCAACGGTTTCTCCCTACCCTCTCCTCAATAACTGTGTGTGTAATTGTTTTCTGTGTTCAGGTGAGATGGCGCACAGTTTCAGTTTGCCTACCGCTTGGCAACTGCCATTCCACTCGGAATTTTCCTTTTCTTCTTTTTCCTGTTTTTCTTTTCTTTCTTTCTTTTTTTCTTCTTGTGAAAGGAATAAATAAATTAGTATTAAAATAGTCAACGAGACAAGATAAATGTTTAAGCCCTTTTGGAAGGTTTTTCTTTTCTCTTATCTTAATTTTTTTTTTTTCATTTTTACTCCTATTCTTTTAATTAATTTTTTAAAACTATTTTGCTCGTTTTTCATTTTCATGAGCTTTGATCTTGTGTAAAACGCATTATTCTTAGCGTGATCAAAAACTAACGTTTTCAAAAAAAGTGTGATTGTTGATTAATGTCAGTCTTAATGTTATAAAATGTCAATAATTCACATTGACACTTATAAACATATAAATGGGTACTTATAAACAATCAAATTGACATTTTAAACATCTATAAATAAATAATAGTGTGTGTGTATGTGAAAAATTGTCGGTTGTAGTGTTAATGAATATTGATTGTTTCATTTCTATTATAAACTGCAGGAGATTTAAAACCAACGATAAATTGGTTTCTAATGCCCTTAATTAAGTAAAGTGATTTATACCCCATTAGGAAAAAATGAAGTGGCTAAATTTCATGTTTGATAGTCGCTTCATTTCTATTATTTTCATTTATGTTTTTAATTTTCAATGAAAATATAAAATGTGCTTAAAAATTGTTTCTACTTTAAGTATAACTAGTGTTACACCCGTACATTTAACGCACGGATTAAAAACTATTTCAAAGAAAATTGAAATTTTAAAAACATTGGACTATATAGGAAGCATGACAGAGTGAAAGAAGTCAACGATGCGACAATGCTGCTTGATGTGGAAGGTAAATAAAGTTACTTCGATCGAAATTTATTCCCCTACCTCAGATGCACAATAGGAATCCCATTTCCATAGACGCCATTGATGATGATCAATACCACTTTCCAGTTCACCCACTCAGGCAACTCTTACCGTCACACGGTGCTCTATTTTCAACTCATTGTCTTTTTCAGTTTTTGGACTTCATCTATCAGGAAACAAAGTTTATATATACTCCCTCCGTCCACTTACATAGTTCACAGTTACTGTTCACCCGTGGATTAAGGAAAAAAATAATGATATAAGTGTTGTGAGTGTAAAAGTAAAATAGGAGAGAGAATGAGTGGAGGGAATAGTAAATTATAACAGTGTTGTGAGTATTAAAATAATGTAGGAGAGAGAATGAGTGGGGTAGGGTTAATTTTTTAATAATAAAAACTTTCCATTTTGGGTAAAGAAACAAAGTGTGAAGTATGTAATTGGACGCCCAAAATAGAAAGTTTGAAGTATGTAAGTGGACGGAGGGAGTATATACTCCCTCCTTCCCGATCGAAGTGTCTCAAAATGGGTTCGGCTCGGGAATTAAGGAAAGTGATTTAGGAAAGAGAAAAAGTTTAAATGTTGTGAGTATGAAAAAATAAATAGGAGAGAGAATGAGTGGGAGGAATAGTTAGGAGAGAGAATGTTGTGAGTGTAAAAGTAAAGTAGGAGAGAGAATGAGTGGGTGGAATAGTAATAAAAACTTTCTTTTTTTGGGTTAAGACATTTTAAATGGGACGCCCAAAATGGAAAGTGTATGGAAAATATAGGGTCTTGATCTTGATACTGAGGTCGGATATGTGATTGAATCGTGTATAATCCACTTTTCGAATAAAGTATTTCGACCCTTATTGCCTGGGTTACACGAAATCCTTATTGGGATAAGACAATCAATCAATTTGTTTCTAGGCAAAGAGAACAAATCTAAACTTGAGAATTGTTTATGCTTTCGTTATTTTGTTGTATCACTCTTGTGTTTTTCATCATGTTTACAACTGAGATCAATCTCTGTATATATACAGATGGAAAGGTATCAGTAAAAGGATATAACCAAAAGACATGACTTTAGCCAAGCGATGTGTCTTTTCAGTTTGAACTGGCACTGCTTCAGAACCGCTCGCCGAGTCAAGGACTCGCTCGGCCGAGCACACATGTCTAGTGAAATTCTCGCTGCCGCACGGCCGTGTCTTATGAATCGCACGGCCAGAAACAGTGTTGTTCATCTTGCTCGGCGGGCAAGGCACATGCCTCGGCGAGCAAGACACCTCCGAAACTTGGCCAATCTCAGCTTTCCGCTCTACGAGTCAAGGACTCGCTTCTACGAGCACATCAAAATGTGCTACCCTTTAACTTTTACTTCTTTATCGAGGTTGATTTCGTTTTAGCTCAAACGAGTGTGTACTCCACACTTTCCCTTACTCGTATCCGAGTCTAATACGAATCACATTGATCTCTTAGTAAATCATCATTACAATAAAACAAGTTGATGACACTAAAATCACCAACAAACCCCCTCCATTTTAGTGTAATCCTTTGATTTACTAAACTTTATAAATAACGAAACAAACGAATGCATAAATGAAAATGTCTTGCGATTGAATTTTCATTTCAGTATAATACACATTTCAAATACTCGAGAATCGGGGTGTCCTAACGATTGAACCCGTCAACTCATATGAATACCTGAAGATACTATACACATAAGTTCAGTACAATTCTCTTTGTTTAACCTTGACACTATTACAAGCCATGTGTCCATATCCAATAGTGAACATATAGGAAGCCAAGTCCTAGCTTCTTGAAGCGGCAAAACTTCATGTCCACATAGGTAGTTCCTTTAATCTTGCATTAAGAATTGAAAGCCTTTTGAAATATTACATTTTCCACCGAGCATGCCATAATTAGGAATTGATAACAACAGAGGAAGTCATATGAACAGAACTAGAGTTAACATGAATTTTTATTTAAATTCAACATGAACATTTCATTGTTATAATAACCAAACCCTACAAATACACCCGACTTCGATAAGATATACTTATCGGATTCATAAACTTGTTTATAACCACACTTGTTCAAGACAGGACCAGAAATTAAATTCTTACGAAGTTTAGGTACATATAAAACATTAAACAAAGAAATAGTTTTTCCCGAACTGAATTTCAACACCACACTTCCTCTTCCTTGAATAGGAGCAGAATGGTCATCACCCATGTAAAGGACAGATCCGTCTTCCATTGGTTCGTATGTCTTGAACCAACAACGATCTTTACAAACATGAGTTGTGGCACCGAAATCAATCCACCACGCAATAGCATCATCCTGCACATAAAATGCCTCAGAAATTAGTGAAACAGAATTTTTAATAAATCTGTTCCAACTATATATTAAATTCTGACCTTGATTTTGAGAATGGTCCTTAGACCCCTTTCCCGAACCACTTGTGCTTGCGCCATTCTTGTTGTTTCCAACACGACAATCCTTCTTAAAGTGACCAGTTTTGCCACACTTCCAACATGCCAATTTAGGTTTCTTGTTGGGACCAGAACCATTGTCTTTGAAACTACGTTTCTTTCCTTTGTTTTTATTGTTTCCACCCTCATCAATCATATTGACCGAGGGTCCAGCAACTTATTTTCCTTTGCCTTTGTCATCCTCTTGCGCCCTAAGAGATTCCTCTATGCGCAAGTGACTACCAAGTTGAACCAAAGACAGATCGTCTTTACCATGTTTCAAAGTGTGTTTGAAATCCTTCCAGGAGGGAGGCAACTTATCAATCACACTTGAAACCGATATTGACTCATCCATCTTCAACCCGTATTTGTGTATATTGTCCAAGGATTCTAAGGAGTTCATTGAATTGTTCCATGACAGGTCTTGAATCGACCATCTTGTAATTATTAAAATTACTCACAAGGAACTTCTTACTAGAAGCATCCTCTGCCATGTACTTGGATTCAAGAGAATCCCATAACTCTTTAGCAGATTCCTCATTTTGATAGATGTCAAATAGAGAATCAGACATACCGTTTAATATGTGTCCTCTGCAGATGTAGTCGTCGTTCTCCCACTTCGATCTATGTCTGATGGCTTCCAAGTTATCATCTTCCAGCAATTCTGGAATTGGAGTAGATAGAACATACACCACCTTTAACGTTGTTAAAAAGAAGTGCATCTTCTTCTGCCAACGCCTGAAGTCTTGTCCTTCAAATTTGTCTAGCTTTCCAAACTTTGTCGTCATCTCCTTCAAAGTACTTCCACCAGCCATGAGTATCACCAATTACTTTATTCGTTTGTAGGGGAAATATAGGGTCTTGATCTTGATACTGAGGCCGGATATGTGATTGAATCGTGTATAATCCACTTTCCGAATAAAGTATTTTGACCCTTATTGCCTGGGTTACACGAAATCCTTATTGGGATAAGACAATCACTCAATTTGTTTCTAGGCAAAGAGAACAAATCTAAACTTGAGAATTGTTTATGCTTTCGTTATTTTGTTGTATCACTCTTGTGTTTTTCATCATGTTTACAACTGAGATCAATCTCTGTATATATACAGATGGAAAGGTATCAGTAAAAGGGTATAACCAAAAGACATGACTTTAGCCAAGCGATGTGTCTTTTCAGTTTGACGCACTGTTCAGAACCGCCGCCGAGTCGAGGGACTCGCTCGCCGAGCACACATGTCTAGTGAAATTCTCGCAAGCCGCACGGCCGTGTCTTATGGCGAACCGCACGGCCGTGTTGTTCATACTGCTCGCCGAGCAAGGCACATGCCTCGGTCGAGCAAGACACTCCGAAACTTGGCCAATCTCTAAGCTGCGCTCGGCCGAGTCAAGGACTGCGCTCGCCGAGCACATCAAAGAAATGTGCTACCCTTTAACTTTTACTTCTTTATCGAGGTTGATTTCGTTTTAGCTCAAACGAGTGTGTACTCCACACTTTTCCTTACTCGTATCCGAGTCTAATATGAATCACATTGATCTCTTAGTAAATCATCATTACAATAAAACAAGTTGATGACACTAAAACCACCAACAGAAAGTTGAGACACTTCGGCCGGGACGGAGGGAGTATATACTAGTAAAAGCCCGTGTCCGAGGACACATGGTATTTTTTTAATTAAAAGTGAGGGCAAAATGGGAAAGGGACAACTAAGTGAGGGTAAAATGGGAAAAAAAATTGTCACTATTCATACAACTATTCATGTGGATCTCTTTTTACAAAAATTCAAATTTTAGGAGTGAAAAGTTATTTTGAAAATTAAGGGTAAAACTGGAAATAAAGAACCTTGGCAGAATTTGAGGGGCAAAATGGGAAAAATTAAATTGGAACTGTTCATAGAACTGTTCACCGTTGCCATTTATACTATAGATATATACTCCTTCCGTCTCTGAAAGATTGTCTTATTTGTCATTTTAACTTGTCCCAAAAAGTATGTCCCATTTTTAAATTTAGACATGAATATTAGTGCAAATCTACTAAGGTACAAGAAGATGAAGCTCTTCCTTAATAATTGCAAAATGTACAACAGGACAATCTTTTAGATTAGAGACGGAGGGGGTATATATATTGAGAATATAGGGGGTCGTCTCTATCCTATGCATACTCAACCACATGTATATTATATTTCTTTTTTTTGTAAAGTCCTATAACTTAGACTAAATAATCACAATTGTATTCCAACTGCCATCTCAAGTTGGTAAGTGTAGCACTGAGGGAAACAACATGCAACCATAGTTTAGAAGAAGAAAATGCAAGTAATAATGGCATTTTGAGCGCAAATTTCACAATGACTACTTTTACTACTCCAAGCATATTGATTTGCACATCCTACACATAGATAGTGAACATGCATGATACTTCCATAAGCAATATAGAAAATGAGAAAAGAATCTCGTAAGTACCTTCTAACCTAAAATTAAAATTAAAATACTAATTAAATACTAATAATGGATTGTAAACCCTTTAATTCTCTTATCAAGCCATTCATCAATTATACAAATTTAGAGTTGAATGTATCAAAAAGTTCTAGCACTTAAATGAATATAAATAAAATTCAGAAGAGCAATGGTAAGGGTACAAAATAAATTCACAAAATCTTGCTCACATTGAGTTAGTAATATTTTATTGGTTGCATCAGTAGTAGTCCCGCTACGCCCTAATTAAAAACACTAATAAAATCATTACACGTATAATTTTGTGAGAAAGCTTCTGCGACAATTTTTTTGCCTCTAACTCAATTCAGAAACCATCATGCAACACAAAAAGAAAATATTCATACAAAGTGCTAGAAGGTGGAGCAAGTCAAACCTGTGAAAGACTGCATAAACAGAACATTTTTTCAGCAGATACAGAGCATGAAAGTAAGGAATTGTAAAAGTGCACAGATCTTTGAGAATTTCTCATCTCTTTCATAGTTAAGACATGGTGGTGCATTTTGCAGGGTCACGGGCAGAACCCGAATATGGTTAGAGAGGGAGGGAAGCCATGTTTTAATATATCATCTCTAATAATTATTTATTTATATATAGAAAAATCAAACACCCTACATTAGAAGAATAAACTCTTGAACAACAAGAGATCTACATAAATAAGACTCCTACCTTACATACAATATTCACAAAGATATTATCATATCTTTTTCAAATATGATAATATATTCTAACACAACCCCTCAGTCGAAGAGGGAGGTTTGCGAACACTTACACTGGCCCAAAAATCTTCAAAAAGTACCAAGGGAAGACCCTTAGTAAAGATATCCACCACTTGATGTTGAACTGGATTTTCGGACAGGAAAATTGCACTTACATTGTCACAATAAACAATAGTGGCCTTTGTAATGGGATAATGAAGCCCAAGTAAAAGATTTCGGAGCCAACAAGATTCTTAAACAACAATTGCCACCCCACGATACTCAGCCTCAGCACTAGATCTCGAGATAGTGGGTTTGCGTTTAGCTGCCCAAGAAACTAGATTATCACCCAAAAATATACATTATCCAGAAGTAGAACGACGAGTGCCTGGACAGCCAGCCCAGTCGACATCAATGTAAGATACCAACGTACATGTGGAGGACGGGTATAGAGACAAGCCGTAGTCCAACGTGCCCTGAATGTACCTAATAATGCGTTTCAATGCATTCATATGTATGTTATGAGGATCATGCATAAACAAGCAGGTCTGTTGGACAACATAGGTGATGTCCGACCGGGTGAAAGTGAGATACTGAAGAGCTCCGGCAAGGCTACGATAGTGAGACGGATCAGCAAAAGGTGGACTAGAAGTAGCTCCTAACTTGGACTTAGTGTCCACAGGAGTAGCTGCTGGTTTGCATGAAGTCATGCCAGCGGTCTCGATAATCTCCAACGCATACTTTCTCTGTGACAAAAAAAGCATATCAGACGTCCATGTGACTGCAATACCAAGAAAATAACTAAGGGGGCCAAGGTCCTTCATAGCGAATTTTGAGCTAAGCTGAGACATAATAGTGCACCGAAGAGAGTCCGAAGATGTGGTCAAATTATGTCTTCAACATATAAGAGAAGATATTCCATGTCATTGCCATTCCGATAAATAAACAAAGAATTATCATATGTGTAAACCCAATAGAGAAGACGAAATCTGCAAAACGTTGATACCAAGCCTGAGGGGCTTGCTTAAGTCCATATAACGACTTCCTGAGTAAACAGACATTATACAGATAGTTCTTGTCGCGGAAACCCAACGGTTGATGCTTATAAACGGTCTCATTAAGATTGCCATGTAAGAAGGCATTCTTAACATCGAGTTGATGTATAGGCCACCTCTTAGAAAGAGATAAAGATAACATAGTATGGATGGTAGTCGGCTTCACAACCGGACTAAATGTCTCCCCACAATCAACACCAACCTGTTGAGTTTTGCCATCACCCACAAGTCGAGCTTTATGTCGCTCAAAAGAACCATCTGACCTGTGCTTATTAGTAAAAATCCACATAGATCTAATAACATTAGTAACAGGTGGACGGGGTACTAAATCCCACGTCCTATTTTCAATAAGAGCATCAAATTCACTTTGCATAGCCAATTTCCAATTAGGGTCATTAAACGCCGATACTAGGTTAAAAAGAATTGCAGATTTACTAGCAGTATTTAAATTAAACATAGTTTTAGGTTTAAAAATACCATGCTGACTGCGAGTAATGGGACGGAGGGACACATTTGAAATAGGTTGTTGTATAGAATTGTTTGAAGGGACAAGAATCTGTGGACCAGGCGGAGGCCCAGGAGAGAAGGAAGATGGCCCAGAAAAGAAGGAAGCTGGCCCAATAGAGATTGGTCCAAAAGGAGAAGGGTTGCGGACTAGAGAAGCTGGGCCAGAGGCAGATTGGGCCGGATGGGCCACAAGAGGCGAAGTGGGCAGATGAACTGGGCCGGCTGAATGAGACCGAGTAGCCCAATGATGCAATATATGCGGATTGACCCCATCATCCAAGAAAGTATAAGATTTTGGGGACGGAGTGTGTATATTTGCAAATGGGAAATTATTTTCATCAAAATGACAAGTGAGCTCTAAATAATCAGGTAAGACCTAAAATATATGAAGAGGAGAACTATAGTAAAAAAATCACAACCCCGACACAGAAATAAAGAAATTTAGACCAAATGATTCAGACACAGAGAGAAAACTTAGAGTTCACGAGTCAATCAATACTGACTACACATGCATCCATAGGCAGTACAAATAAAAATTATCAATTAATCTATTTACACACAGAAAAATAGAAAATCATTAAGGTCGGATCGCTGAACTTATTTACACATATGGCAAAATAGAAAATAATTAAGGTCAGATAACTGAATTATTTACACACGCAACAAAATTAAAAATTGAGGGTTTACAGTATGTTGACATGTTCGCATCTTTTTCATCCTTAAAGCTTCTCATGTCAAACCTGCAGGTACTGCCCCAATGTCGACCACCACCAATCAACTATCCTTCTAGATGCTTTAACAATGAGTAAACAATCCTGAAAAGAACATGCACACATGAAAGTAGAAGAATTCCAAAAACTGACCTTCGATTTGAATGTAGACTTGCACCATCTCTCAATGACAATAATCCCAGATTTAACCGAATAGACCAGTCACAAAAACGAAAACAAACAAAATCAATCATCACAATCAAAACATGACTCATATTAAAACATGAAATAGATGAATAAATTACCAGATGCAGAACACTAATGAGAAGAATTGGCCAAATTGACAAAAAAATAAAATCAATTGAAACAGGAGAGATGGGGAGGCGACGACGCAGAGGGCGGGGATGTTTCAGCTGCTACGACCATTGTCCTTTGGATATGAAGAATGATGAAATCTAAGTGTGAGAGAGAGAGAGAGAGGAGAGAGGGGGAGGGGAGAGAGGAGAGAGATGGGAGAAAGGGGGTGAAAGCATGGCAAAGAGACAAGCGGAAAGTAGGTGACGCCTAGAGGAGAGAGTATAGAAAGATCGAGAAGTATGGAATATGAAAGGACTCGGTGATTGCTTGCAGCTCGCCCGTTCCCGCCCATATATTTAACATTTTTATAAATATTTATTGTATTAAATTTGTAAGATTTTTTTTTATATTTTTTATTAAAAGTCCTTGTCTTAACAACTACTCTAATTTTTATCTTTCATCTACAAAATTTTTACATAGATTATTGCTTAAAAATTTAACTTTATCTGAAAAACGTGAACCAAAGCGTGAACCCTATGAACTACGAACCGAACGTGAACCGTGAGTTCGCGGTTCATTTAAGGTTGCCAATAATATTGAATCGTGAACTGGCGATACATGAACAGGCAAACCGTGAAATCGTGAACCGAGCATGTCTAGGGGCAGATGCCTGTATGTAAGGGTGAAAGTGTACCTATTAAATCTGTTTAGTTGAGTGGTAATGTGTCAAGCTCTTTTACTTTGAAGTTGTAAGTTCGAGTCCCATAACAAGCAATGCAACTAGTGGGAGGCAAGAGTGAGAAAGAGAGATGATGAGAGGAGGGGATGAGAGAAGACATAGTTGGGACATCTGTTTGGTTTTGTGGGGGATAAAGGGGGTATTTTTGAGATTTGTACACGTTATAAATGTCATTAGGGTCTTTTAAGGCATTTATTTACACCCATTGCTCAAATAATGTTAGAAAGAGGGACCTTAAAGAAATAAACCCATAAATCTTTGCCTTGTGGTGGCTCTATCCCACCGCCGTGACGCCGTCGCTGCGCATAAGCTCCTCCGTAGCCAAACAAACCTAAAAGAAAAAATAAAAGATAAACTCCATGATCACATGGCTTGCTAAACAAATCAAATCTACACCAACAAAAACCATTGACTTCATTTCCATACACACACATCTCCTCGCCCTCACAGATCCAACAATTCCAAACCTCGCCATGACCGACCTCAAAAACCCACCATAACCCAGCATCGCAAATCCATCCCTTTCGTTACCGATCTCAAACGCACCCAATACCCAGATGAATCCCTCGCTCTTTTCAACGATTACCGCCATATTGGCTTCAAACACGACTACCCTTCTTATTCCTCCCTCCTCTACAAGCTCGCCCGTTTCCGCCAATTCGAAGCCGTGGAAGCCATTCTTCATCAAGTTCAGGATTATACCATTCGTTGTAAAGAAGCCCTTTTTATTGGGTTGATTAAGCATTATGGGAATTCACAAATGCCGGACAAGGCCTGCTTCGCAGGATCCCCAAGTTTAATTGTTTCCGCAATTTACAGTCTTTTAATACGATTCTCAATGTTTTGGTTGAAAATGGGAGGTTTGATGATGCCAATGAGATGTTTAAGATAGGGGTGTCAGTGGTTCGGTTCAAACCGCGGTTTGAGACCGAACCATGCGGTTTAGCTCGGTTCGGTTTGGTTTTTAACGATTAACGGTTCAGTTCGGGTTCCAAAAATTTATAAACCATGTGGTTCGGTTTGGTTTGCGGTCTGACTCCTTCAAATCGAACCAAACCAAACCGAACCAAACCATTTCGAGCTGAACCGCCAAACCGAACCACCGAGCTGAACCGCCAAACCGAACCATCAAGCTGAACCACCAAACCATTGATTCTTAACCGGTGATTATTTTGATTTTATTTCAACCCTTGGATCTTTCAAACCCTAAACTAAAATACCTAACCCTCCCTTTCCCTTTTCAATTTTCATTTCTCCAGTCCATCCAACGCCTCCTTTCTCACTCTTCGTCTCCTAACCCTCCCGTTCCTCAACGGCGCCTTCTTTCCTTAACGACGGCGCCTTCGTTCCTCCGCCTCGCTCCCAATGCCTCCTTTCTCACTCTTCATCTCATTCGCCTCCCTTTCCTCCGCCTCACTCCCTGAGGAAATATGAACATCTAAAAGGATTGAGAGAAAGTTTGAGCTTGAACCAAATGTAACAACAACTGATGCATAACAAGAACATAATATATCTACGATATTATTACCGAAACATGTAACAGTTAAGTAGTAATCTATATGTATAAAAGTGGTTTGTCATTTTAATGTCTTTTACATAAATAGGTAACGTTTGGAGTTGGACAGGTTTGTGATTCGGACCGCGGTCTAGACCGCAGTTTGGACCGCGGTTTGAACCGCTTAATGGAACCGCGATTTGAGACCGAACCAAACCAAACCGAGGTGGTTCGGTTCGGTTCGGTTCGGTTTGAAATTTTTCATGGTTCGGTTTGGTTTGGGATTTCTCCAAACCGAGTACTAGCGGTTTGGTCTCTAAATTTGTCCAAACCGAACCAAACCGAACCATTTACACCCCTAGTTTAAGAGTTGTTCTAAAATGGGGTTTCGACCAAATGCTGTTACTTTTAATATTGTGACTAAAGGGTGGCTTGAGAAGGATGAGTGGGGAGAAGCAGACCAAGTGTTTGATGAAATGCTTGAGAAAGAGGTTGGCCCAACTGTTACTTACAATTGTCAAATTGGGTTTTGGTGTAAAAAGATGGAAAATGATAAGGCGAAGGGTTTGTTTGAGGATATGATTCAGAAAGGAAAACGCCCCAATGCTGTCATCTTTGCTTTGTTAATGGAGTGTTTGTGTTGTCTTGGTAAGTTCAAGGAAGCTAGAAAGATGATGTTTTGATATGGACTACCAAGGCTGCAAGCCATGGTTAGTCAATTACGGTGTTTTGATGAATGATCTTGCAAGGAAGGAGGATATTGATGAAGCTAAAGCGTTGTTTCTTGAACTAAAGAAAAGGAGAACTAAGCCGGATGTTGTGATGTACAATATACTGATTAATTATCTATGCAAAGAAGGTAGAGCTAGCGAAGCATATAAAATACTGGTTGAAGGTTTTTGATGGTTTTTGTAGTGTTGGGGAATTTGGTGAAGGTTTTTAATGTGATGTTAACTACTAAGCATTGTGCGAGGCTGGGAACGTTTCCTCTTTTTTCCATTCTAAAGATGAAAAATAAATTGTTTCTCACATCCAATAAATGTTTTTCTAAAATACACGGGTCTTACAAGTTTGAATTGTGATTAGAGTCATTATTAAATGAATTGTATTTTTCCTATAGTAAGAAAATTTGAGTTTTAACAAACAAAAGAACAAAGCCTCTCTTGGCCGAGCGGTATTTGGGTGTGAGTGTGTTGAGGGCTTTCACATAGTGAAGGTCCAGGTTTGACTCTCTTTGGGAGCAATGTGGAGAACCTTTGTTTCTAATGCTCATATGGGTCAAGTTGTAGGGCTGGTTTTAATGCTAAAATAGTCAGATTTTACATGAGCTTTAAGATGAAATATGTCATATCCAACAAATAATCTAACACTTTTTAGACTACTTAAAAGTGTTAGTTTGAACGTTTTAAATGCTAAATTTTGTGTAAAATGCACTTTTGACATAGAATCTGACGCTTTTATCACATGTTAAACGTGTCAGTTTAAATGCAAAAGCTGAGTATATATATATAGTAAGATATGTTACATTAAAGCGGTCACTTTTAATATTAAATCACTTTGCCTTTGTTAGAGATGTCACAATAAAAATCTTATAAAAATTCTATCAAAAAAAAAAAAAACTTGTAAAAACTTGCTGCGTTGGTATTAAGTGCAAAATTGAAAAATCTGTTTTCCTAATATCAAGTTTTGCATTATATATAGACAACATCATCCTTCAACAATTTTGCGTTCATATTCTGACATTGTGAGCAGCAGCCAAATGAAACCAACAACTGCTTATACTTTACAACAAACTGAAATGAAATTGTTGAGGGTGTTGGTCAAAACTCCATCAAAGGTATTCTTTCCGAAACTTCTGTTTCAGCTGGAGCTTTGCGGACAGAGGTCGGCTCTAGTACTTTAAAATAGAATATGTTATAGAAAATGGTGAAGAGAAGGAGTGTGAATATCAGGTTTCCAAGAAAGGGTCCCGAGAGAATATCGTCGACTGTTGGATCAGTAGTAACTTGATCTCGTCCTGCAATACTTTCCATATCTGAAGCTGCAATTATTTGAGATTAAATCAGTTCATTTGGCTTTATTTACACAGGCATATCTTGGTTACATATGCTTTAAACTTGGCAACCATATAGAGTTCGAAACGGACACACATCAATTTCAAATGGATCCAGGGTTGCCCGTTTGAATAGCATAGTGTTCATTAAAAAAAATAAAAAATATGTCGTCAACAAGAATTCGCAAAACCAATTAACGCTAGAGTGTGACGGCACTGTAAATTAAGATTGAACTTTTAGTCTAACAAATTTCTTCCTTATCTCAAATCCATCTTAGTAATACACATTTTTCTAAACTGGTTCTGTAAATTCCTAGCCAGCAGAGTGAACTGCATATTCAAAAATTTGGTGCTAGTGTCGCAAGGCTCGCAACAAAAAATCTGCAGCCACTACAGAAGATAATGGCATTCACTTGCCAACCTCAAAGTTCAAGCTAATGGCAAATTCACAATGTCAATAACTGTTAAAACATTATGTGTGTTCAAAGCATCCCCCCTCCCCTACCTCCCTCCTCCCTCTCTCTCTCTCCTCTTCTATCGGTGGTTTGAAATGAAGAACATATCAAAATTATGTCCACAAAATGAATGACCAATTTTTTTTTTGAAATTTGCACTTGATCAAAAGCAAATTTGAGAAAACTTTGGTCATCCATTTTGGGACGGAGGAAGTACGTGATTCCGTCAAGCCAGATCTATAATACCAACTCCCATGAACAAACAATGCATCAAGCAAATAAATTTATTAGATGTGCATTTTTGGCTCTATTCCATGGCTGAAGTTGGTTGTGATGATGGCTAGTCTTTAGCCACTTTATAGTGAGGATGGAGCAATTTCCTTGTCCATTAAAAGGAAATCTCTATACTTCACATAAAAAAACAAAAAACATACAAAGTGCCTAATCCTTCTCAAGTCATATGTTTCTTTACTTTGAAAGTGTAGCACTATTTCCACAAGCCTAGGTTCCACTAACAAAAATAAATAAACAAAATTATTGGTACACATAGTAATTTACATGTATCCACTAACAAAAATAAATAAATAAACAAAATTATTGGTACACATAGTAATAAACAAAAATAAATAGACATATTCGATATTTATAGAATTCTGTCCAAAAAAAAAAAAAAAAAAAAAAAACAAAGGAGAGCAGGCAAAGCGGAATTTATAATACATTGACTAGTTAAATGAGACTATCTTTTTGGGCACAAGATTTTGAGAAAAACTAGTTTCTTCTTAAGTTATAGAAAGTCCTGTTTTATAAACTGTTCCTAAATATTCTCTAACTACTTGCAAGTAGAAAAAAAGTGAACTTTTTATAATTTCTGAAGAAACTAGTTTCTCCCAAAACTTGCTCCTTTTTGGGTACACGGAGAAATGAATGTCATCAATATCAAATTTCTCAATAAAGAACACATAGTGAGAAGAGACTATGTAAATTGAACAAACAAACATGACTACGCATTGAGAACTTGTACCGTTGATTGAGAGAGGGAGGAAGTAGTAGCACCTTTGATTTTGGGAGAACGGATTTGTTGGTTGGAGTAGGATTTGAGTTGTTCATCAAACATTTTAAGAGCGTCATGGGCCTTAGCTTGGTCAATTTCAAACGGATCTGATTCTCTCTCAGAAGCTCTATTTATTTGAAAATGGAAATTTCTCCTCCCTTTCCTCCTCGATACAGAAAAATCTAACCCATACCCACAACCCAATTTCGTCGTCGTTGTATAATTCCCGGCGATGAGAGAGACGGGAGTCGGAAGAGGATATGGAAGGTGTGAAGATGAATGAAGAGAGAGAAAGGACTGAAGATGAACCATTTCCAATTTCAAGATTATAATTTTGTGAAAGAAGCAGTTGATTATGTTGATAGGGTGAGTGAATACTGAATGTGGCCGTAGCGTGGCCTCTGTGGCGGGAACTAGGCCCACTCATTTACCGGATGGATAATATGGGAAGCGAGTCGGGTTCGGTTCGGTTTGCTTAAAACCGAACCCGCCCACAGTATCACTCACACTCACCTGTACCGAATCTGGCTCGGCCGGTGGTAGCAAACCCGTATCCGCCTGACCCATCCCAAAAATCCCTAAAGAATTTTTCCCGAAAAATAATCACTAATCACTATTCTAGTTGAAGAAATCTGACTTCTTCTAAAGTAAAGTTGATCCGTAAAAAATCATTCAATCAATAACAAAATACGGACGACAAAGAGCACAGAGCAATACTCCCTCCGTCCCACCTTAGTGTAGATTGGTGGTCAAATTGATCAAACTTTGACCAATATTTTAGCTCAAAATAATTATCCTAATGAAAATCTAAAACTTGAAATTGAAAATAATCTTAATTGTGATACAATAACCATTTTTAGACTTTCGTTAGAATAATTATTTTATGCTAAATTATTGATCAAAGTTTGGTCAATTTGACCACCAATCTACACTAAGGCGGGACGGAGAGAGTATGTAAGTTCTGATTTGATTTTCAGTCTCAGTAAAGGTGTGGGACAAAATTTAATAATAAAATCTCTGGATAAAAGAGTAAAGCAGGAGTTAGGAGAAGAGTAAAATAAGACAAAAGTGGTAGCTTGGAGAAGATTTAAGCCACTAGAAAAATTGGCTTATGCTTTGGTAATAGCGACAAGGAAGTTGAGGGCCTATTTCCTATCTCACCCTGTTACTGTGTTGACCAATGCACCCTTAAGAAAGATTTTACAACAGCCTGATTCAGCTGGAAGGCTTCTTAAATGGTCGATTGAATTAACAGAATTTGATATTCAATATGATGCTGACCAAATATAGAGATTGGGCTTGGCCCAAGTTTATTAACAAGAAAGCGGCAAAGTGGGCCCAAATTAGAGTGCGACCCAAGAAGAAGAAAAGGATATAGGCGGCCCAAGGAAGGAAGACGAGACAGGAGTATCCCACTAATATCATTCAGAAGGGGAGAAGACCAAGACGTCAAGCAGCGACATATTATGAGGAGAGCCGGCGATAAAGAATAATGGCGAGACATGATGTTAAAGGCGACATAGTCGGATAAGGCGAGACATAATGATGAGGCGAGATAGGACAAGAAGTAACTCTATCCGGCGAGAGAAGGATTCTTGTTAATGTTATTCACCAGAGGCGGCATATAAATATCTACCAAGTGGGACCCATTAGACGGTTATGCATTGGGATTGATGATCACGTGATTAGGGTTTACTTTATGAAAGGACCAATGATATGGCGACACGTGGCAGTAGGCATGAAATGTGAGGATGTCATGTGCTAGGCACGAGGATGAAGGGTATAAATAAGATATGCAGGCTTCATTGTCAAGGTACGTTGATTCATACACACACAACCACAAACACTCTCAAACTTTGTTGATTTTCCCCTTTAACAAGCCAATTCTTATCCTCACGCCGGAGGGGCTTTCGCCGGAGCCGCCCGGCTTAGTTGACGTTTGATTGTGTGCAGAGTCGGAGAAGAAGGAGCCGGAGATATCGAAGTCGGACTACAACGGTGAAGTTCTTTGTTGAGGAAGGTCCTAGCAACATCAAACCGGTTCCGTTGCCGGGACTGTTTTCTCTTCAAGGATTGAAGTGTTATCGGCGGTGGCTCGAGATTGGGGAAGCTCTGTTCTGAGATCGTGAAGGTGGGTTGTGGACGATTCAAGGGGTGTGGAGTTTATTGGTTGAGTTGGCGTTATTGGCAATTTGTAAGCTGAAGTTTGTTGTTCTTGTTATTGTTGGAGTCGATTAATGTTTTGTAAATTTGTGGGTTGGAATAGTTGAATATTGTGATATTGTTAATTGGGTTGGAGTAGATTCCTGTTTTCTCAAGTATTTGTGTGAGTTGTGATTCAAAGTTGTTCGTTAAGAATTGTTCTAATCTGGGTTTGGCTGTAGAGTTTTGAAGTCGGATTTTGTGGGTTTGTTTTGTTTCGAATAGCTGTGATTTGGGTGTTTTTGGTGGTAAGGTGTAATTGAAATCCTGTTTGAAGATTTTTGGAGAGTTTTGGTGTTGAAGAAGGGTTGTTATTGCTGGGTTTTTTATTGATTGTTTCTGGGTTTTTGAGCCAGATCTTCAAATCTTCATAAGATTTGCAGATTTTCGTGGGTGAAGTTTATAAGTTTGATTGCGTAAGAGGAAAGAATGTCAACACCAGAGAAGAATATGGTAGTGGGCCAAAAGACTGTAGCGGGAAGGAGCATTGTCACTCCAATTTCGGGGTTTGGGAATATCGGTATGGGTGGAGCGAGAGATACTTCTTCCTCGCAGCAAGTAATCCCGGAGGAGGCGGAGCGAGATACTGGCGAAGAGAGAGAGAGGAATGTGATGCCGCCACCACCAGAGGAGGAAATAGAGAATGAGGAAGAAAGTTTGAGGATTCATAACGCTCTGATCATGCAATTGATTGAGAACAACAAGCGACTGAGGGCGATGAAGAAGAAACCTACTCCAATCCCGCAGGGATTTTTAACGGCGACAATAGAGGGAGACAAGGGAGCAAATAAGGAGGTAATTGTGGTAAATGAGGAGCGAGAAAAGGAAGTAGAGCCTGAGAAGCCAAAAGAAGTAGAAGCGAGAATTGATGGGTCGCAAAAGCGAATTGAAGGAACACAAAAAAGAAAAGCGGGAGAGTACATGGAAAATGGAAGAAAGATCAAAGTTTATCATTGGCCACACACTTCCCAAGTGTCGTCCCTCTATTGTGAAGAAGAAGAAGGCGATACTGCGTCGAATGAGGCGGAGGACGGCGAGAAAGAGTTGAGAAGTTTCAATGATATGGAGAAGCCCAAGGTGATAGAAAAGGGGAAGGGTATTGGAGTTAGTCGTTTTGGTGAAGAGGACGTGTGCAAGAAGCAGATTGCCGATATGGCAAGGAGGTTAGCGGAATTGGAAAAGGGTGGTGCGATTGATAATGAAAAGGACTCTTTTGTAGCCCCTTTTGCTAGATATATTCAAGAGGCTGAGACAGCTCCAGATTTTCGCTTGCCTGCTCTATCTAAATATGCGGGAGTAACCACTGCCAGGACTCACGTAGCGGGATTTGAGGTGACAATGGCGATTCTGACCAAGGATGATGCGTTGTTATGCAAGACTTTTGCTAGTACCTTGGAGCTTCAGGCTTTGGATTGGTTTCAGACAGCTGACTGCTAACTCTATATTGGGGTACCAAGACTTTAAGAGGAAATTTTTGGCGAGATTTGGATCAACGGGAGCTCGGCCCGGTAGTCTTTGCGAGTTGATTGGCATTAAGCAAAAGACGGGAGAAGGTCTTGTTACTTACACCAATAGATTTCTGTTAATTGCCAATCAAATTGCTGAGATTGATCCCAAGTACGTCATCATGATGTATATGTCGGGTCTGTTATCCGAATCATTCAGGAGGGAGTTAAGAATGAGATTACCCGCAACTTTGAGTGAGTTGCATGAGAGGGTCAAAGCGCATGCGTGGTGGCGAAGATGTTGATGAAGGAGCTTCAAACAATGGAAAGAAAAGTGTTAAGGATCGGATTGAGTATGTGAAGGAAGGGAATGCCGCTCAGCAAGGAGGTCGAGGGAATCCCGCTGGCGGCAGAGGTGGAGGTCGCAATGGAGGTCGCAATGGAGGCCCAAATGGAGGCCGTGGAGTTAGAAGAATGATAAGGTTTACAAGGTTGACTGCTACACCAAGTGAAATTCTGCGGGCTGTTGATTTGCCAGCACCTTTTGAAATGAATGATCTGGGGAGAGTTAACATGAATCAATTCTGTAATTATCATCGGGAGCGGGGTCATGAGACTGACAATTGTTATAATTTGAAAAGAGTAATTCAAAACCAAATTGAAAGGGGTGCGTTGCAAGAGTATGTATGGCGGGAGCCAAATGGGGCGGATCAAGGAGGAAATGGAAATAGAAATGAAATTTTGGTGATTCACGAGCCTACAAGCATTACTTGCCTAAATAATCAGATTATGTCGCTATCCCACACTTGTCACATTCCCGCCTATCCGCCCAGTGAAGAAAGGATGATTAGTTTTTCAAGACGAGAGTTGGCTTTAACGCCAAGCCATGGATGCCAACCAATTGTAATCACAATCGCCCCAGGAAACAGTATTTTGCATCGGGTTTTAGTAGATTCTGGAGCAAGCCGAAACATTCTCTATTATGATGCTTTTAAAAAGATGCGATATACAGAGGCCAATTTGGTGCCGTATAAAGGATTCTTGGAAGGGTTTACTAACCACACTGTGCGGGTTAAAGGAACGATTTCGTTGGCGGTAGAGATAGGAGAGGATGAGAAGGTGAGAACTCGTACTGTTGAGTTTATGGTTATTGATTTGGTGTCGCCTTATAATGCTATTGTGGGCATTCCCTTTATGCAAAGCTTTGAAATGGTGGTATCTATCCCGCATCAGCGAGTCAAGTTTCCTACGGCAAGGGGGATAGCATGTTTGAAAAGTGAGGTGAAGGAAGTTATTCAAAAGAAGATTGAAATGCAAACAGCGGCCAGAGCAAGCACAAGTTCACTTTCTTGCTTTGACCGCGGGATGCGAGAATAAATATGATTACCGACTTAGGGGGATGTGAGAGTTGGGAGGAGACAGAAAGTATGAAGAATAAGTCGGCAATCATAATTGTTGAGGAAAGGGCTGAGGATGAAGTTATGAAGGAGAGAAGTGAGGAGCGTGATGTGGAGATAGAAATGATGCAGGAAAAGTCAGAAAAGAATTTAATGGCTTTGATGGTGATGCAAGCGGAGATGGCTTGGTCTAGATCCACCGAATTTGTCAAGATGAAAGAGCCCTACATTGAAGAGATAGTGGATTCGGAGAGTGAGGAATGCGAGGAAGAAATCGTGATGGACACCCCGGGGAGTATGTCGCGGAACGAGAGAGAAAAAGGGGAGAGTAGCGGTATTGGGATGAAGAGAAATGTCGATCGAAAAAAGGCGGCTGAAATTGAAGTAGACACACTGCAAATGCGGGATGAGCCTGATATTCAGGCGGCAGAAGAATTGGAAGAAGTGATTGTGAATGATGGATATCCCGAACAGAAAATCAAGATTGGGCAACATTTGAAGAAGGAAGAGCGGGATATGCTAATTAATTTTTGCGAGATAACATTGATGTATTTGCCTGGAGACCAGAGGATATGTGCGGAGTTGATGAAAATGTCGCCTTACACCGTCTAAATGCCGATCCAAATGTAGAGCCTTTTAAGCGTAAGGTGAGATACTTATCTCATGGAAAAGGAGAAAGCGGTGATCGGGGAAGTAGAGAAGTTGTTAAAGGCGGGAATCATTGAAGAGATCACTTACCCAGTCTGGCTAGCTTGCCCAGTGATGGTGTTGAAGGCGAACAAGAAGTGGAGAATGTGCATAGATTTTACAGATTTGAATATGGCATGTCCCAAGGATTGTTATCCTTTGCCAAAGATTGATAGACTGGTGGATTCTATTGCGGGACACAAGGTGTTTAGCTTTATTGATGCTTACTCAGGGTATCACCAGATCAAGATGCTTGAGGAGGATAAAGCCAAAACAAATTTTCAGGACTCCCTTGGAAATTTTTGCTATAAAATGATGCCTTTTGGTTTGAAGAACGCTGGGGCGACATACCAAAGGATGGTTAACAAGATATTTAAATCGCAGATTGGGAGGAATGTTGAAGCTTATATTGACGATATGGTGATCAAGACCAAGGGGGAGGATCATTTGACGGATCTGGCTGAAACTTTTGAGAACTTGAGAAAGAATTCCATGAAGCTTAATCCAAGTAAGTGCACCTTTGGAGTAACGCGGAAAGTTTTGGGATTTCTTGTAAATCGCCGCGGGATAGAGGCAAATCCTGAGAAGATCCAGGCGTTAATTGATATGAAGTCGCCCAAGACCATTCAAGAGATTCAAAGGTTAAATGGTAGGGTGATAGCTTTGGGACGATTTGTGTCGCGGTCAGCTGAGAAATGTTTGCCGTTCTTCAAAGTACTGAAAGGAGATCAGAAGTTTGCTTGGGATGACAAGTGTGAAGAAGCTTTTCGTAAGATAAAGGAGTATTTGGGAAAGCCGCCCATCTTATGTAGCCCAGGAAGGAGACCATTTATATGTCTACTTAGCGGCATCAGATTTGGCAAAGCGGCAAATGTATTAATAAAGGAGGATGGTGGCATGCAAAAACCCGTGTATTATGTTTCAAAGGCATTGAGTGAGGTAGAGGCGAGATATTTTAATGCAGAAAAATTGGCTTATGCTTTGGTAATAGCGACAAGGAAGTTGAGGGCCTATTTCCTATCTCACCCTGTTACTGTGTTGACCAATGCACCCTTAAGAAAGATTTTACAACGGCTGATTCAGTGGAAGGCTTCTTAAATGGTCGATTGAATTAACAGAAATTTGATATTCAATATGAGGCGAGAAAGGCGATTAAGGCTCGGGCTTTGGCGGACTTTATTCTCGAAACTTCATTCACATATGAAAGAGAGGAGATTGAGACTCAAGAGGCAAGGAAGAGGAAGGCCAAGTCGCAAGACCACAAGCGGAAGAAGAGAAAGAAAGACCTGCGGGATGTTGGGAATTGTTTGTTGATGGGTCCTCAGCCAAGGACAAAGGCGGAGCCGGGATTTCATTAAGCTCGCCAGGAAAAGATTGCACATATGAGAAGGCCTTGAGGTTTAAGTTTAACATGACAAACAACCAGGCAGAATACGAGGCGTTGGTAGCGGGTTTGGAGTTATGCCGAGATATCGGAGTAAAGCAGATAGTCGCCCACTCTGACTCTCAGTTAATTGTTAATCAAGTAAAAGGAAGATATGGAGTAGTGAGTGCAATTTTGACAAAGTATTGTGAAATGGTAAGGCGCATTTTGCAAAGCTTTGATTATTGGGAGCTGGTGCAGATTGATAGAGAGAAAAATGAGCGAGCCGACATGTTGAGCAAAGCCGCTTGCGATAAAATAGAGGAGTTGCCTAAGAAAGTGGTAGTTGAATTTGTGGAAGAAACTAGGCTTTTGACAGGCCCCTGATAATGGAAATTGAAGTTGGTGAAAAAGATTGGGTAAATGAAATGAAAGACTATTTGGAGAAAGAGGAGCTGCCCCAAGACGAAGATAAGGCGAAGATTGTTAGGAAGATGTCACCAAGGTTTACTGTACAGGATGGGATCTTATACCGGAAGTCTTTCTCGCGGCCTTTGATGAGATGCGTGGAACCGGGGAAGGTTGATAACGTTTTGTTTGAAGTGCATGAGGGCGTTTGTGGAGGTCATCCAGGAGCAAGAACGTTGGCTAATAAAATCATGTTTCATGGGTATTATTGGCCGTCATTGAAGAAGGATGCGGAGGAGTATGTAAGAAGATGTGACCAGTGCCAGCGACATGCTAACATTCCTAGGCAGCCAGCGACTGAGCAGACCCCAATTGTAGCAGGCTTGGCCTTTTGATATGTGGGGAATAGACCTTATAGGACCTTTCCCCAAGGCCAAAGGAGGAGCGCGATGGTGGTGGTAGCCGTCTGATTATTTTACCAAGTGGGCGAGGCAAGAGCTTTAACTTCTACTACTGAAGACCAGATCATCAGGTTTGTAACGGAGGAAATCCTATGTCGCCATGGAATGCCGCGGGCAATTATCTCTGATCATGGGCCGCAGTTTAGAAAGAAGTTTCACGGATTTTGCGAGAATTTGAGTATCAAACATTGGCAGTCTGCAGTGTATAGGCCGCAATGCAACGGACAAGTGGAAGCCGCTAACAAGCAAGTTCTCGAGATTTTGTGTAAAAACTTAGAGAAGAGAGGCGGGGCTTGGTTGGAGGAGCTGTCCACAGCTTTATGGTATGTTAGAACGACAGTAAAGGGGTCAACTGGCGAGACAGCCTTCGCATTAACTTACGGCTCAGAAGCAATGGCTCCTGCTGAGATGGGTTTGCCTACCCATAGAGTAACCTATTATGACGAGATAATGAATAGCGACAGAAGGTGCTTTGAGCTAGATCTGAGTGACGAAAAGAGGCTTAAAGCGAGAATGAGGATGATTAATTACAAGCAGCGGATGAAGGCACAACACGATAAGCGAGTAAAGAAGAGGTCATTTAATGTTGGCGATTGGGTGTTGAGGAGCCGTGAAGTTAAAGGCGCAACCGCGGGATTTGCCAAGCTAGATCCGAAATGGGAAGGTCCCTTCCAAATTGCTAGAATTGTGCGAGAGGGGACTTATCACTTGAAAGAAGAAGACGGCAAAGAGGTCCCGAATGCATGGAGTGTTGATCACTTAAAGAAATACTACCATTGAAGTGATAAGGGTAATTTGCCTATCTTGTTCCTATTGAAAGTCTTTTTAATAATCATTTTTATGAATTTATGAACTTTTCAATGATGAATGAAAGTCATATGCTTCATGATTTTAATAGAAAATGTATACATGGAACTTATGTTGAATACGTTTATGATACAATGAAAATATGAAATTTTATTCCTCATATGTGCTTTACATGGAATGAATTTTATAGTTATGTATGATCAGTAGCCAATGACATGGTAAATAAATTGCTCAAGAGTAAAGTTGCCTAAAGACAACTTCACTTTTTCGATGGGAGTATATGTGTATGGTGATATCTCGCTAAAGGTAAGAAGGTTAAGAGTTTTTGATGAATTATCAAAACAATTTTTGATGAATTATTGAAAGGAATGAATAAATGTTGAAAGTCGACGGACTATAAATGTTGAAAGTCGACGGACTATAAATGTGGAAAGTCGTCGGACTATAAAACGATGCGAGTCAAAGTAAGTCGTCGGACTATAAAACGATGCGAGTCAAAGAAAGTCGTCGGACTATAAAACGATGCGAGTCAAAGAAAGTCGTCGGACTATAAAACGATGCGAGTCAAAGAAAGTCGTCGGACTATAAAACGATGCGAGTCAAAGAAAGTCGTCGGACTATAAAACGATGCGAGTCAAAGAAAGTCGTCGGACTATAAAACGATGCGAGTCAAAGAAAGTCGTCGGACTATAAAGCGATGCGAGTCAAAGAAAGTCGTCGGACTATAAAGCGATGCGAGTCAAAGAAAGTCGTCGGACTATAAAGCGATGCGAGTCAAAGAAAGTCGTCGGACTATAAAACGATGCGAGTCAAAGTAAGTCGTCGGACTATAAAACGATGCGAGTCAAAGTAAGTCGTCGGACTATAAATCGATGTGAGTCAATGTAAGTTGTAAACTATGATATAAATCAAGCTATGGATGGTGAAAGATGTAAAAGTCTATGGACTATAAAAATGAAAGTTTCGGAGCTATGAATGAAGAAAAGATTTATCTCGCAGTAAGGGCAAGAGCATAAGTCGCTATGAAAGATATCACTCTCTCGCTGAAAGAAAAAAGGAAAGATGAGGCAGAAAGAAGGAAATTATTCTAAGTATAAAGCAAAAGAAGATCAAGAAAAGATTAGAGTTAGCGACAATATGAGTCGCAAAATATGTTATGAGTAAAGTCGCCTAAAGACGACTTCACTTTTTCGATGGGAGTATATGTGTATGATACCTGTCATGCAAAAGAGATTTTGATGAACTATCAAAACAATGAGTGGAGAAATAAGTAAAGCAAAAAGTAAAGGGGCAAGCACAAAGGCCGCAAATGTACAATGTTCAAAAGGCACGCAGGCCCCAAAAAGAAAAGAGAGTAAATTGTTTAGCCATCAAGGCAAGTTACAAAAGCTGTTCAAAGTAAAAGTTAAGAAGGAGATAGATCAGACATCGGGTTCAGTAGGCGGGATGACTTGGCTGGAGCTTGAAGCCGCTAAGGCAAGAGCTTTGGCATCATCCAACTGCTTATGCTTGTGCTCAAGAAGAGTATCCCACAAAGCTACAACATTTGGAACTTGAACAGGAGGAGCCCTCCATGGCGATTTTCCCAACAAAGCATCTTCATCAGCAAGATCTTTGAGTTCTTCAGGAGTATAAGGAACTACGGAATGACCACGGCGACAAACCTCGCTAAAAATTGGCTCAGAACCCCAGTGGGCGAGTTTTTCAAGCGTGATAGCAGGAATGTCGTTGATTTCAGCCGCTGCGGCTCGCATAACTTGAAGGGAAGTTTGGTTCCCAATGTCAGCAATGTCGTCAGTTAATTGAGCCACATCGGCATTCAGAGCAGCAACTTCCGCGGTCTTCTCAGCTAGTTCCTCTTTAAGCCTAGCAATCTCGTCTTGGAGAGTTTGAGTTTCAGCGGCATGAGTTTCCTTTAAAGCTTCATTCTCACTCCTCAGTTTGGCGACATTTTCTCTGGCAGAATCAAGTTCAGTATTGGCAGTGGCGAGACTGGAATTGGCGGCATTGAGATCCGTTAGGGTCTGGTCAAGCTGATTGTGAGAAGTGGTTAGATCAGTTTTCAATTTGTCCCGCTCCTTTTCCAAGTTTTTGATGGAAGAATCCCGTCTCGTAAGTCTACCCTTAAGGGTATCTTTGTCGCGTTTCAATCTGGCCGATTCATTTTCCAGTCGAGTGTTTGCCTCGCTAATGCCGGTGATAGAAGATCCAAGCTGGGAAAAGATAACAATTAGAAGTTAAGAGAAAGTTGAGAATAAGATTAAGGTAAAATAAAATAAGGAAGGAAAGAGGAACTAACCAATGAAAAATAATAACCCGCCTGGCATGCGGCATGAGCTGAATCCATTTGGGAGACATTATGAACCTGTACTTGATCACTAGCTCTGATTAAGGCCGAAAGCCCTTGAGTAGATATTCTTCCGTGCTTTTAGTTTCCTCAATCAACCCCTTTATGCGGGGGACTCTGGCAATTTCCTTGCTAAGCTCATAAAGCCCAACAAAATCAAGGGGCTTGGAAAAGTTTTCCTGTAGCCAGCTAGGAGTAGGAAGAGCGGAAGAAGTGCTAGGGCCAGGAGGAGTTGAAGGGGAGCTGGAAATGAGTGTTAAGTCGCAGACCTCCGTCCCGCGGAGAGGAAGATTTTCAGTTTGTTGGGGCTCAGAAATATTAACTTCTAAAGAAGAAGTATTTGGTGGAACAAGATCGGAGGCAAGAATTTCAATATTTTCAGTCGTCGGTGCGACATCAGTTGGCGGGATAACAGCTTGGGAAATGGTGGTCTCAATATTTGGCGAAATAGAAGTGGGCGGGAGATTAGTTTCAATAGAAGGAGGAGTTGAATCAGTAACAGGATTTGGCGGGACATTTACCTGGGAAGCGGGAGTGACATTGGTTGTTACAGAAGCGACTCTTTTCAGTCGTTTAGCTCGCGCAGCCTGGTTGGTTGGTGCGGCTCTTTTTCTAGTTGTGCTCTGAGTTTTCTCCAAAGCAATCTCCTCAGCATCTTTACCATCGCGAGAAAGTGGCAAAGCAAGATTTTCAGGGAGGGAAGCAAGAGCAAGGCCGCGTGCATTGGCCAATTGTTTCCTTCTCTTGTCAGTTTCTGAGTTGGCAGCTTGACGACTTTCCATGGATTTGGCCCGGTGATCTGAAAATAAATAGAAGGAAGTTAAGGGTTATGGTATTTCAAGTTATAATTGAAGGAAAGAAAAGATAAGATTAAAGGGGAGACATACAAAGAGCGGTATTCATGGCGGTGCAGTGTGAGAACCTTTGCAAGGCCCGACATTCATGAGCATACTTGTTGTCGGAATGTCGCTCCCATCCATCGAAATAAACGTGGCTTATTGGAACTCGGCCGGACTCGGGGTAAGTTGTCGACCAAACCGACTTGATCTAGCAATTCCCTATTCCGCAGAATACCTCTCCAAGAAATGAGAGGTCGGGAGCGTCGAGGGCGGGAATTTGCAAGGTAAGGCAATCAAGGAGCGAATGTCGTCAACAAGGCGATGTCGCCAAGGGTAGAAGCATCTTTGGAGTCAATTTGAGTATTAATAGGATGAAGGTCGGCAGGATGAGACCATCCAACGCGAGAAACAACGTAGAGAGGGTCGTCCATCCAATCGTGAATTTTGGTGGGCAGTGGAGTAAGGACTTTGGGACCCCTATGGTACTGGAGAGAAAGGCGAGTTTCCAATATGTCATCAGCAAGTTGGTTGGTTTGTTTGTATCCAGTAAACAAAGAAAGCATAGCGGTAATGGTGGGTTCCTTTCGCAGAGAGCGACAAATGGCGATAAAGGTAGTTATTATTCTAATAGCATTTGGGTGAATTTCAGTGATCATGGCTTGGGCTTTATACAAGAATTCACAAAGGAAAGGATCAAAGGGGATCCTAAGGCCGGCCTTGAGTTGAGAAGGGAAAATGACAATGCCTTCTCGCATTTCTCGCAAGTGGGCAAGGGAAAGGTCTCCCTGATATTCAGAAATGCAATAGATGGAGCTATCTATGTGATATTCCCTATGCCAATCAGTTATGAGGTTGGGAATTAGGGAGGCTTTATCTGTTGCATGGGAAGATCCCGCCTCAGCATGCGCGGGATTGGTAAAAAGTGTACCTTCTTGAAGGGCGATATTTTGAACCCCAGTAGGAGGGGGATTGTTGGTAGCGGCGGCGGCGAAGATGTTGCTTGACCGGCCATGTCGCGAGAATCGGAAGAAGAAGAAGAAAGGATTGATTTATAATGTGTTCTACGTTTGGAAAAGGGATCGGCGACACATTGGGATTCGGAGGAGTCGCTTAAAGACGGTTTATACTTATCTTTGATAAATCGAACCAATTGATTACTAGAAGGGAAAATGTGCGACATGTAGGGGCGAAAGTGGAAGGAAAAAATGGCCTTGGATTTCAAGGGAGTCAATCAGCGAAGGATCCACCCAGTGTTCAACTAAAAACCTAATTAGGTCGGCCTTGGGCAATCTCGCCCAAGTAGTTCGCAGGCGTCTATAAAAGCCGCCTGAAACCTGACAGCGACCGTATCTAACTACCTTGGCACAGTATTTAGATCTCGCCATGAAGGGCAGTTTGGGAAAAATTATTTTTATGGAATGAAAGGAAATGCAACTTTAAATAATCGTTCAAAAGGGGGAGACCAAAATGTAAAGGATAAAGAATGCGAAGGGTTTAAGGAAAAGTTACCTGAGGAAAAGGATGATCTTGGTCGGAAAAGATGAAGGGTCACCGGGAAAGATGAACAGACGCCGGAGACGATGATCAGATTCTGGGAATTGAGAAATATTACACCAATTCACTTTGAAAAGGCGTAAATAAGAATGGAATCAAGGTCAAGAAGCAAATGTGGGCAAGAAATCAGGGATTGAGACGGTGAAAAATGAAGAAGAACGGTCGGAATCAGTGTTGATGTTCGCCGGAAAAGGAAAGTGTTCAAACCGGGTTTAAGGGTGGTGAAAAGAAGAATGGGGGTTATGATTTGGTATTTATATGAGAGAGGGGTTAAGGAAATGATGGATGTGACGTTTGGGGAAGGTTTTTGAATTTTCCCTCTGGCAACCGCACGATTCCCAAATGACGGCTCATTAAAATGTTAAGGGTTATCAAGAGAAGGACACGTGTATGGACAGGGATCTCCAGTGGTAGCTTCATGAAGAAGATTGCTTATGTTGCTAATTGAATAATCTGTGAACAAAAAGTTTTTGACGAGACCATAAATGAATCTCGCCATAAACTTAGGGGCTTCCCGATGTCGACCAAATATAGAGGATTGGGCTCTGGCCCAAGTTTATTAACAAGAAAGCGGCAAAGTGGGCCCAAATTAGAGTGCGACCCAAGAAGAAGAAAAGGATATAGGCGGCCCCAAGGAAGGAAGACGAGACAAGTATCCCACTAATATCATTCGAAGGGGAGAAGACCAAGACGTCAACGGCGACATATTATGAGGAGAGCCGGCGATAAAGAATAATGGCGAGACATGATGTTAAAGGCGACATAGTCGGATAAGGCGAGACATAATGATGAGGCGAGATAGGACAAGAAGTAACTCTATCCGGCGAGAGAAGGATTCTTGTTAATGTTATTCACCAGAGGCGGCATATAAATATCTACCAAGTGGGACCCATTAGACGGTTATGCATTGGGATTGATGATCACGTGATTAGGGTTTACTTTATGAAAGGACCAATGATATGGCGACACGTGGCAGTAGGCATGAAATGTGAGGATGTCATGTGCTAGGCACGAGGATGAAGGGTATAAATAAGATATGCAGGCTTCATTGTCAAGGTACGTTGATTCATACACACACAACCACAAACACTCTCAAACTTTGTTGATTTTCCCCTTTAACAAGCCAATTCTTATCCTCACGCCGGAGGGGCTTTCGCCGGAGCCGCCCCCGGCTTAGTTGACGTTTGATTGTGTGCAGACCAGTCGGAGAAGAAGGAGCCGGAGATATCGAAGTCGGACTACAACGGTGAAGTTGCTGTTGAGGAAGGTCCTAGCAACATCAAATCTACACTAAGGCGGGACGGAGAGAGTATGTAAGTTCTGATTTGATTTTCAGTCTCAGTAAAGGTGTGGGACAAAATTTAATAATAAAATCTCTGGATAAAAGAGTAAAGCAGGAGTTAGGAGAAGAGTAAAATAAGACAAAAGTGGTAGCTTGGAGAAGATTTAAGCCACTAGAGAAGTTAAAGTCGACAACAAAGAACCATTGCTACTTATGGACTGGGTCACAGTGGGAAGAGAAGAAGACAGGGCCTGTTTCGCGAAGAGAAAGAGACAGGACATGTTCCGCTTAATTTATTCAACGCCAAAACATAACCCTAAACCCAGAACTTAGACATTTATATAGAAGTAGATAGAAGAGGCATTATAGTAAATAGGTCAAATAACTATCATATGATGCGGGTCTGGTCGAGTTGTGGTGGGTTGGACAATGTTACCAAACCCGTATCCGAATCCACCGTTTTTTTTTTTTTGAAATCTTCCTGCCAAACCCGCCCCGTTTGAGCCGGATTGCATCGGATATGGAACGGTCCGCACAAATTGTCATCCCTAATTTTACTTCCTTGTATACAAAAATTTGTTTCAATTTGATTTTTATTGTCAATTAAATAAAATTTGCCATAATTTTATATTTTAAATACAATTCTAAAATTAATTTTTTTGATTTAACATAAAAATACTATTAATCACAATTTTTAGAATTTTATTGAAATAATTAGATTTTTATAAAATTATAATCAAATTTAGATTAAGTTGATCATGAAAATTAAATTGGAACAATATTTCCTCCTGAATCGAGACGAATGAAGTATTTCTTTTTACAAATTTAATGTAATGCTCCAAAAATTGTGCAAACAGTTAAATTTGATGTAACACATGGAGATTTAGCCTGCTGACTTGACCTCATAGCTTTCAACCTGGAGGTCATGGGTTCGATCCCCCCAGAGTTAGAGGAAAGACTTTCTCTCCCTAAGATTTATCTCATAGACGCTTCTGTGCGTGCGTGTGTGTGTGAGTAGTGGAAAAAAAAGTTAAATTTGATGTAATTTATAGTATAACTTTTGACTTATCAAAAAAAAAATCGGCAATCCCCGGTGCGCCAGGTTCAAACTCGTGACCTTATGGTCACCAAAAGAGCAACTTAACTGTTGCGCCAAGGTTCGCCCTCAACTTTTGACTTATCAAATGTTGGACAAATTATATGATGTGTATTTTCTTATTTAAAACTATGACATTTATTTTCAGATATATTTATATTTATTATGATACGAGGGAAGTAATAAATTTGTAGATATATCTTTGTTATTCACAAAGCAAAATTAATATTATTATTTATCTTTCTTGACATCCCCAAAGGAAATAGTGGATGGAAGAGTAGTAAATATATACTTCCTCTATCCCGTTACAAATCGCACTATTTGACTTTTTTGGTCAACTGAATTAATTTTTTACCATGATTTTATGAATATCTAGATATCTCTATGCAATTCTAAAAATTGTTATTGATAGTATTTCTAATGATGAAGCAATAACAATTTTTAAAATTACATAGAAATATCTAGATATTCATAAAATCATGATCAAAAATTGATTCAGTTGACCAAAAAAGTCAAACAGTGCGATTTGTAGCGGGACGGAGGGAGTATATATATATATATATATATATATATATATATATATATATATAGATTTTCATATCTTATAAATTATGAAACTTTTTGAAATGAAAAACTTCAAAATGTTTTTAAAATATTTTTTTTTTGTCCAAAAGAAAAGCTATCAAGATCAAACGGGCTTTTTAGAGACTAACCCATTCAGGGGAGTGGGCTTGGATTGGGCCACACTGCAAGCCTACGGCCCAATAATCTTCTCGACTATGGTGTTAACGGCTCATAAGCCGGAAAATAAGAAAGTCTAGACCAGATAGATTTGAAACGCGGATCAATATCATCGGTGAATATTTTGAGCTCAGGTCAGGTACCGTAGATTTCCGTTTCCCCTTTTTCATTCCTCAAATTTCATCGTCAGAAACCCTAATTTGTTTGTTCTACTGTACTGTAATGGATGTTGCTTTTGGATTTTGTAGTTGCTCTTATATAATTGAGACTTTGTTTAGCCGCAATTAATTTGTGGATATGTCATCGTATCTAAAAGTGATTACTTTGAGGGAAGTAATAAATTTGTAGATATATCTTTGTTATTCACAAAGCAAAATTAATATTATTATTTTTCTTTCTTGACATCCCCAAAGGAAATAGTGGATGGAAGAGTAGTAAATATATATACATATATATATATATATATATATATATATATATATGGATTTTCATATCTTATAAATTATGAAACTTTTTGAAATGAAAAACTTCAAAATGTTTTTAAAATGTTTTTTTTTTTTGTCCAAAAGAAAAGCTATCAAGATCAAACGGGCTTTTTAGAGACTAACCCGTTCAGGGGAGTGGGCTTGGATTGGGCCACACTGCAAGCCTACGGCCCAATAATCTTCTCGACTATGGTGTCAACGGCTCATAAGCCGGAAAATAAGAAAGTCTAGACCAGATAGAAGTGAAACGCGGATCAATATCATCAGCAGATATTTTGAGCTCAGGTCAGGTACCGTAGATTTCTGTTTCCCCTTTTTCATTCCTTAAATTTCACCGTCAGAAACCCTAATTTGTTTGTTCTATTGTACTGTAATGAATGTTGCTTTTGGATTTTGTAGTTGCTCTTATATAATTGAGACTTTGTTTAGCCGCAATTAATTTGTGGATATGTCATCGTATCTACAAGTGATTACTTCGAGGGAAGTAATAAATTTGTAGATATATCTTTGTTATTCACAAAGCAAAATTAATATTATTATTTTTCTTTCTTGACATTCCCAAAGGAAATAGTGGATGGAAGAGTAGTAAATATATATATATACATATATATATATATATATACATATATATATATATATACATATATATACATATATATATATATATATATATATATATATATATATATATGGATTTTCATATCTTATTAATTATGAAACTTTTTGAAATGAAAAACTTCAAAATGTTTTTAAAATGTTTTTTTTTTGTCCAAAAGAAAAGCTATCAAGATCAAACGGGCTTTTTAGAGACTAACCCGTTCAGGGGAGTGGGCTTGGATTGGGCCACACTGCAAGCCTATGGCCCAATAATCTTCTCGACTATGGTGTCAACGGCTCATAATCCAAAAAATAAGAAAGTCTAGACCAGATAGAAGTGAAACGCGGATCAATATCATCGGCGGATATTTTGAGCTCAGGTCAGGTACCGTAGATTTCCGTTTCCCCTTTTTCATTCCTCAAATTTCACCGTCAGAAACCCTAATTTGTTTGTTCTACTGTACTGTAATGAATGTTGCTTTTGGATTTTGTAGTTGCTCTTATATAATTGAGACTTTGTTTAGCCGCAATTAATCCGTTTCCCCTTTTTCATTCCTCAAAGTGTTTTTCATCTACATGAGTTTCCTCAAAATCCAAATGGAGATTGAGTTACAAATATTTGCCATTATTTAGGGTTTTTAGGGTTTTATGTGTCCCGATCTTGCCAAAAATGGTATACGGCTACCTCGTTTATTTTTTTTTAATTTTTTTTTAGATTCTAGGTGACATTTAAAGTGTTTTTCATCTCTATCACTATACTCAAAATCCAAATGGAGATTGAGTTACAAATATGTGCCATTATTTAGGGTGTTTAGGGTTTTATGTGTCCCCGATCTTGCCAAAAATGGTATACGGCTACCTCGTATATTTTTTTTTAATTTTTTTCTACATTATAAATGACATTTAAAGTGTTTTTTATCTACATGAGTTTCCTCAAAATCCAAATGGAGATTGAGTTACAAATATTTGCCATTATTTAGGGTTTTTAGGGTTTTATGTGTTCCGATTTTGCCAAAAATGGTATACGGCTACCTCGTTTATTTTTTTTTTAATTTTTTTCTAGATTCTAAATGACATTTAAATTGTTTTTCATCTACATGAGTTTCCTCAAAATCCAAATGGAGATTGAGTTACAAATATGTGCCATTATTTAGGGTTTTTAGGGTTTTATGTGTCCCGATCTTGTCAAAAATGGTATACGGCTACCTCGTTTATTTTTTTTAATTTTTTTCTAGATTCTAGGTGACATTTAAAGTGTTTTTCATATACATGAGTTTCCTCAAAATTCAAATGGAGATTGAGTTACAAATATGTGTCATTATTTAGGGTTTTTAGGATTTTATGTGTCCCGATCTTGCCAAAAATGGTATACGGCTACCTCGTTTATTTATTTTTTATTTTTTTCTAGATTCTAGGTGACATTTAAAGTGTTTTTCATCTACATGAGTTTCCTCAAAATCCAAATGGAGATTGAGTTACAAATATTTGCCATTATTTAGGGTTTTTAGGATTTTATGTGTCCCGATCTTGCCAAAAATGGTATACGGCTACCTCGTTTATTTTTTTTTAATTTTTTTCTAGATTCTAGGTGACATTTAAAGTGTTTTTCATCTCTATCACTATACTCAAAATCCAAATGGAGATTGAGTTACAAATATGTGCCATTATTTAGGGTGTTTAGGGTTTTATGTGTCCCCGATCTTGCCAAAAATGGTATACGGCTACCTCGTTTATTTTTTTTTAATTTTTTTCTACATTCTAAATGACATTTAAAATGTTTTCCATCTACATGAGTTTCCTCAAAATCCAAATGGAAATTGAGTTACAAATATGTGCAATTATTTAGAATTTTTAGGGTTTTATGTGTCTCGATCTTGCCAAAAATGGTATACGACTACCTCGTTTATTTTTTTTTTAATTTTTTTTTAGATTCTAGGTGACATTTAAAGTGTTTTTCATCTACATGAGTTTCCTCAAAATCCAAATGGAGATTGAATTACAAATATTTGCCATTATTTAGAGTTTTTAGGGTTTTATGTGTCCCGATCTTGCCAAAAATGGTATACGGCTACCTCGTTTATTTTTTTTTAATTTTTTTCTAGATTCTAAATGACATTTAAAGTGTTTTTCATCTCTATCACTATACTCAAAATCCAAATGGAGATTGAGTTACAAATATGTGTCATTATTTAGGGTGTTTAGGGTTTTATGTGTCCCCGATCTTGCCAAAAATGGTATACGGCTACCTCGTTTATTTTTTTTTTAATTTTTTTCTACATTCTAAATAACATTTAAAATGTTTTTCATCAACATGAGTTTCCTCAAAATCCAAATGGAAATTGAGTTACAAATATGTGCAATTATTTAGGGTATTTAGGGTTTTATGTGTCTCGTATGTATCCACACGAGACACATCTCGTGTGGATACACACGATATACATCTCGTGTATATCCACACGAGACACATCTCGTGTGGATCCATTCGAGATGAGTGAAGAATTAGGCAAAACCCATTACCAAAACATCAACAACCATCATCATAATCAACACGAAACAGTCGATTACCAAAACCTGAATATTCAATCAAATGAAAGGGCCCTTATAATGGTGGACGGAGATAAATCTCGTGTAAAATCACACGAGATTCTTCTCGTGTGAGATTACACGAGATAAACTGAAAATAGAGTTCCTCTTATACTGGACGCATCAATGGCGTCACTAACATTCCCTTTGAAATCAGAACCTCCTTTTCCAACAATCAATGCTCCAATTACTTCAAACCCTTTCAACAAAAGTGTCCTCAAATCATCTGCACGGAAAAAATTCAACTAAATCAATCACAAACGCACAGGCAAACAAAGAATCAGATGATTGGGAGTTAGGGTTACCTGATTGATTCTCTGACGAAATCAGGTGAAAAGGGGTCGGAGGGGTGGGTGTGAATGCACCTGAAGGTGGATATTACTGTGAGGGGAGAGACGAACGGAGAACCTATCAATCATTGGAGACCTGCTTCGTTGTTGATGATGATATCGTTCGCAGTGTCCATGGGTGAACGATTGGAATTTTCGTGCGAAGTGTGTCGTGTGAATATACACGGTATAAGGAGAAAATATCGTGTAGACACACACGAGACGGAAAGGCAAAATTAAAATATTTCGTTCCCTGTATTTTTCGTTCTCTGTATTCTGTATTTAGTATTTACCCTCTAATACTCTTTCTTCTGTTATTATGCATCGTCTTTTCTAATTAGAATTTAGGGTTCCTCTTCTCACTTCCCAGTTCCCACAGCGCCGCAGCCCGCAACCTACATCAAGACGGTAGTCGTCGAATTCCCCCACAGCCGTGAGCCGTCGCCATCGCAATCGCAATCGCAATCGCAGGTACTTCCTATCCCCTAATTCCTCTTTTCAAGCAAATGATTTCTGTGAGAATGAGCTTTCCTTGCTTTATTATTTGTCATCATACCCGGTGATGATCCTTCAACTGATGATCCTCACAAGTCCTTCCTAAGTTACAATCACAAATAGCTTCTGAAGAAGCTGTGGGAATTAAATCCGAGCAATTCTTTTCGGGTTCAATGGGGCGGGGCTCGGGTAAGGCATAACACGGGGCGGGACGGGTTCGGGCAATGGTATCTCTCTGTAGGGGCGGGTTTGGGAAATGAAAAACCCGTCCCGAACCCGCCCTGTTGCCATCCCTAGCCACGAGTGACAAAGCGGATGTGTGCTTTTCTTAGTGTGTCCTATTTCTTTGTGTGTGAGAGTTTTGGTAGTGTGTGTGTGTGTGGTAGTGTGTGTGTGTGTTCTTGCAAAGAGATTTTCAGAAAGGAGTGTATAGTGTGTGTGTGTGTGGCCGAGTGAATGAGAGGAGAATGTGTGCAAGTTGTGAGTGTTGCATGTGTAAGGAGATTGTGGGAGTGGGACGAGGAGGGTGTGTGTGAGTGTTACACGTGGATCGGGCAAGTGAGGTGGGAGTGTGTGATAGGGTATGAGTCCGTGAGTGTTCAGTAGGTCTATGTAAGATTGTGTTTTTGTCCTTTTTGTGAGTGTGCGCTGACAGTGAGGGTGTGGGGAGTGCGTTCTGCATCAAACCTATTTCATATTTTGATCCCTTGTGTTTACATCCTATGGAGTGTTTCTTCACTTCTGCATGCTTTAACCCAACCCAATTTGTTTCTATATCAGCCGTAGCAGTATTAACATCTCTACCAACATGGTGAAATCCCGGACGACTGATGAAATCATCCTTAGCTATAACGATGTCACTCTGAGGCAATCAGATTTGGGCATTCTAAGGGGACCCTACTATCTTAACGATCGCATCATTGAGTTTTACTTAAGTTATCTTTCATCATCCCATCCTTCAGAAGACATTCTACTACTCCCACCATCAATTCCTTTCTGGATAATGCATGTCCCAGATATCGAGAGCCTTGAAGATTTCTTACGGCCCCTTAAGCTGTCAGATAAAAAGCTCGTTATCTTTCCCGTTAACGACAATGACAATGTGACTGAAGCTAACGGTGGTAGTCACTGGAGCTTACTTGTATACGAAAGACAAGCGAATGTGTTTGTGCATCACGATAGCAGTCCTGGCCTTAATAAAAGCCCTGCGAAGCGTCTCTACGAAGCTGTTTTCAGATATATGGGGAAGTCAGACACGGGATCTGAAGCTGAGTATCTGGAATGCGATAATACTCCAAGACAGATGAACGGCTATGATTGTGGTGTATATGTAATAGCAATTGCAAGAATAATATGCCAATGGTTTGAGAGTGGCAGGCCTAAGGATTCGGGTTTATGGATTTATTTTGTGAAAGAGCAGGTAACTCCATCTGTTATCTCTGATATGCGGTCTGAGATTATAGAACTGATACAAAATCTCAGAGCTAATGCAGGCAAGGATACTGAACAGAAAAGGTAAAAATAAACCTCTCCGGAAGGGGAGTGAGTTTTCTTTTGGAATATTTCCTCCGTTCCAAAGCAAGTGACAACTTCTATTCATGATCAATTAAGAAAACATGAACATTATTTTGGGACAAAGGAATAGGTAAAAGAACTTGTGTTGAAATATATGAAACTTGAGAGAATCCTGTTTTGGCTAATATTTTTCTAGTGTTAGTTTTGTAAGGTGATTTGGAATACCCTTCTTACATTTCGCTTGAATATTTCTTTTGATTGGGGACTTCCTGTGAATATAGCGCTCCTCCGGTATGTATTTTTGTTTGCGTTTTGTTGCTAGTTATTGTGAGGATGGACCTTATTTTTCAGTCCATCCGTCTCAATGAATAGTCTTATATTCTTGAAACTGTTACTCGACCAATATTGAAACTTGACATCCTTCACAAATGCCTTCCTAGAATTAGATGGTATTGAGATTTCTAATGAACAGATCATGTTTGTATGAAACATCTGTATTTATCATATCCCATGCTTTGAGATTCTTTGCATTATTGTCACATTATTATGAGTTCATTACTCCGTCCGTCCCAAAAGAAATGCCCAAAAAATTCAAATTTATTCTTAAGCATTCGTTTGGAAGGAGGGAATATAAACCACTTGCAAGGGCAAGAACAAAGAAAATGCTATAAGCTAATGTACGTAGTTTAGAGGAAAAAAACTGAATCATACTCCTCTTTTTTCAAAATGATCTTCCTATTTTTATTTTTTAATGCGATGTTACTTTTAGCAATATTTTTAGGTTGACTTAATCATACAAATGAATATCCAAACATTGTTATTGATAGTATTTTTAATGGTATATTTGATAACAAGTTTCAAATTTTCATTACAACTACATCAACAACAACAAAAACAAGTTTAAAATTTTCATTACAACTGCAACAAAAACAAACACAAAGTCTTAGTACCAAAATAATTCAAGGTCGGCTAACATTAATCCTCATACATCATCGTGAAAGAAATATATATATATATATGTGTGTGTGTGTGTGTGTGCTAAAAGAAGAAATAGGTGGGAAAAAAGAAAAAAATAGTGATAATAAAAGAGTAAATATATAATAGAAAGAAAAAAAAAACATCAACCCCCTTCACCCACATGAATTTTTGCCCTCCACTCCGGCTTGTTCAACGCCATATTTTCATCAAATCCAAGTAAACTCGTATCTTTTTAAATCAATCTAATCCAAGTTTGCTTGAATCTTCCCTATCCCTCGCCATTTTATCACTTCTCCACTATACTATTCATGTCTCCTAACTGATTATCACTCGGTATCCGTCTCACTTGAAGAACTTGAAGTTAATAATTACAGTTGAAAACTAACACCCAAAAAAAGTAAACTACAATGCACTTGCAGTAAGAATATTCAAGAACGGGTAACGACAACGCACATTGCTGCTTTGTTTATGCACCTCCACGCATATTGAAATAAATCCAGTCCGTATTTCTAATTCCTTTCCAGATACCTGCATCCACATTCAAGAGTCATGTACGGAGTATAAATTTAGATAGCTATCAGCAAAGTGGATAGGTGTGTGTGGGTGAGAGAGAGAGAGAGAGAGAGAGAGAGAGACCGAGATAGAGTACGTGTTGCTCATGAACAGTTCATCTCGCATTGCAATATTTAATTATTAAGACTCGTCTTTCTAATTTGGTATGTGGGATTCCATTTATTTTTCAATGTGAAAACTATTAAGAGGTGTTTTTTGGTGGTGTTTTTTGGTGTTACTCTTGAAACAAGTTGAATGTAATAGAGTATGATGCATCACAAGAAAGGTTAAACTGTTTATAGAATGTTGATGAATCAGAGGAATTTCGATGCCTTTCGAGTCAAACAACTACACCATTCATTCCAAAAATATTGCCGACTTATCCTTTTTTATCTGTCTGAAAAAAAAAACGCATTTCTATAAAGTAAAATAATTTTAGTACTCCCTCCCCTTGGTCCCTAAATGAATGTCCATTTTCAAGAGTTTTTTGTCCCTAAATGTTTTTTTTACCAATTTTTTTTCACTATTCATTTTATACTTGCAAAACGGACTTTTTTTTTTTTGAACAAAAACCTAAATGTTTAAAAAGTGGCTAACAAGAATATATACGCATCTTTGTCATTTAATGGTATAATAAGTGAACATTTTCAGAATGTTTCCTAAATGAAATCTGGACTTTCATTTAAAGATGGAGGGATTACAATTTTATGAAGGTGCAAAACAAATAAAGCTACATCCTTAAAATGCATGCGATGTACAACAAGACAATTCATTTAGAACGGAGGAAATATCTATATTAGAAGAAATACAAGAGGATATTCCTAGACTAATGTTCATTGCCAATGAAGTTGCCACCTCAAACTTACATATCTCCTTGATTTTTTTTTTTAACAACCGTGTTTCATGTTTCATACTCCCTCCATTCCATCTATAGTTACACTTTAGTTTTGGACTCGAGGATTAAGTGTATGAATTTTATTAAATAAAGAAGTATTAAAACAATTCCATTTAGAAAGTGTAATTTTCATTTTAAGAAGTGTAATTTTTAACGAGACACCAATGAGGTAAAGAGTGTAACTTTCAGTGAGACGGAGTAATATATGTGGAAGTAATATGTTTTATATTATGATTTTCTTTTAGTAGGTAAGATTTGTAGATGTTGAACCTTTTGGTACTGTGCTGAATCGTATGAGAGACCAATTAATTTATTATTGTCGCCATTAAAGTAGGTACTTAACTATGTCTAAAGTTGTATTGTATAGGAGAAAAATAGCCAAAAAAAAAAAAAACGGGGGCAGTCTTTCCTTTGCTCCAAATTTTTTTGCCCCCCCCCCCTTTCCTTAAATTTCTGGCTCCGCCACTGCTCCAGATGGACCCTAAAAAGTTGCTAGGGTCCATTTGGGATTTTGCAGTAAGAACCAACTCTTGAACCTTACCAATTCTCCTGAGAAAGAAAGAGAAGAAAGGAGTAACTCTATAGTGAGTCCCCATTCATTCATGATTGTTATTTTTCAAACTGAGATAAGCTTTTTTTAGGTATCAAATATCCTTGAGATAGTAGCTTTCATTTTATTACTCCCTCCGTCCCATGAAGATATAAAGATGTTCCCATTTGCCATTTTTGCTTGTCCCAAAAAGATAGTCTCATTTCCAAAATTGTTAGGTTAAATCATTGAACTTCCAAATCGCCAACCAAAGAAGAAGAGGAAGAGAGGATGAGAGCCAACCAAAAAAGAAGTGGAAGTAAAGGAGAAATAAGTTAACCTCATTAAGGTTGGTGATGGAAACAAAAATAGGTTGTTAAAATGTTTAAATAGTCAAATGGGACAATCATTATGGGATGAAAGGAGTAATATACTTGGGGGATCTATCAGCAGAATGTAAAAAAGGTTAAGCTTGTTTTATAAATAAACTAGGCAAATGCTCAAAATCCTAACATCTGACCTATCGTACCTTCACTAAACTCTAGAATCCTTCACGAGTAGTAAAGTCACCAAAAAAAGAAGTCAAAGTAGAATGTGTAGGACAGAAAATGTCTTCAAATGCTATCAGCGATCACACAAAATACTTAACAGTTTCTAATAACACAGTTAGTCAGTTACCTTACAAGAATCCAAAAACCATTATGCCAAGCTAGTGTCCACAGGATAACTCCCCAGTACACTCAAGAAGGTAGCAAATTCCTGCAAAAAGAATGGTGACTTCTTTATCATCAAAATCAAGATTAAATTAGCCCAAGATTAGCTGAAGTTCAAATAAAGAAACCTTTAGATGTGATAGAGCATTCTGGGCTCTTTGATCTGCCATGGATGCTTCAAAATCGACATAAAAAAGATAAGGGAAAGACCTGTTTCAGAATTGAGGGGCAGTTAGACCAAAATGCTCAAGGGGTTCGAGTAAAAAAGAACAGAAAGGGAACGAGAAAAAAAAATGAAAAAAAAAACTTGGACAGGTCTAAATGTATAAAGTAAAAATATATGAGTAAATGATTTATATACCCATTAGTGCTATCATCAAGTGCCGGCAGAGCCTTCTTTTGCAGAGGACGACTTTCAATCTGGTGAGCAGGAAATAGCATTAACACACTCACCTTGATTGAGAATAAGCCAAATAGAGAAAACTCATACTGTTAGGATAAACATAAGCACCTTAGTAAGGTTGATATTTCTCATAGCAAAAACAGCAAGTGCCTTGAAAAGAACTCCAGGACCTTCATCAAGTGAGAAAACGATACTTGTCTGACAAAAAAGTTCATATTAGCAGTTAAATACATCAAAGTGTCAACAAATGTGAGATGATGATCAATTTCCCGTTTTCAATTGAAATTCCCTACACTAACCTTGAATGGTTTATCAGTGCCTGGAATTATGGGTTCCCTGGCTAACATTAAGAAACGAGTCACATTATCAGGATCATCCTGAGAGGGAAATGGTCAGTAAATCAGTGCCTCCATCATTGGCCATTTTATAACACCTGAGACTACTTCAGTGGTAGTACCTGAATATCTTTTGCAAGTATATTTAATCCATAAATTGTGGCGGCAGCAGCACTGGCAACTGCTCCTGAATCTTTGAGATTGTGGAAAGCAATGTGCTGTAGATAGGGGAAAAAAAACATAAGACTGAAAATAATACTCTCCATCCCCCCAAAAGAGTCACATTTCATCAGGGTCTAAGTAGACTTGTCCAACCGGTCCTGAACCGCCGGTTCGGACCAGAACCGGACCGGCCAAGAACCGGCGGAAAACCGCAACTGGTGAGCCGGAGAACCGCCTTGAACTGAACCGTCGGTTATCCGGTCCGGTTACGGTTTTTATTTTTCAAAACCGGTGAACCGCCGGTTCATGAACCGTGAACCGGAACCGTGAACCGGAACCGGCGGTTCAGACGAGATAACGGCTACTTGATTTGGGACGTTGATTAGGCTGATCCGACGGCTGCCGTTAGTTTCCCGTTAGATAACGGCTTTCTAGCCGTTTTAGGGGCTAAAATGTAAAAAAAAAAGTTTTTTTTTTTAACTTTTATTTTTCCATTTTCCAACATATCAATACCCTCCCCCTCCCTTATTTATAAAAGGGTAAGGTTGGTTGTCTTTATAATTTTATTTTAATTAATAAAATTTAAGGGTACCATCCCTTTTTTCTTTTATATACTTTCGTTTCTTTTAAAAAAGTTAAGTTTTATTTATTTCAAAATTCATAACTATTTCATATAACTTTTTGCAAAAAATGTATGTAGTAAACAAAAGTCTAAAATAGTCTTCTTTATCCAATTTTTTTTTTTTTTTTAAAGTTAACTTTTTTATAAAACTTAACAGAAACTGTTAAAAAGTTAACTGTTTTTTTGAAAAAACTTAGGGCGACCGCACCAAAGTTTCTGCCTTTGCCCATTTTCATTTTTTTTTAAATGGCGGTTTAACCGTGAACCGGAACCGGTACGGACGGTTCATAACCGTGAACCGGAACCGTCCAAATCCGGTCCGGTTCATGCTTCCACGGTTTGGTGAACCGCCGGTTCAGAACCGGAACCGCTGGTCTGAACCGGCTGGGAATGTCTAGGTCTAAGCAAGTAAAGATATATCCTTAGATAGTTTGACTTGTCAAAAAGTAAATCTTTTTATGGAACAGGTGTCACTACAAAGGTGGCAAAGCATTATAAAAGAGAGTATTGCAGAAAAAATGCAGAAGTAAGAAATAGATCCTAAAAAACTAAAGGACTTGTGGTATGTTTGGTAGGAGGCTAGCAGGGGTGGGAAATTTGGAGGGGTCCATTTTCTGTCCCCAGGGATTAAAAGTGTCTTTAACGTGTGTTGTTTGGTAGTAGGAGTAAAAAAACTTCAAGACTTGGCAGGCGTCAAAACCGGCAGTCCACTCTGCTGCAACAGTCAATACCAAGGAGTATGGAAGAGTTTCAATTTCACTTGTTTGGTACACAAAAAAGGGAGGGGGAAATAGATAGACTTTTAAAGCCCTTGTTTGCATTGTTTTTCCTCCAATTTTCACCCTAATTTCTATCTTTACCTCATACCAAACAAGGAAAATATCTTCACCCCTCCCATTTTCCCAACCCTCCATTTTTCCTCCTACCATCATACTAGAAAACTTAAATTACCATTTAGTGCATACCTTTGCTGCACCAGCGGTATCATCCACAGCTTCTCTAACCATTCCCAATCGTGTTAACGTGTTCTCGCATTGGGCAAGAGCCTAAAGTTTACAAAATTTGAATCAAAATCATTGGGACAAACTTCGTTTTCATCCATTGTACTTTAGAGCGTGTTTCACTTTTGACATTATACTTTTTTTCTTTCATAAAAACCATTGTATTTTGGAAAATATATCATTTTAGCCCTAAATCCGTCCCTAAACCGTGCCTCAATCCGCGATTTTGGGGTAAAAAGTGGGTATGTTTGGTACTTTAATTTCTAAATAGTCCCAACCCTGGCACTTTTTCTGAATCGTCCCATTTTTACCCCGGTCAAGTCATGTAGGGGGAAAGGTGGGACGATTTCAAAATTAAAGTACCAAACAGACTCACTTTTCAAATTAGGGTGCAAAGTGGGATTTGGTGGATACTTTAGGGGGTAAACGTAATTTGGCCTTTTCCAAACTACAATGGTATTTTTAAAAGAAAAAAAGTATAATGGTAAAAGTGAAACACCCTTGAAAGTACAATGATGAAAACGAAGTTAGGCCAGATCATTGCAAGTGATGCAAATTGAACTGTTTGAAGTTAATTAACATACCTGTGGATGACTGAGAACCCTTTTCAAATCTTCAACTTTGACACCATGATTAGCTAGTAAACAATGCCGCACTGCAAGTTTCACTTCCCCAACAATATGCAACTTGTGTCGAAGTAAGAGGTCATAATTCCTGTGGATGCTACCCCCTAGAGAATTCTCAATGGGCAAAACTGCTCGGTCAACAAGCCACCGCTCAACAGCCTGTAATTTTCAATAACAATAAAACGGTTAAACCACTGTCCCCTAGCTCGTGATACAGACCAATTCCGCAAATTGAGCACTAACCACTGACTTTGAAGGACAAAATTTGGTAATGATACACGGATAAGTGGTATGTGAAAAAGAAAAAAAAACAATTAAATAGCAGCCATTACTATTGTAAGTTATCCTGAATTAAACAGACTTATCAGATGGGAAAACAAAGGCAAAGCACCATATTGACCAAAGGTTGACAATGTTTCACTTCTGGTGTTCGTGTAGAAAATAATTCTGGAGGGTATCTGGGATTCTTAAAATGTTATAACTATTTGACATCTTGTAACTCATCCTCACCCTCTCCGTCCTAGTCCTCTTCCCAAAAGCCAAGCCCAAAAAGGCTTCTACCTTGCTTGTTTCTCGAACTGGTTTAAGAGACAACAGAATCTGAGAATTAAGGGATCTGAGGTGGTCATGGACAATACCTCCCTCTGGAGGTCTAGCAAAAGACGCAGAACCACTGAGGAAGCGGCATTATAAAGTTAGATTCTGAAAGCAAACACCATGATCATCTGGCCAAGAAAAAAAAAACCTTGAGAAGAATGATCACAGTAATTGAGCCCCCTTATATGTTGCTTTTGGTATTAAGTTTTGTTTGCTATCCATTCAAGTAAACTGTACAACTCTTTATAATCGTTTGGTTGATTTTTTTATAAGATTATTTTTTATAGGAGGATGATTATTCATCGCATACCATTATAGCATATATAATCACCAATCTAGACCTCTGTCAATGTAACCTTGTCTTCGAACCAACTTGATATAACATAGAGAATATGTTTTGCTAACAAAAAACAGAAATGGATCACTTGATAGCAGTGGTGACAAGAACAAAAGCAGGAACAAACCCATAGACACAGTGATACAGCATTCAATGATCTAAACAACAGAGTGCAAGCAATTAAGGGTTAAGGAAAAAAAGATTGCAAGTAATTAAGGGTCTTAAAGAAAAGTAGCTACTTTGGAACCCAAAGAGCTACAAGAAACATAGGTTGCTACTTGCTACATTCAAGCTTATTCTAGGGAACCGAACGGGGGAAATTTATCATGGCATCACGGTCAATTTGTCGCGAACAGTTGTAAACCTTCTGGTGTAAATCAACTTTGCTCGTTTCAAGCACCAAGCTTTCACAACTACTCATTTAACCAATGTAGAATAATAAAAGTATACACCGAAAATGACTTAACTCATGCTATGCATCATTTACCGTACAGAGCTAGTATATTTCCCCATATTTATGCTACCCACTAGCTCAAACAAAAAGAACTAATTTAACACATCATCTCATCAAGAAGTAAAATAAGAACACACCTCAAAAGCAGTATCAAATTGTTCGCACGGAACTGCTTCACAGTTTGGGTATGCCTTCTCCGCTGCGGATTCACTGTAGGCACCTGGAACTCCCTAACATATTGCGAGAAAAGTACCTTTTTGGTCCTTAAACTATTTTCATTGGGACATTTTAGTCCTTGAACTATTTTCTAAGCCTTTTTCATCCTTGAACTATTTTAATTGAGACCTTTTAGTCCTTCCGTTAAAACTTCCGTCCATCAACCGTTAATTGGGACCTTTTCGTAAAGAGTTCTATAGGCCAGTGACCTTTTAGGTACTTAACTCCGTTGTGGAACTATTTTTTTATTTTATTTTTTACAAATTTGTACATTCATTTAGGGACGGAGGAGTAAAAAAAAATGTAAAAATGTTGAACAGTACGTTCATTTTGAAATTGTTTTTTCATTTGCAAATTTGAACATTCACTTAGGAACGGATGAATTGCAAAAAAAAAATAGTAAAAATTTTGAACAGTATATTCATTTGAAACTATTTTCTTTTTCAAATTTGAACATTTAGAGACAAACAGTTGTTGTATGGGTTGACAGAAAATTTTAGCTTATTGGGTTCAAATTACTTTGTTTTTGGCTACGCGCCTCCGTTCCTAAATGTTCAAATTTGAAAAAAAAATAGTTCCAAAATGAATATACTGTTCAAAATTTTTACTTTGTTTTTTTTCTACTCATTCGTCCCTAAGTAAATGTTCAAATTTGCAAATGAAAAAATAGTTTCAAAATGAACGTACTGTTCAACATTTTTATTTTTATTTTTGTAAATTTGAACATTTAGGAACGGAAGTGCGTAGCCAAAAACAAAGTAATTTGAACCCAATAAGCTAAAATTTTCTTTCAACCCATACAACAACTGTTCAAAATTACTTTGTTTTTATGCCTCCGTCCCTAAATGTTTAAATTTGAAAAAAAAAAATAGCTCCAAATGAATATACTGTTCAAAATTTTTACTATTTTTTTTTTTTTTGCAACTCATCCGTCCCTAAGTGAATGTTCAAATTTGCAAATGAAAAAATAGTTTCAAAATGAACGTACTGTTCAATATTTTTACATTTTTGTTTACTCCTCCGTCCCTAAATGAATGTTCAAATTTGTAAAAAATAAAATAAAGAAATAGTTCCACAACGGAGTTAAGTATCTAAAAGGTCACTGACCTATAGAACTCTTTACGAAAAGGTCACAATTAACGGTTAATGGACGGAAGTTTTAACAAAAGGACTAAAAGGTCCCAATTAAAATAGTTCAATGATGAAAAAGACTTAGAAAATAGTTCAAGGACTAAAAGGTCCCAAATAAAATAGTTTAAGGATCAAAAAGTACTTTTCTCAACATATTGCATTCACAAACACTTTAAAAGAATATTATAAAAAACACCACTAAATTTATTTGAGTAGAGTAGCTGCAATTTGAACCTGGTATGCAACACGAATTCGAGAACCCCTAGATTCCATTCTAGAAAAATCCGTAGAAGACAAAGCCTCTGAAAAATCAAATAAAACAGTACATTTAAAACAGTAGCTGCAATTTGAACCTGTTCTCATTCTGATATACTAGCAGAACATCCCTAAAAGTTAAATTGAAAAAACAACAATTTTACTAGTACAACATTAATGCTTTAATAACCCTAAAAGTTCAATTGAAAAAGATTGGAAAATGTTTTACTTGGGAGAGAGCGGGGGTCTTTGGAATTGACTGAATCGTTGAATTGTTCGACGAGACCTTGAAGCTGAACAGCTTGAGCAGGGTTTTCCTTTCCATTGGTATTACCTTGAATGGAGGCGGAAACGGAGAGGGAACGGCGGCGTCGTTTGGAAATGGGAGGTGCCGGCAGGAAATTGACTGCGTGGGATAAAAGGGAGTGATCGGAAAGCGAGGAATTGGAGTTGATTGGGAATGGAGCGGAATTTAGTGGGGATCGAGCGGCGTCCATTGAGGATTTAATTGCCTAAGAATTGGAAGTGGGGTTAGGGGTTAGTGGTTGGTGGAGAAGAGAGGGCGGATGATGGCGGCGGGTGGCAGCGGGTGGCGGCGGAGGGGATTGATGTTGTGCTGGTATATCACTGACTCAGACTCATTCAGAAGGACACGACATGAAGGGTCCGCTCCCGAGTTTTAGCAGTAGAGAAAGGAAAGAAAGAGAAAAGTCCGCTCTCGAATTTTAGTAGGAGAGAAAAGAAAAGAAAAACAAAAAAAAAAAAAGAGAATAGAATAGAAATGAATTCAATATTTTTCTTTAGTGTTTTCGAGTTTAGGAAAGAAAGTGAAGGATTTTTTTTTTTAAATTACACTTGTACTTTTAATGAAAGAAGAAGAGAATTATATTTAAGGGGTAAAATAGATATTTCAAAAATATTTGTTAATGAAATTTTTACTTTCTTCCACTTCTTTCCACTTTTGGGAGGAAATGAAAGGAATAAAAATGTTAAAAATTTTCCCTCCCTTTTCTCTCACTTTCCTCCAAATAAAATTAGGGAGCACACTCTTTCCTTCCCCTTTCTTTCATTTTCTTCTCTTACTCCCCTATTTAAAACTCGGGAGCACATCCGAAAGGAAGAAAGTGGAAGAAAAATGAAGATTTTTTAAAAAAAAACGAGAAAGAAGGAAATTTGAGAAAATTTTATCTATTTTTCTCAACTTTCGAGGTATTTTTTTTTTTTTAAGGAAGTCCCTAAAGTTGATTTGTTTTTTTTTTTTTTTTTTTTTTAAGGAAGAAAGTGAAAGGAAAATGAAGATTTTTTTTAAAAAAAAAATCTAATACACGGTCCTCCCAAAAGTGAGAAATTGTAAGGAAAAAAAATCTTATTAATTTTTTTTTTGTTAAATCTAATTTATCGCTAAAGTATAAGAGCATCCACAATGGGAGCTTTTTGAGAGCTCCTTATTCTTATAAAAAAGCTTTAGAGAGCTTTTTACCATTGTGGAAATGATGAAAGAGCTCCTTAGTAAAGAGTAGCTCTTTCTACAAAGAGCTAACTTTTTAGCTTTTTATCATTAATGCTATACATTTTTTATGCAAGTCATTCACTCTTTTTTATATATGGGACCCATAAAAAAGTTGAAAGAGGAGTTTTACCATTGTGAAAAAGTGCTTGAAATTTTTAAGTTTTGAATTATAATGATGTGGCTCATAGAAAATATAAAAAAAGTTATCTAGAGAGCTCTACCATTGTGGATGCTCTAACTCTCTATTCCTTTTATTAAGATTGCAAATGTAATTTAATTTTTTTCCTTCATTTTCATTTCTAAACTCAGGAGCAATTTAATAAGGTATTGAATTCCCTCTCATACTTTTTTTTCCCTTTCCATTCTCTACTCTCCATTTTTTTTTCTCCTTTAAAAACTCGAAACCTGATAATGAGGGACATGCATTTGGTGCATCATTTTTTTTTTGGTCATAGACTCTAAGTACGCCTAGCCACATAACAAAACAAAGCCATAAAATCTCAGGGGAAATGTGAAATTCTACAGAAACTCATGCTTACGCATTACTTCTATCCGTTGCTATAATACCTAAAGATATAAGACTGAAATTACTCTTATATATAGGTACAAAAGTATTATTTTTTTTCAAAATTTTTCACATTTTAAAAATAATAATACAATCTCATATTTCACTAAGCAATTAGCAACCGTACCCAAAGGTGTAAGAATAAAATTACTATTATGCCTAGGTTTTGGGTTTTTTATTGAATTTTGATCTTGACCTCTATTTGAGTGTGGACATTTGAATATCGTATGGGCTTTTATGGAGAAATGATTTGGGGTGAGGGGCCTCATAAATTATTCTCATTTTTTTCTCCAATGCTCCACCCTATGACCTGGATTTGATTATCTCAACTTGCTCATTTGTGTGTGGTCGAGTTGATTCAAAAAATTTGTGGATCTTATCAAACTCGACACATCTCGTCTATCAAACATGAAAGTAGATCGAGGTGGCACGATCATAATGGTCGAGCAAAGTATCCACTGCAATTAAAAGTCGATGAAACAATTCAAAGTCCATTATTGAGTAAATACTTTCTTTCTCCCAATAATAGTTACAATTTCTTTTAGATACCAAAGAAAAAGTATGATAGGGAATTATAAATAAATGAATACTTGAAATTATAAAAGTGAATCTCATGAATAAACAAATACATATTAAAACACTTATATTTAAAAAAATATAATTTTACTTGAGACATTCATGAAGAATATAAGTAAGTTTTATTTGGATGGATGGATGGAATATATGTAGATGTAGTTATTTTGGGAGGAACTAACTGAAACTACAAGCCCCGTAAGGGTAAGTTGTATTTCTGCTTTAGATTTGTGCTAACTTATTTATATTTATATGTCAATTGATGTATCATAAGTGTCATTTATCTATCATTAATAAAATAAAAAAATAATTTATTTTTTTTAAATCTGATGCTACACCGACAAAATGGGTTGCACATGATCTGAGCTATGAATCGAAAACAAGGATACTCCGGCTGATCTCCTCTGAATGGTTGAACCGTCACCTACACACAAGCAGGAACGTGAACTAAGCCGGGGGTGGCTCCGACAAAACCCCTTCGGCGTGAGAATAAGTGACTGGTAACAAGTGGAAACTTAGAGAGAGAAAGATAGTGTGAGAGAGTGTGAGAGACTTACAAATAATGGTTTCTCCAAGTCTTATATACTCCCATGCAACATGTGTCTTGCATATGACAGACACGTGTCAATCATCCAAGCTAAGTGCCAACCACCCCAAAGTTAGTGAAAAATCACTGTTCACCTTGTCACATCATACTATTTTGACGGTTGTAGTGAAGTACACACGTGACAGCATATCATTCATTTAAACTTACTAGTCACACTTGTCGCCCAGCGACAATCCCAAGGAAAGGGACAATACTCATATTGTCGCCAATCCCTTCTTCTATTCGCAAAACTACTTGTCATCTATTAATCCTACCAAAACATGTCGCTAACTGCCAACGGGGTACTTCTCGCTTACTACTTATTCTCACGCTTCGATATAATCATGTCGCCATTATTCTTGTGGCCTCACTCGAATGTCGCTTCACCTACATGGGCTTACTTATAATACCCACTTTATACATATTTGGCCTACTTGGCCCATTTCGTCACGTTGGGCCTAACTTACTGTTTAGGCCCAAATCCATATTTCACAATCACATCAATAGCCCCCAATTTCGAGACCTGGATCATTCATGTTCCAGGCAAGAAATTCAAGCTACTGCACTCGATTCCCGCCCTCTTACATCAATAAGGCGAGATGTAGGCTACAACTGCCACCTAGTGGACACGTGTCACACCTAGAAAGGTTCCTTTGACGGTTTTGACGGCCGTGATAGGACATTTGAAGGGACGTCTTGAAATTTGAAATCATTAAATGTGGGGAAATTAAATTTGCACTGTTCAAAAACCTTTGAAATTCCTTGCATATAAGTACTTTCCCCCTCCTCCTATTCACACTTTTTCGTCTGCTTGCCTAGTCCAAACCCTCTACAATTTTTCGGCGACCTCAGAGATTTTTCGGCGAACATATATCCAGCCTTTCCAGTTAACTCTTGCCTGAATCTCTTCCCAATTCTTACTCTCCATCGAATTCCGATCATAACCCCTCCATTTCTAATTGTTCCCTCAACCTGGAACCCCATCTGCTCTTTAGCTCGTTGAATATTCCGGCGAGCCTTCAACCTCTACTCAACTTTCTCAGCGATCCTTCGTATTTCCCAGGTGATCAGTTTGATCTTTGATTTTCTTTACTTTCTCTTCAATTCTTGTTTGTCGCCATGGCTAGATCTAAGTCTTGTGTTAGACAAGTTAGGTATGGTCAGTGCAAGAGATCTGGGGGTATTTATTACTTGACTAGGGGCATTTGGGTGAGAATCCCATTAACTAACTTGGTACGTTGCTTAACTGTCAATAGAGTAGATCCCGCCGTTATTGTCGCCGTTGAAGTTAGGGGTAAATGCTTTCTTCATGCATCAGCCCCCATGTCTAAAAAAAATTTACTTCTCGCGAACTTTGTGACCATCTTTGTCGCTTCTATGGCTCCCCCATAGATTCTGATAGCTCTGATACTGACTTTCCCGCGGCGAGATCTTTAGCTAGTAGGACTCATTATAAACAAATTCTTTCTTCTTCTGATTCAGGCGAGATGTCAAATTCTGGAGCCCCCATCACTTCAACTCAAACTGGCGGGAACTCAACTTTGAACAATAATCCCAATCCTGATGCAGCGGGAACCAGCTCTTCCCAAAATTCTCACATCACCCCTTACCACACTAAATATAATATAGATCACTTGAACTATCACATAGCCGATTATGATGGCGAGATGTCTCTTTCCGCCATCAGACATATACAAGATGGGATTGTCGTATTCCCATCCCAACTAGAAGCAGGACTTAGGATTCTCGTAGATCCTTTCATCTCCCTTGTTCTCTATAAAGCCCAAGCAGGAATAAGCTGAGCTTCACCCTAACGCCATTAGGGTTCTAACTTGCTTTATAGTGATTTGCCGTGCCCTTAGGCGAGAACCAACCACTCACCTTCTTCTCGACCTGTTTACTGGCTACCAACAACAAGACAAGAAAAATAACGAACTCAGGATGTCGCTTCAGTACAAAAGGCCAAAAATCCTAACTCCACTTCCCTCCAAAATTCACAACTGGCAGAATGATCCTCTTTTCATCATTTCCCGCATAGGCTGGCTCTCCCCCCAGACTTGATGGGAATTCACCCAAAAATTGATAAGAAATGGGCCCTTGATGAAGACGAAAAACGTCTCAAAAAGAAAACCCTCCAAATTCTCGCGAATGTCTCTGGCACTACCGATCCTCCCCCCGCCTTGTTTTCATGCCAGAAGATCGTTATGGACCACTCCCTCCTAAGCCAAGTAGGGCTTTCCTACACTTTCCCGCCTGCTCCTCCGCGCGTTGCCGTTGTGCACACCGCTTCTTGGCTTGGATGGGAGATTCATGGGGGCGACAAGTTCAGCTCAGAATGAACAGTCTATGGGAATGGCCAGAACATGTGTCTCGCTATGAAGAGAGTACAACTTATGGTTCCCGCTATTTCTTTCTTTCTCTTGTTTACTAGTTAACTTTTAATTGTCGCTAACATTTACTCTTCTTTCCTGCAGTACACCGCACAATGAACATGAACCAAAAAAGGTTGGCCCAGGGCAATTCTGAGATGCAGGCAAAACGGTTGGCCATGGCTAGGAAAGCTAGTCTGATGGCTCAGAAGGATGATCTAGCTATTCCCATCTCGCCAACTGGCGTTGATGACCAAATCGCCAGTGAAAATTCTCGCAAGAGAACATCATCAACTACTTCTCGCCAAACCAAACGAAAATGCCCAGCGGCCTCTGTCCAGTCTCAAGGGATCCAGCCTGAGGCCTTTAACTTGGTAGATGAAGAAGAAAACGAGGAGAATCAAAATGATGATGTTGACGCTGATGATCATCTCGATGATCAAGAGGTGGAAACCAGGGGGTTCAAACAGAGGATCCAGCAGAAACTGACATCTCGCCCCTTCCTCCACAAACAGATGAACCAGTTCCTACTGCTTCTCCAACTCACCAACACACTTCTCGCACCACTCCCCTCCGCAGAGCCAGCTGGCTAGAGGAAGGTTTTGAGATTCCCGCTGATGAGGAAGGTATGAAGCTGCTTTGCCAGGAGGCCAATAACGTTCCCGTTCTTAAGGGACTTATTGTTGAAAAGATGGAACCTGTGGCGTTCTTGCTGGGTTCCACCGCTCTGAAACAATCTAGTGATGTCGCACAAGTGGCTATGGTTCAGGAAGAAGATGCCACTCACTCCGCTTATCATGCGGGAATCCAACTCTCACTGGTAAGAAACCTTTATTTCTTTTCGCTTTCATTTCATTCCTTAGCTTTTTACTTAACACTTTATTGTCTCTTTTATCATGCAGGTTAGCAGTACCCTTTTGGGCCTGAGCAAGAAATGTGTGGCCTTGGAGGAAAACCTCATCCGGACTGAGAATGATAGGGACACCTTGAAGAAGCGGGTATCCAAGCGAGATAGCACAATCAAGGAATTAAAGGCTCAAAAAACAAAGGTAGATGATGGTCTGGAAGCGGAGATTGCGGTGAGAAATTCCTATCGGGAAGAGATGGACAAGAAGCACAAGGATGCTGAAGACAAGCTTGCGAATCTTGCCGCAGAGAATGAGCGGCTTAGAAATGATAATTTTGTCAAGGCTAACCAGGTTACCAAACTGAAGAATGATCTAGCCGAGGCGAAGGCGAAAGCTGAGACTGAAACGATGGATGCATACGACAATGTGATCCTACACACATTGAGATTTGTTGCTGCAGATGCCGATCAACTTCCCGCCATTACTCCCGCCAGGCTTGCCAAATGGGGTTCAGAAACAATTTTCAGGGAACATAGCCGTAAGGGACATAACCTTGTCCCTTATAGCGAAGATGAACTGACCCAGCTGGCGGAGGAAGATGCAGTTCTCGGCAAGGCTCCCTGGCCTGTTCCCGCCATCCGCGCCGACAACGTAATACTCGCCTGGTTTGATCTTTCACAAAAGAACAAGGATGCTCTTAATGCTACCTATGACGGCCATTAACTTTTATTTTGTAACCTTAATTTGTCGTAAACAATTTCACTTTTAATCTTTTTGGTGGGCCTTCGTGCCAAAACAATTTGTAATCCCATTTGTTACTCATTTGTCGCTTTGTTGCGACATTTTGTCTTATGCTTTTGATGCTTATCATTTGATTCTCGCCTTTGTGAATGTTTCTTTCTTTGCTTTGCTTTCTATAACTTGCTTTAAATTCCAAATTTTGCATGTCGCCTGTCTTATCTTTCGATAACTCTAACATTGCTTTGATAGTTTATCAAAGATTCACTCTCCCCACCCTATTTCTATATACATACTACTCCCTTCAAAAGAGTGAGGCTTGTCTTTAGGCAGCCTTACTTCTTAGTCATGATTCTCGTCATTCCGTTTAAATTAATTTTGTGGTAACTTTAGACAAAACGCATCACGAAACATATTACAAATCACATTATTAATCAAATTCCCGCGACAATCTCGCGTCAAGGTCATGCGACAATATTCCTTAGCCGACCTTTCTTGTTCCAATATTGTTCCCTCTTGCCTGACACCTTTAAGCCAGGTCTTTTCTGTGCCTGTTAAAATGTCAGGACTTTCTGTGCTTGGCCCTACAAGCCAAGACTTTTGCTTCCAGATGCCTGGCCCTACAAACCAGGACACATTATTCTAGATGCCTGGCCCTACAAGCCAAGACATATTATTCCAGATGTCTAGCCCTACAAGCTAATACACATTATTCCAGATGTCTAGCCCTACAAGCCAGGACACATTATTCTAGATGCCTGGCCCTACAAGCTAGGACTTTCCTCAGCGGCAATCTTTATCGCCTCCAGCATCAAGCTTTGGCGGCAATCTTTATTGCCTCCATCTTCAAGCTTTGACAGCAATCTTCATTGTCTTTGGCGGCAATCTTCATTACCTTCGGCGGCAATCTTCATTGCCTCCATCTTCAAGCTTTGGCAGCAATCTTCATTGCCTCCCTCTTCAAGCTTTGGCGGCAATCTTCATTGCCTCCCTCTTCAAGCTTTGGCAACATACTTCATTGCCTCCCTCTTCAAGCTTTGGAAACAATCTTCATTGCCTCCATCTTCAAGCTTTGGCGGCAATCTTCATTGCCTCCCTCTTCAAGCTTTGGCGGCAATCTTCATCATTCCGCGCCTGATATTCGACCCTTATGTAACGACCCTAACCTAGGCACTATTTTAGTATCATATTATATGCTTTTAATATTATTGCTAATATTATGTGTTCATTTTTATATCCTTGATTTCTTATATTAGGATGAGATGATAGAGAAATTAAATAAAGCATCTTGGGGGAAGTATAAATAGAAATGGATAAAATAAATAAGATGTGGGTAGTTAGGCTTCTTTGTGTAGGGGAAAGAAGTAAAGGGGTTTAAATTCATTTCTTAAAACATTTAGGGGTTTGAGTGTAGGAATTGAAAAGATTTTATTAAGAAGGGATGGGGGGCCATACCCTTAAATTCCTCTCCTTCACCTCCTTAGTCAACCTTCCTCCATACTCCTCCCATACTTCCTCCATCCTCCTTACTTTCACCTCATCATTCTCTTCTTCTTCATTCTTCTCAATTCTCCATGGAAGCTTTACCTTGAAGCCTCACTTTCCAAGTTCCTAGAGAATTCAATTCTTCTCCATTTTCCAATCCAATTGTACTTTTGAGCTTGGGGCAACTAAGGGAGTCTATCAAGCTAAGAAGATCCTTAATCCATCTCATATTTCTAGGGTAAGTTATTATGACTTCTTTCTAATAATTGCCATTTTATGTGTTAATGAACATTTTGTGAAAATGAAAAGGATTTTGGTATATTTGAATAATGTTATTTGAGTAAATTGGGTTATTCAAGGTTGAATTGATTTTAGTTATGAGATGATGATCTAAGTTGAAGTAATGACTAATGAGGTTACAATAAGTGTAAGATGTTAATGACTTTAATGGAGTAGTATATGTGATTATATATACATATTACCATGATTTGTAAGATGTTATGAGTATATCTCAATGGGGTTGAAAGAAGTAGAAAAGAATTGGTTAGGCTTTTAATGGTGTGAATTAGTATGACTTTCCTTCAAATTAAATGTCATGAAACAATTGATGTGGTTATTGGTTATTAGGATTGTTGTTTGATGCTTTGAAACCTTTCTTGGAGTAGAGAAATTGATTAATAATCTAGATGTAAGATTTATGTTCATGGAGGTTGATAAAGAAGAAAGAGTATAGTTGATTGGTGATAAAAAGGTTAAGTATGAAATGGGTAGTGTAATGAGTAAAACAACTAATTATTAAATGGGTTAAATCTATCTTATGTGATTAGGAATGATTTAGTAGGAAATGAATGAAGTTAGGCAACCTTTTTAGGTTCACAAATTAGAAGGATTCTTGATATAAGTTTTGGGTTTGGTCATTACTAAGGAATTCTGCTATTGATGCCTGTGTTGGGTTTCGAGGGTCCATGAGCAGCGGAATAAGCAATAACTCGAAAAACCCCAAGCCCTAGAATCCGTTCTAGATGATTAATTAAGAAAAAGATGAAATAGAATTACCAACCTTGAATGCTTTTGCCTTTGATAAACTTGACCCAACTCCAGATTGAATGACCTTGTTAATCCTTGATGAACGAACGGGAATCACGAACTAAAGATCTTGACGAGCGAAGATCCTCTATGTGTATCCACGCGAAGAACGAACCCTAGAACTCTTCTAGGAGGATTGCTAGATCCTATTGATTGAAACACCTTTCAATCAATGAAGAACAATGGATTTGGTGGTGTTTGATTCTCAATTATCAATTGAAATCTCTCACCTTTTGTGTTTCTCTCAAGCCAAAATGTTCTCTTGACGGCTAGGGCAACCAGGGGTGAGTATTTATACGTTATAAAACTTTTCCCCTCGTGAAAACCCTAGTTTTAAGTCAATTCCACGTCGCCCAAGGCCTGTGGGACGAGTCGCCCCCAGGGGACGAGTCGTCCCCTGTGGATGAGTCATCCTCGGCACCCAGCTTACGAAATACGGCGTCCCCCTTAAGGGGAATAGTTGGTTCTGGCCTGGGGACGAGTCGTCCCCTGAGAACAAAAACTCCATATTCTTCATTTTTGACAATTTGTTCGATGCGTGTGACCCCATAGGACTATATTATGTTGGCAATGAGTTCGATCACATCGATCCTCATAAGACATGAGCGGACTCTAGCAAGCCATCATGCCTACCCAAATAATATAATATCAAGTTCGATTTCCTATATAGAACATATCACAATCCCATTGTCACACGATGTTATATTGAACATGAGTCATGGTCCACGTCAACTCATATTGTCCAATGCTTTCTCGTTACTAAGTAAATTGATTAATCGAATGATATTAATCACATTAATTCATTCGGGCATGGCCATGCACTACATCAATCTTACTTACGAGTGGCCTAGCAAACATCTCTCTTTACGAGGGACAATTTCCATCTTGACTTATCATTCTTCCCAACAAGAATCATACCATGCCAATGATAGCCCTTATTGTCATCCGGTTAAGGACAACGTTAAACTATATCAAACATGATATTCATCGAGCGGAAGACGATGATAATCTCAGGTCAAAGGATATCAATGATATGACTATATGAGATTTAATTATGACATTTGACCATGACATAAATCTCATAATGGGTCAAGTCCAGTACCTTGTTCTCTAACAAGTACCCATGAATCTAATGTGCATCTCCATTCATATAATCATCACATGATTATCCATTAGACTTCATACTAGTGCTTCAAAAGTACTAGGGACACGATTATTATAACTAAACATGCAAACACATATAATAATCAAAGAAACAATCTCATATATAAATGAACAATGACATTACATAAAGGTCTATCTCTATAGGCCTAGGGCACTAACACCTACAGTCTCCCACTTGCACTAGGCCCAATCATTCATGTATCTTATACTCATGGACCTAACATGACCATCATGTTTAGCTTGTGGCAAAGGCTTGGTGAGAGGGTCCGAAATGTTGTCATCCGTTGGTACCTTTTGCATATCTTAACGTCTTCCCTTTCACAGATTTCTCGAATGAGGTGGAAATGTCTCAAAATGTGTTTGGATCGTTGATGTGACCTTGGTTCTTTTGCTTGCACAAATGACACCACAATTGTCACAACAAAGTTCCACCGGATTAGTGATACTTGGAACAATTCCAAAACACTAATGAACTTTTGATCCAAACTGCCTTTTCTAGCTACATCATATGTTGCTAAAATTAAGCCTTAGAAGTAGAATCGGCTACGATTTTCTGCTTGAAACTCTTCCAATAAAATCGCACCTCCAATAAGCATAAACACAAATCCTAATTGCAATTTTTAATTAACTTTGTAAGTTTGGAAGTTAGCATCCGTGTAACCTTTACAACAAGATTAACTTCCAATCTTTCAAGTACTTTAAGGATCGTCTTGACTGCCATCCAATGGTTCTCACTAGGATCAAATTGGTATCGACTCGTCATGCTCAAAGCATACGAGACGTCGGGTCTAGTACAAATCATGGCATACATGACAAATCCAAATGCCGGAGCATATGGAACTTCATTCATTCTCTTTTGCTCATCAGTTGTCATGGGACACTGAGTCTCGCTAAGAGTAATACCATGACCCATTGACATGTTACCTTTCTTAGAATCATCTAAGAACCTTATCAATATAAGTATTTTGACTCAAACCAACTTATCCTTTTAGATCTATCTCTATAGATCTTGATACCAAGGATGTAAGCGGCTTCACCCATATCTTTCATTGAGAAACCTTTCCTTGACCAAGACTTGACAGTCTTAAGTGTCGGAACTTTGTTTTCAATGAGTAAGATATCATTGTCATATAACAATAGAAATAATACTACGCTCCCACTGAATTTCATGTATACACAAAGTTCATCTTCGTACTTGATGATGTCAAACTCTTTGACCGATTCATCAAAATGAAGATTCCAACCCCTCGAAGCTTGCTTCAACCCATCTTATGGATCTTTGCAACATGCATACTTTATTAGAATTTCTTGGATCGACAAACCCTTCAGCCGTATTCGTATACATCCTTAAGTAGGTTTCCGTTAAGAAACGCTGTTTTGACATCCATTTGCCATATCTCATATTCACAATATGCGATAATGGCAATTGAAACTCTAATAGACTTCGGCATTGTAATGGGCAAAAAGGTTTCAACATATGAATTTTCCTAAATCCCTTTGCTACAATCCTTAGTCATGAAAGTATACACCTTCCATCCATGTCGGTTTTCTTCTTGAAAACCCATTTACACCCTTATGGTTTTTACACCTTCAGGTGGACCAATCAAGTTCAAAACTTGATCATCAAACATGGATTACAATTCGGATTTCATGGTTCATAACCATTTATCCGAATTAGGAGTGGATATCGTCTCTAGATAGGAAATAGGTCCGTCATTCTTAATGACTCCCACTTGATTACTTTCCGATATGATAAATCCATATCTCTCAGGTTCGGATCGTATCCTATCAGATCTGCGAAGAACTTGTGTATCTTGAACCGGTTCCACAACTCCTTGTGAACTTGGTTCCGTCTCTACTCTTGGTTCCACGTTATTTTCAGGTTCTTGAACTCTTCAAGATCAATTTTACTCCCACTAGATCCTTTATTGAGAAACTGTTTCTCAAGAAACGAATCATATAGAGCAACAAACACTTTGTTCTCATTGCGGTTGTAAAACTAATATCTGAAATTAACCCTGTCAGATTTGGTGCTAACTTATGAGAGACAAGTCTCTTTACATAAGATTCGCAACCCCAAATCTTTATGAAAGACATTCTTTCATGCCACATCTCATGTGGGGACTTAGGAATCGATTTAGTAGGGACACAATTCAGTGTAACCGCATTATTTCTAATGCATATCTATGAATGTGTGCCCAAAATTTGTGTTGGATTCACGCGAGTTTGAAGACATCCGGTTTAATTTGAAAAAACGGAGTCGCCACGCCATTTTGATTACCTCAAAACTTTGAAAAAAAGGTTTTATGGGTTCGGAGGTTAAGTTACCCCTTGGGAAGAACGGATCGTCGTTCACCCAAGGTGCCTTGCCGGAGCAAGTCTCCCAAGATTTCATTAATCGTGCTTGCTTGCGTGCTTTCTTGTGTGCACGTGTTTGAAAATAAGGAGGGAATGTCCCAAGTCGTCTTCCGGACGTACAAACCATTTATTGGTTGTCGCTCGGGATTTCTTGGATTTTATGTATTCGGGATTATGATCCCGCCCTCATCTTGGACTTGTGATCATCGCATTTTTTAGACCTTGGGACTTGCGTGATCGAGAGAATGACTCTCTTTGTAGTCAAAGATGAGGTTCTTTAGAAAAGGAGGGTCCTTAGCCCATCAATCCTACACTTTTAAGATGGTCGAGCTTTTATAAATGCTTCATACTCATCTTAAGTGATAATCGGAGATATAGGGTTCGAAGGTGTCCCTTTCTAAAGAGATTATGAAACATTTATGAAAGGAACGATGTAAAGATAGGATCTTTTACACCGGTCCGTTCCTAGGTTGCTAATGGGGAAATGGGGGGAATGTATGTAAAAATGACACTTTAATGAAAAGATGACATTTTTTGGTTGCAAATGATGCACTTGATTCAAAGAAATGATCTTTATTGCAAATGATGCATAAAGATATGATTTTTATGCAAATGATGCATTTTGTTGAAGAAATTGGCATTCATTATGCAAATGATGCATAAAGATTGTATTTTGAAAAAAGCATATGATGCTAATTTATGGTAAAGACATGGTCTTTAAAGCAAATGATGCTTGGAAAAGGGATTTTGAATGCAAAGGATGCATTTTGATTGAAAAGATTTGATTTTTATATGCAAAAGATGCATAAAGATGACATTTTTATTGGAAAATGGGGGTTTTAGGTGCAAAGGATGCACCTTTATAGGGAAAGACTACATTTTTATGACAAATGATGTCTAATGCATGCAAAAGAGGAAGGGGGAATATAAAGATGCGATCTTTAATCTACCAAGTCCCAAGCAATATAAAGACAATGCAATGAGCAATTTATAAAGCAATTAGGATGCGAGGTTAGGGTGTGCGAGGTTACCAATGGCTTCCTTCTTCTTTGGATGGAGCTAGGAGGAGAGGTTGATCTTGGATCTTCAAGGATGAGGGAGGGAGCTTCTTGGCCTTCTTCTTCACCTTCTTGGATCTTCAACAGCTCTTGAGAGTATTCTTCACGTATTATGTGTGGTGTTGTTGAAAATTGTGTCTGTTGAAATGGGTAGAGGAGGGCTCTATTTATAGGCGCCGGATAAGGCTAATGAAGCCGTGCGGCTAGGGACCGCGAGCTAATGCACGTGCGGCATTATCCATTGTGACTCAAAGATTTCTAGAACCATGCAAGGTGGCAAATTCTAGAATGTTCTTCCTAATTAAGAAAACGTGTTTCTTAATTAGGAAGGCTCCTCTTCAGCCTTTAATTAATTTGGGACTGTTCCGGAATATTTCCGGAACACTAGGAAGGTCCGGGGAATTACCGGAAAACTTACCGAAATTGCCGGGAAATTTAACCGGAAGGCATGAGCCAGATTTAGGTACTTACAGAAGCCCCTCGGCAACGTCACTTGCAAGGGGAGTGGGGTTGTCGATAGAAAAGGATCCGATCTGGCGAATGCCGAAACAGATTGGGAGACCGAGGTGGTCAAGTGGCTGAACCTCTTATGAAAGGCTACCTACGTATCCCGGAGGAATCAAGCCAGGCCGTAGTTCGGAATAGATCCGCTGGGGAATGGAGAAGAGAAACTGGTCTCTTGCTGGGGAAATAGAAGAGAAAATGACCTAGGAGGTCAAGCAATTGATCCTACTGGGGATATACTAGAAGTGTCCGAGGTGGTCGGATAACAAAGTCTCTTATGAGAGACTACTTCATCACTGAGGAGTGACGGAGGGAAAGGGTGATCAAAGTGGTCGGATGGCTGGACCTTTTATAAAAGGCTACCTACGTATCCTGGAGGAATCAAGCCTTGATCGTAGTTCAAGCATCACTAGATAGTTAGGAACGATGTCTAGGATCCTTGAGGGTTTTGACAATTAATGGAGGCTGTCACCTGGTTGACAATTAATGGAGGTTGTCACCTGAGAAAAACTAGAGCTTACGTCACTATCGAGAAGATAGAAGTAGCTAAAGCTGGATGACGTTATTTCTTTATGACGGAAATAACGAAGACTAGAGCTTACGGCGCTATCTCTTTTTGAAAGAGATAGAGGTAGCTAAAGCTAGATGGCGTTATTTCTTTATGACGGAAATAACGAAGACTAGAGCTTACGGCGCTATCTCTTTTTGACAGAGATAGAGGTAGCTAAAGCTGGATGACGTTATTTCTTTATGACAGAAATAACGAAGACTAAAGCTTACGGCGCTATCTCTTTTTGACAGAGATAGAGGTAGCTAAAGTTAGATGGCGTTATTTCTTTATGACGGAAATAACGAAGACTAAAGCTTACGGCGCTATCTCTTTTTGACAGAGATAGAGGTAGCTAAAGCTGGAAGAACTTAAGTATACTTCGCTATTCGTGATAGAGGTATCTTAAGTTAAGAAGAACACGAGCATACGTCACTATCCGGGATAGAGGTAGCTTAAGTTGAGAGGAACTTGAGCATACGTCACTATTCGGGATAGAGGTAGCTTTAGTTAAGAAGAACTCGAGCATACGTCACTATCCGGGATAAAGGTAAGCTCAGTTTAGAGTTTTGACAATTCGGAGGTTGTCACCTAGCATTATCCCGTTATAACGGAATTAACGGAGGCGACTGGGAAGAAAGCTTAATTGCTTAAGAGATAAGGGATATCTTCTGAAAAGGATGTTATCTTGGTTAAAAGATAACGGAAATTGCATGCCCAAGTGGAAGGTCCAGGGGCAGGATTGTAATTTTCTGCTCAGAGCGAATGAGGCCGCCCGACATGAGATGGAGAAAAAGGAGCCGTACGGCTAGAAGCCTGTTTTTTCCAGATTATTTAAAATCAGATTTGAACGGGCCATCGGCATTGTGTTGCCGCCCAAGAACGCAGAGAGAGAGAAGAGAGGAGGAGAATTTCGAAATTCTTTCAATCCCCTTGCTTCCCTTTGATTTGAGATGGATCCGGAGGGCAATTCTATACCGAGGCAAGCAAGAAGAAACATCTCGGCGGCCGCTCGGAGGAGGAGAAAGGAGCTCGTGCGAACGGAAAGAAAGTATGACTTTCTTACGCCTCCGTCGGAGCTTTACCCGGGGAGAAGAGAGCACAAATCAACAAACCCGCGTCCGGTTGGGGTAAGCATTCTTATTTGGCTCAATTCAGTCGATTTTGATTGAATTTTGAATGACTTAGGGCTTGACCCGAACTTAGGAATTTTCTAGGATTTTCCTAGGATTTTTGAATGATTTTGAGACATTGATGAATAACCTATGAGGCTAAGAATATGCAATGTGCAATTTGTTTGACAAAAATAGTGAGAATGACCCACTTTTTCTCGCAAATAAAGTAAGAATGAGAAATTGTCTAAAGTGAGACGGAGTTCTTGCATGTGCTAGAACTAGGTCAAAGTTTTGAGAAAACATGATTTTGGAAGATGAAAAGGATTCATGCATGCCATTTTTTAAAGAATAATGCTTATGTGCAAAGAATTGTGAAAATTGTGATTTTGTGCTTTAGGAAAGCAATGACGTGTTTCAAGTGATGAAAGACGTGTTTTTTGATGCAAATGATGTTAGAAAAACTTTTGTGAATGCTTTTCTTTTGAAAAATATGTGCACTTTTGCGAATATATGCATGCTTTTGAAAATGAGATGAAGGACTGACACATTTCTTTTGTGCTTTGCTTGTCTACAGGAGAACAAGTCTAGAGGACCATCTGAGATTGCGGTCAAGCTTTGGCAGAGGATGCCGGATTTTGAGAAGAATGGGGTGAACCCCAAGGATTTGGTGAGGGCTACCGGCCTGGATTCGTTCTTCGAGGCTATCGGCAGGGGTGTTCACATCACCTCTAAGAGCAAGGGCTTGATCCAGGCCCTTTCTGAGTTCTGGTGGGACAGTACCCATAGCTTTCACCTGAGCTGGGGAGAGCTTACAGTGACTCCTGCCGATTTCACAGCTATTACTGGCCTACAGTTCACCGGGAGGCCCGTGACTTGGAGAGATCACATTACAGCCGAGGAATTTCAGAATTTGGTTAGGTTTGAGTTGATTCCCAAGGGGTTGGGTATGGAGACACGAAATGTCGAGGTGGCAGTCCAGAACTGCATGCAGAACTTTGATGTTAGCGATGTGACTGCCCACCAGCTTGCTAGAGCCTTCGTGTGGTTGATGCTGTCAGTCACTATTTTTTCTAATTCTGGGACACTGGCCATGACTTGCCTCCTCGACTCTCTGGAGGATGTGGATGGGATAGGGACAGTCTCTTGGGGAGAGGCTGGATTGGCGGAGTTGTATTTCTCCTTAGACATGTACAGCCGTAACAAGGCTGCTTCTATGGACTGCTTCTCATTTGCCCTTGAGGTAGTCTCTCTTTCTTTTATCTTTTCTCTTTTCTGTCTTGAGACTTTTATGAGAGAGAAAATGACCTTTTTGATATTTTGAACATGCAGGCCTGGTTTTGCGAGGTGATCGGGTTCTTCCCTTGGAATCAGCAGAGTGATATCACCATCTTCCCTGCTATGGTTCGCTGGAGGGGAGATGCGAGGGATAAATTCACGGGGAAGACCCGGATCACTTTCGACTACAAAATGGTGAGGCCGGTCATCAACAGGGATGGGCACGACGGAGTGGACTTCTACCCTTGGGGCAGGTATTCGGAGATCTTGCTGGGAGAGGCCATTGAGGCGACGAGGCAGCGGAGATGGCTAACGGGTGTAAGTGCTCCAATTTGAGCTTGTTAGAATTTTCGTTAGAAAATTAACGAAAGTTATAACATTTCTAACAATTCCTAACAATCCTAACTTTTCTAACAAAGTGAGGGTAAAATGGACATTGTTATTTAAGGTTAAATCTTAAAAAAGAATCTCAAAAAGAAAAACAAAAGAAGAAAACCATAAATAGAAATGCTGGAAACATAAACTGGCTGCTTAATTTGAATTTCAAAAAGAAATATTCCTCTTGTCCAAAGCTGGAGCTGCATTTAATGAACAGTGCACGCTGAGGGTTCCCATCCGCGCGGATGAGTTTGTCATCTCAGGAGGGCTATAAATTGAGCCCTCCAGTCACAAAAATAAGAAGCAACAACACATTTTGCACCGAACCTCTGGCGAAATATAGAGAGAAAACAGTGAGAATTCACTTGAATTGTCACCATTTTCTCTCCAATCTTTCCCAATTCATACTCATCCACTCACTCTCATATTAAAGCCCTAAACACTCATACACTCAAGCCAAACACTCAAGAACACAAGGAAGATTGGTAAACCCTCCTCCTCCTAACCCTAAATCTCAACCATGCATGCATTTGCAAACTACAAAATGTAGTTCTTTCATCTTCTTGCTCTAGATCTAAGAAGATCACCATGGAAGACCATCTCCATGGATGATCTTCTACAAAGATCAAAATTATTTTCAAGTTCTCTTACTTTCTTGCAAAGAAAACTCATTTTCAAAACCCTAAAAACCATTTTCAAGCATAAAATCTCATTTTCAAAGGATAAAAATCCCCTTCCCAAGCAAATGAAATGCTTAGTCCTAATGTACCCCAAGGATGGTTTGGTATAGTTGATTCACCACTAAAATGTCTAGTGATCACTAACCAAAACCTAGGGAAATGGGGACAAGCATGGATGCAAAACCCCCTTTAAAATCATATTCTCCTTCTTGGGAAGTTGCTGTCCAGTAGCAATTTTCCCAGACCTCAGTCCATTGTCTTAATTTTTGGACACAGATGAACTTGGAATTTGGTGTTGACTACAAAACACTTTTTGTAGCCAACATCCAGAGCTTTCCAGACATATTTTTACTTTATTTTTTGGGTGAGTAAAACTCCTCTTTTCAAATTTTCTTTCAGAGGCTAGTTCATCAGCTTCTGGGAATCCAGATCTCATATCTGAGGTTTCCAGAAGGTTTTGACCCCTCAAATCTTCTCCAAAATGGAAAATTTCTTCGTACAAACCTTATTTAGGGTGTCTAGAACAACTTTCATTCTCTGAGTTTATCCAGATTATGAAGTTTTAAGACCCTTTAATACATTTCAAAATCAAAGGTCCACTGCCTTTTTCATTCTGGCAGAAATGGCTCTCAACTTCAAAAGGTCTTTTTAGTACCAAATCTCAATCCAAAAATCTTCCAAAAAATCATGGGATCAGTTTAAAGTCTTAAAAAGATATCCCAATTTTTACTTTTCTGAGTTTCAACTTATTTTGGCCAAAACACACACACACACACACACACAAATGATTTTCAGCTTGGAAGACTCGTTTTACGAGGCGCGTCGGGTGCACACTAACGTCCTTCCCGACGCGTAACATGACCTCCGAACCTAAATCTCTGATCTTGGGCTTTTTTCAAAGTTTTGGCCCTCAAAATTAAAATGGCGTGGCGACTCCGTTTTGTTGATTTTTTCAAACAAAAATGGGAAAATTTTCGATACATTCACACATCATCACAGTGGCGACTCCGCTGGGGACAAACAAGTTTTATCTTTTCAAAAAAAAAAGAAAAACTTTTGAGGGTCAAGCTTCCGTCCCGGCTTCGAAAATCATTTTTGTGTGTGTTTATTTTTGCACAGTTTTCATGTTGTTTTGGCCGCCTCGGAGAAAGTCAAAATTTTGACTGTCGGAATAATGTCCCTAACTGTTGGAATTTTCGTGCTTACGTGCTTATGTGCTCATTAAATTTCAAAAAAAAAAAATTCAAAAAAAAAAAGGATTTTCAAAAAAGAAAGAAAATTTTCAAAAAAAAAATCATGCATCATATTTTTAAGACACATAAAAAAAATCTCTATTTTACTCAGAAAAAGGATATAGATCGCTTGCACACTACGCGCACGTGACCGTACACCGCACACTACGTCCCTAACCCTGGAAATCCTTGTCGCGGTCCGTTTGGTCTTATTACGCCTCTCGGATGAGCACATGTGACTACCCAAACATCCCATGGAGCCTCGTGTCGACCATGCACTTGTCCGTGACACACTTTGTCCGAGACCCGGTTGGTTTTTAGTCCGGGTCCGTGTCATGCCCCGTCTGTGTATAGAACTTTCCTTTCAAGCCTTTGTCGGCATACCGACTCAATATCTTTCGGGACCCTAATCGCCGAAGTTCTCGCCGGTTTTCCGCCGCAGACTTTGACCAAGATATTGACCGGCGCCTCGACTTCGGCCTGATCTGGCACAAATTATACACCGACTCCCAAAGATTGACACCGAGTCATCAAGGATTAATGAATATTCCATGCCTAATTACGCTTAACCGGCGACAAGTCAAGATCAATTGTGGACGCTTATCGTCCAAATCATGCCGACCTTCGTCGAGCCCTGACATGATCTTGACTTTCGACGTCGCCTTGTCCGTAATTTACATCGAATGCTCGTTAAGACTCGATTACCCGCCGACTTTTAGGATCGTTTTCTTTCGGCCGGTGGGACCCGCTTGCCTCTATGTGACCTCGCCCGGGCCGTCCACCCCGGGAGGTCGAAATACAGTGGAATACGAGGGGCTTATAGACGTAGTGACGGGGCCCACTGATCCAGGAATCAGAATAGTTTGCGAAAAAGAAGAGCAAACTTTTCCAACCGATTAGGTTAATAAAACATGTTTTAAGTAAACGTGAACAAATAACTGCATGTTGCATGATCAGTTGGGAAGAGTCAAGCGCATCGTCAGCCTCACCATTTGTTCCGACTCCGGGTTTCAGAATGTCTGCATCAGCCGGTAATGATGGGGATAACATCACTCCGCCTCCCGGGACCCCTCGCAGAGCAACAAAGGGAATTAGTTAGCGTAACGTATGAGGTTACGACAGAAGCACGCCTAAATGTACCTTTATGGAGGCTATTAAGAGTCACTTCTGCCTCGGCCGCTGCCTCAATCCGGATGGCACCTTCACCGTGGAAGAAGACGAGGATGCCAACCCCACTCTCGCCGCCCGATTACACCAAGATGCCGCCACCCACCTCCTATGGTGCCACTACCGTAACCCATGCTCCTCGATTTTCGGGTCGCCAGCCTCCCCAACCACTGTACCACCGGATCCATGCAGCCCGATGGCACAAATCAGCTGGGGCAAAATCGCACGGAATGTCTTCTCATGGTTGGGGCTATCTCGAATGCCACAGCCTAATCGGGATCCCGCCTCGCTCGGAACCGATCAATCCGACCTTCACAAAGAATGTACCACGCCGGAATGCCGCCACAACTTGGTTCTCGGGGCCACGCCAGAGCCCTCCTCGTAACAATACTAGTTCACGCTCCTCACACAAATCCATTCCTCATTCGGGACTTCTATGGGTTACCAAGCCTCCATCCCGGTGTCATCCGAATCACCAGACCGCACATACCCCTGCACACACCTTCACCACAAAGCCCATGCAATTCAACAATTCGGGACAAAGCAGCCCGCACTCAAGCCTACTTACGGGCCCCACTGAAATCCAAGTTATCCGGCCACATCGTGGTCGCCCCCACCTACTTTGCCGCTGAAAATCAACAAAGAAGCCGCAAGGTTCTATCCTTTTGCTCGTGCTCCTACTCATGCTCCCTGTGGTAACTCACCCAGTGACAGGTTTTCACCTACGTCCCCGGATCGGCCGTTCCTCTCCACTCGCTCCGCTCCAAGTGGTAGCTCCTCTCTCTAGCTCGCCCACTAGCTTGAATGCCAGCGGTTCCGCCACAAGACCCTCATCCGGCCCGGTTCATGGAACAACACAAGGAAATGAAAGCGCGTATCGCCGAACCGATCGCCAAGAAGTTCGCCTTCCGCCTACTGCACCTGACTCCATTGTTCCTCTCGCCCCACAAATTCGTGATGCCTAATCTGGATCTCTTTGATGGGACCGCATGTCCGAAACCCATTTGGACACATATACCCCGGCGATGAAAGCCAAAGGATGTACCAATCAGCTTGGCCGACTATTTCGCCTATCCTCAAGTCCAGTGCCTTAAAGTGGTTCTTCCGTTTGAAACCCGAAGCCGTGGCTACATGGGACCAGATTACCAATGCCTTCACGTAAAAATATAAGGCCAACTTGGAATGGGAAACAAATAGGGTTGACCTACAAACAACAAATGCGCGTCCCGACGAGAATGTTGGGGACTTTTACAAGCGGTGGAATCGAAACTCATTGAAATGGCCATCCCTCCTTCCGAAGAGGAACAACCGGACATTTTCCACCATGCTTGAAACCACATTCGAGAGCCTCCTCGCCACTTCCCATACTCGACTTACGGGCCATGGTTAACTCTGCAGCCTAAGTTTGAAAAGGCCTACAATCAAAGAACCCGGCCGTCGCACTCGCCACAGATATCGGGCTCCTCCCGCAAACACCGCCTCGCTTCCCGCTAAAGGCAAAGAGATGATTAACTATGCGGGACAGAATGTAATAACACGACTCCTTTTGCTCCCAGAAACCAAATGAGCCTGCATCACGGTCATAAATCTCGAAAACTTTGGAATGCCCCGAATGACATCTTTAGGGACCGGTGAAAGAAGGCTTGCTGCGGCCTTTGGAGAATTTCCAACCCGTAAATCCGAATGCTCCCGTGGATACTACAAAGTATTGTGCTTTTCACCAAGCTCACTGACATCCGACCGACAACCGCTTCACTCGAAAAAGGCAATCCAGGCTAATAGAGCAAGGAAAGTTGGAAGGCCCCGAGGGGCCTAACACGCCAAAAATCCGCCGCCAAGGAACCATAATCAGGTGAATATGATCGAATGCGGAGAATCTTCACACGCCCATGAAGATGCCGATAAAGGTCCCCAAATACCCGTGGCCAACCTCGTCGAGGATCCCGACCCGGATTCCCCTCGCCTCGAGGATATCGAACGAATCAACCCATCTTGGTCTCATGTCGAGACTCCTTGCAAGAATACGAGGCCCGCTATTTCTGATAAAGGGAAAACCGATACCGAAGAACCGGGGCCGTTCCGCTCGTAACATGAAAGAACCATTTACACAAGATGGTTAGAACAATCGAGAAGAATCGAACAAGAAAGCTTCCAAGGCGGCGCTCGTATCGGGCTTATCAAAGAAGAGGCCGAAGAGCATCCGGAGCTAGTACACTTCGCAAATTGGCTTTGGGAGAGCCCGAATATGATCCCGAGAACAAGAAGAATCTAAGAGGAGGATTCCTTCTATATCCCGCCCGGTGTCAAATACGTGCCACCTCCTCTCACTCTTCCCTCGCAATTTCGGGAGGAGAAGCCGAGTCACAATTACCACTTCCGGAATGGGAACATATGACAATTTTTGCGGCCGCACGCACCCATATTCCCCAACGGGTTTGATCGACGTTCCTCTCACCGAAATCCCGTAGTATGGGAAGAAGATTCCGATGACAGCGATGATGATGATGATGACGAGAGTGAAGAGTCAACCGAGGCCCCGCATCCGGAAACAACTGGAACAATCATGCCGGAAATGAGCCCATGGGAGCTAGGCACAATGGTTGGTTGTCGCAAGTTTAGCGACGACGAAGAAACTTCGGAAGACGAATATGAGACCGAGGACATGAAAGCCATGAAATTTCCCGGGCCGAGTACGTGAGGTCATAGAATTCAACACTGCCTACCATGCTTTGGGGGAAAGGATTCTCGTACATCCGATCCAAGCGGATAGTTGAAGATTTGCTAGAAAGAGGGAGATCGACTCCCATTCTCCCAAATGAGAGAATAACCCCGGTCGATCAAATCCGCCCGAAAGCAAGGTAACGATCCTTATCGTGGTTACCCAAGAAGAGGTCACCTTCCCGAATGTATGTCGCCTTTCGCAGAAGTCCTAGAAACCGGCATGATACCGGATGCGCCTCCAACACAAAGTGCTATAATCATCTCCAACTCGAATATTACGTAAAGGAACCGTAATGGCCGCACTATACCGGGATGAAATCGAAAAGCCGCCGAGTCCCGACAATAGCGACTCTTGTTGCATGATAACAATGAGCAAGGCCGGCCATGAGAGTGAATCGGAGGACGCCCTAGCTCAGGCCATCCAAGGGGCAACAACACAACCCCAAACCCAAAAGCTCATGACTTGGGAAGCAGCGCTTATAAGGGCCGCCTAGAAGGAGCCAAGATGCCAAACCTCACCGTCACTAGACTCCGTCGTAACCAAAGGCCAATAGCCAAAAGGGCTCCCCGTCGACCTTAGCAAGATCAAGAAATCCAATAAGAGACGATCGATGAGGAAGTTAATCTGCTGACCCGCTCTCGGCGCATTTTCCAAGGAAATCCCAAGGCGTATAAGAAGGCCACAGATCAAGCACCGAAAGAAGAACGCCGCCCCTATGCTAAGACAACTGAAATTCCAGATCCCGAAAAGAGGATCCCGTGCTCACCCTTGAAGCAAACACAAAGCCAACATTTCCCTCTCGGTCTCTACTCACTTCGTCCTATCCCCATAAGCCGAAGCCGGAAGAAAGCCCGGCTCGCACTCGTGCCTATTGATGCTACTCCCGATGATGTGGTACACTGATTGGAAACATCCACTACGGAACATAATCACTTTCACGCATCTCGACCTCCCTCAATTTGGGGCCGATCATAATGAGCCTCTATTCATCACACCCACTGGATGAACGACGCTCCCTCGGGTCCCGGTTGATAATGGGTCCTAATGAACATTCTTCCCGCAAAGATCATGAGCTTGCTTGATATCAAGACTACGTACTTGAAGCCTTCCTCCCTCACAAATAAAGCTTACGACTCAACATCCCGAGCAAACTCCTGAGTCGCCACTTTAGACCTCTCGGTTCGGACAGAAATTGATACCCGTGGAATTCCGTGTTATTGACATCCCGATTACTTTCAATGCCCCGCCGGGAAGACCTTGGCTCCATCAAGTCAAAGGGGTCGCCTCAAGCCTCCACCAAAGGTGTGAAATTCGCCTCGAATGGGGATCCGACGACCATTTACTTTGAGATTTAGTCACTTTAGAGGGCACAGATACTGCGGAATACCTATTCTCGAAATCAAACATGACGAGGAAGGTCTCATGCTAACAAAGCTTCACGCCGAGCCTCCCAAGGCCCAAGTGTGCAACATAGATCCGACGGTCACTGATAAAATCCCACCTGGCCTTGAAAATGATGAGAAAATGAGCTATCTACCCGGCCTCTGGCCTGGGAAGCACCAACAAGGAACTCACAAACTCATCGAGGTGAAAGGACGTAATACTCGCCACGGCCCGGGATATGAGGCCTCCTCGCGGGACACCGTAAAAGGAAAAAGATTTGAAGCCGCCACAGAAAGGTCCCTTGGCCGACAACCCTAAATCTCTCCCCTTCACCCTAATTTGGCCGACTACTTTGTAAAGGGTCCCACACAACCAGAAACATCACAGAGCCCACTCCTACGGCAGATGGCTAAAGCTACAGATAGCCTCAACAAGTTCGCAGGAACCAAGGCTAACCCTGGTCCGTAGAATGTTCCCGGACCTACCCAAGATACCCGGGGCTACCACCGCTACGAAGAGCGAGTATACCTTCGTAGGCGTGCTCGACTCCGGTGGAACAGCCGAGAAGCTCACAACCACTATTCCTACCGCCCAGAAGATCCGAAACCCGAATTCGAACCGACAGGCCAAAAGCTAAGGCCACGGAATTTCCCTCGATGATTGGGATGGTCTCGGTTATGCAAAGAATTGTTCGAAGAAGAAGTCCAGGTGCCGACTCCGATTGATCTCGGCTCGGTCCAAGAGATGATAGCAGAATTGAGAAAGGAAAACAAAAACAAGACAGCTTCCCGAGTCATGAGGCCACCAACAAACATGCCGCTAAAGAATTGGGAAAACCTCTCGTGCCCGTCCGCGACCAAGGAGGAAATGATCACCAAGCTTGGATTGGTCCCCCGTTCCTTTGTGTCAATCTAGGACAAGTCCTCCCGCCTCTCTTTGTTAAGATCGAGTCTCTAGGGTCGTCCGACGGCCTTACGCCCGAAGACTACGAGTCCAGAGCAAGCGCCGTATTCCCTTTCGTTTTCAATGAAATGACGAATCTTTCTCGAGTATCCCTTGATTGCCACTTTAACTAATGACGAATTAAAAAAAAACACTTAATAATAACTCATTAGATAAAGAAGCGTACACATTAAATGAAAAAAATCAAACAACAAAAAAAAATCTTTAAGCAAAGTTGTCCTAAAGAGGAAAATCGAGCCCAAGCCGCCAAAGAGATTTTGACGAGTGTGAATTTGGGAACCGCGGAAGAGCCTAAAGAGACGCAGATTGGTGATTTCTTTGAAGGAATCGGAAAGGATGCTCGCAAAGTCCTACAAAATCCTCAATTCAAGGAAAGTTGCCCTCTTCATCAAAGAAAACATCATGTGCAGATACGGGTTGCCACCGAAATCATCTCGTATAATGGATCCCACTTCGAAGGGGAATGTGAAAACCGCCGGCGGAATTCGAATAACCCGTCACAAGTCATCTCCCGTACAGCCCCAAAACCAACGGAGCCGTTGAGGCAAAGCAAACAAGACTCGAAAATATCATCCGGAAAATGGTCCGCCCAAGGCGTAGATTGGCCCGAGAAGTTACACCTGCACTCGGGGCTACGTAACATCGCCGAACGGCAACCGGGGAAACACCTTTTGCCCTCACATACGGAATGGAAGCCGTACTCCCAATCGAGCTAGAGATCCTCGCTCCGTATACCGTTGGAAAGCCGTATCAACGAGGTCGAATGGCTCCAGAGTCGCCATGATGAATTGGCCCTACTAGATGAACGCCGACTGAAGGCCATGGAACACATCCGGGCCTACCAAGGAAGAATGGTCTGAGCCTTCGACAAGAAAGTAAAGCATCGGGAGATCCGAGAAGGTGATCTCGTTCTAAAAGAAAAGCCCCCACCCGTATCAACCCCTCGGCAAATGGGAGCCTCGTATGGGTCGGGCCATATGTCGCCCGTAAGATCTTCTCCTGAGGAGCCATGCAACTTGCACTCGACGGAATCCCTTTGTACACCCAGTGAATGGTGACAAGCCGCGCGTATACTACGCGTAAAACAAAAAAAAGAAAAAAAAAAAGAGTGCTAAAAGAGTAATACCCAACTAGGTTAAAAACCCGAAAAGGGCGGCCTAGGTAAAAACAGGTTGCACCAAAAAAAAAAAAACAAAAAAAAAAACAAAAAAACAAAAAAAAAAAACAAAAAAAACAAAAAAACAAAAAAAAAATCGGTTGAACTACGAAGACCCGAGCTCCTCAAAATGAGGGGAACGTAGGCAGCAAACGGTTCGGTCTAAAGCACAAATAAAAGCCATACTTTGGCATCAATACAATTGATCGACCATGAAAGCGTCTCGAAAAACTCTAAAGCAATTCAAATATTCATTACAAGTTAAAAGCTCTTTGATGAGTCTAAGCCCGATTCATTCCTACAACCGGTAACCTCGCTAAAAGAAAACTAAGATACATAATCAAACTAATGTGTCTCGCCATGACAAGAAAGGGATACTGAAACCTCGTAGTCACTCCAAGCCACTCGCATCGGCCTCTCCCCTCTTCTTCCCCTTCGAGTCTTCTTCTTCGAACCGAAAATGTCGGTACCTCCTACCAAGCTCGGTATAGGAACATGATCTATCAAACCAGCCTCCGTCGAGCCTTAGTAGCCCTAGCGTCATCCCTCATCTCCCGTAACCTAGCCGGTAGCATAGGAGCCCTCCTCTCCCGTCTCTTGACGTAAGCCTCATAATCGGCCGCGCCGTCTCCGCTCCCGTCATGAGGGCCGGCCTCGCCTCGGCCCTCCTCCTCTCGTAAACACCAGTCCTCCGCACCCACAATGGCCTCACGCCGTCTCAAAATAGCCACCCGAGTCTCTCCTGCATGCCTCTCATACCAATCCAGTACCAAGTGGTCAGAACACCGGCCTGACGCTCGAGAATAACCCGAGGAGGAAAGGCATCATACCTCCATGCTCGGGAAAGAAATGGAAACACCGAGGGATCATCCATAGAAACAGAGCCACCACCCCGGTGGCTATATCATCAAAGCCCCCCAAAGGAACCTCGCTCCAGCCAAACTGCCTCGTAACTAAAGCCTAATGTAGAAGCCGGACCGAGAAAGCCCCTAAGCATAACCACGGAGACCCATCCTCAAGCACTCGCGAGTCTCCACCCGCCAATGAGGCACCGACCATTCCGATATCTTCTCGTCCTGGGAGACCCGCCATCCAACGCTCCCACGAGCCCCGATCATCAAAATCCACATCAACACCTCCCCGGCAAATGTCCAAGGCTTCGATCATATCGAGGTTTCCCGAAGAACCCCCAAACGCTCCATCGCCCACAGTGGTCAAGAGGAACGGGCTGCCCCCGCGCATATACCGCCTTCCGGTAGCTAATCTGCCGAGAGCATGAAAAGTCTCCCGTAATCAAAGGAACGACATCTCTCGCCTGTGCGACAGCCGAACGACAACATCCAAGAAAGACCGATGGCGCATCCCAAAGGAATAGACCATGAACAGGTGCCAAACATACAAAGTGCAAAGGCATCCCAATAGGCATCATCCACCAAACCTAGGCCCCTAAATCTGTCTGGGAAGACCGAAATATCGAAATGATCGGGACCACGGATCATACCTTGCGCTTTCCTCCGGGGAAAGATGAAGGAGGACGCACAATCCGTCAACAAAAGAAGCCCCTCCGGCAAAGGAACCGCTATCTCTTCCACCTCCGACCTCCAAGCAAGGCCCGAAATTCTTCCACCGGAACAATCTCGTTGAAGGAAAGGCAAAAGACATGCCTTCTAGTGTCCCAAAATGAGGAAGAAGCCCTCAAAAGCTCATAATCCGAATCAATTCCTTGAGAGACCATAAGCACTTCACCTTATACCTTTCTTCAAAGAAGGACCTCCTCTCATGCATAATCTCCCGGACCAATCCTTGAACTTGTTGAAGAATGACATTTGGGATTCTTGGGACAATTTTGATGGAGCTTTTCTAAAGTTTTCCATGGTTTTTCTCTTTCTCCCCGAAAATGGCCGTTTGACCGGAGGTTGAAGAGGATATTTGAATTTGAAATAAAGCAAGACCAGTTCGAACCAAAATTAAAGGACAATGTCGAAGCCGCCCTATCCGCGCGGACATGATTGTCACAAAAAAAATTCTGCAACATTCCAAGCCGCTACATCAAAAGAGGAATATTTCGTCCCGCTGCTCGAAACCCGTGCAAAAAACCTCCCCAAACCACCCATATACCAAACACCCTTGCAAAAAAAAAAATCAAGGCTCATGCAACACTGCATTCATACTGCATTGCATTCCTAAAATAAAATCCTAAATTATTACATTCCAAAAAAAGAAGAGTGTGCATAAAAAAAAAACAAACAAACATAAAATAAAATCCTAAATTATTACATTCCAAAAAAAGAAGAGTGTGCATAAAAAAAAACAAACAAACATAAATAAAATCCTAAATTATTACATCCCAAAAAGAAAAAGAGAGAAAAAAAAAATGTGCATAAGCTGTACAAATCTAAATCTCAAATCTCAATCAATCGGAGTCTCCAGTAGCCCGATGTCTGCCTCGCCCCTCTTGCGACTCGGGCCCGCCTCCTCGGAGCCCCGAAAATCTCGGGCTCGTAATCGTCCTCGTCTCCGTAAAGAGGCTCATCAGACCAACCGGCACGCTCCGATAAGGCAAGCCGAGATCTCGCGAAAAAATCGTATCCGAAGGTGAAGGCGTCTGACTCCCGCACGTACGAAGACGACCCGCCATGCCGCCATACGTGTCCCCGCCCGTGTGGATCCCCGAGAATGACGTGATCCGAAGGCAACACCGCGGGGATCAAGGAGAGGAGACAAAGGAGTCTCTCAAGAAGTCTCTCGAGCGAATAGGGAAGCCTCCCGTCCGACAAAGCGCCGGCCGTGGTCGCTCGCTCTAGCTCGAGGAGCCCCGCAAGCGACCATCCTCCCGATGAATCTCTTGGCCCCGATCACTTGCTTCGTCGCCTTCTCGACGACCACCTCCGAAAAATGCACAAAAGCAAAAGCGTCAAAAAATAAATAAAAAGGAAGTGATGCTAAAGATGATGAAACAAAAGAAAGAAGCGTAAAAAGCCATACCTTCATACCCGGACGAGGCTGGAAAGCTCGTGGAAGCCGCTCAGGCTGAGGGATCTGCACCCTCAATCGGACCCCATCCTGGATATAGGAAAATCCGTCCGAGGGTACCGCGGGATCCCAAGCCCCTCCCTATCCAGTAACCCGAGGCATCCTCGCCTCCTCAAGACGAATGTCGCATACGGCTCAATCGCCACGAAATCCGAGAAGTGCCGGCCGGCTCTGTAATCATCCCAGTCACTGACCGATCACTCGGGTGCATCATATCGGCGGGAGGCTCCACCGGTGTCCTCAAAGGCGAGTTCACGCCATGCCGGCGCGTCACCCTCTCTCCCGCATAATATGCATCGCAGTCGACCTCTCAAAATCCTCCGCCGCACGCCCAAATCTCGCCGCCCTTCACCGCGCCACTCAAAGCGATCCTGTGGGAAGAATATCATCCCCTCATCCGTCTCGGCCTCCGTCAAAGGAAGGCAATCCGCGCACTGAGGGTCGTACGCCCCGGAGCTTATCTTCTCCCGGCATGCTTGGACCAAGACCGCATGGCCTGATACGCCCGACGCACTCACGCCGGCCGCCGCCACATCGTGACGTGGAAAAACTCCAACGCCCATACCGCGAAAGGTAAAAATCCAATCAATCCAAGCAAAAGAAAAGTGCGTGCTCAAAAAAAAAGAGGGAAAGCAAAAGAGAGCTTATACCTCCAGGGCAAACTCAAAGCAAGACAAAGAGCTCACAGCCTTCCTACCGTACCTATCGAGAGCAAAGTAAAGCTCGCCACTCCGGCCTCTCCCCACGAGACATCTCCGACCGTCTCCATGTCCTCCAAGGACCTCAAGAAGGCAAAGATCGCCGTCCCCTCAAGCATGCCCAAAGAGGGTGCTCGAAAAGGCAAACCACAAGAAGGCCCCCGGCAATCTGATCGGCGCCTATCCTCTCCTCCCCACCTCGTAGCTCGCTATGGTCTCCACGATCTTACCGTAGACCACGGCATACTCCATCCCCATCCCCTTTTGGGAATAGGGGAAAATCCCGTAAGAGCTCGCAGATCAGCATCGCTGTAGCCATCCCGCCACTCAATGTTGCGTCCATTAAAGGACAGCCCGTAATCGCAGCCAGTAATCGGAGGGCGTAACCGTAGCCTCGCCCCGTAAGAAGTGAAAGGTGTGGGTCGCGTCCCACCAAGGCCGCGCGCAGCAAACATCAAGCCCTTGCTCTTAGGGAACTTGACCAGCCCCTCAAGCACTCAACGAACTCCCGAGCCCCGTCTCAACAACAATTTGTCTGACTCGGCAAAGCTCCTCGGCCCGCATCCTAAGCCGATCCCACAAGTCAATCACGGACTCCACCGATCCTCGAGTCTTCATTTTGTTCACCGCTCCGTCACAAAACGGTTTCCGCCCGTAAAAAAAAAAAAAGAGAGAAAATGTCAAAAAAATTGCATTTGCATTTACACAAAAAAAAAAAGAAAGCATTCATATGCATTAAAAAAAAAAAATTTTGTTTCGATAACAAAGATACAATGAGCATAGCCCCATTTTTCTCGCATAAAAGAAAACAAGCAAGAAATCCCAATGCATTCATCAAAAAAAGATGCATTCCTACGGAAGTAAAAACTCCGTCCCATTTTCATAAAATAACATGCATACCATCCATCATCTCAAAAAAAAATGCATACATGCATATCATCCATCTTACATGCAACGGGAGGAAAAATCCGTCCCACTTTTCAAAAAAAAATTATTATATATCCTAAACATACATACATCCCATATTGGCAAAATGCCCATTCTTTCCAAACAAAATGCATGCATTGCATCATTCATCAATATCAATGTTCAATTTCAAAAAAAAAAAATCATCATCATCAACATGCAATATTCAATTTCAAAAAAAAAAATCACAATTTTCGAATTTTCACATGCAAATTTCGAATTTAAAAAAAAATGGCGAAAATGCCAATTCTTTTTCTCAAGCAAAATGCACATTTTGGGTTACTCACATAATCATCAAGATTCAAAGACAATGAACATCAATATTCAATTTCAAAAAAAAAAATTTCAAAAATCACCTAAAATTCAAATTTCAAACAAGAAATCAACAAAGGGATCAAAGGGTTTCAAAGTATACCGTTCGGAGATTCGAATCCGAAGCCCAATGTTGCCAAGCATCGGGGTAGGGCTCCTCCGCAATCGATTGCGAAAGATTGTAATGCCTCCTCATCCGGACGAGCTCCAATCGTCTCTCCGCCACCGGCCACGCCCTTGGCCTTGAAAAGCGCCTTCCCGTGTTCCATTGCTCAAAATCGAAGAAAACGGAGGATTTTGAAGCTTTTTGGCCAAAAATGGCTTCCTTCCTCGGTTCTCTCTTTCTCTCTCGTAATTGCAGACAATTTCAAAACCGAATGGGGAAGAAGAAAAGGGCGTTGGCCCTAATTAATACCCTCGACTTTCAGCTCCTATCCGCGCGGATAGGATTGCAAGGGTCAAAATGACCCTTTTGCCCCTTAAAATTTCGTGACTCTCGCAATTCGGGCCCCCCAACTTGCCAGAGTTAACCAAAGTTAACCAAAGTCAGCCCCTGGTCAAGAAAATCATTCCCGGCAGTCAAACGTAAGACCGAGTGCCCCGAGAAAGATAACGAAATCTCGTATCTTTCATCAAAATCATTCCCCGGCAGTCAAACGTAAGACCGAGTGCCCCGAGAAAGATAACGGATCCCGTATCTTTCATCAAAATCCTTCCCGACAGTAAAACGTAAGACCGAGTGCCCCGAGAAAGATAACAAAGTCTCGTATCTTTCATCAAAATCCCCCCCGGCAGTCAAACGTAAGACCGAGTGCCCCGAGAAAGATAACGAAATCTCGTATCTTTCATCAAAATCATTCCCGGCAGTCAAACGTAAGACCGAGTGCCCCGAGAAAGATAACGGATCCCGTATCTTTCATCAAAATCCTTCCCGGCAGTAAAACGTAAGACCGAGTGCCCCGAGAAAGATAAAAAAGTCTCGTATCTTTCATCAAAATCCCCCCCGGCAGTAAAACGTGAGACCGAGTGCCCCGAGAAAGATAACGGATCCCGTATCTTTCATCAAAATCAAACGGCAGTCAAACGTAAGTCCGATCTCCCCGAGAAAGATAACGGATCCCGTATCTTTCATCAAAATCAAACGGCAGTCAAACGTAAGACTGATTTCCTCGAGAAAGATAACGGATCTCGCATCTTTCATCAAAACCTTCCCCGGCAGTCAAACGTAAGACCGATTTCCTCGAGAAAGATAACGAGATCCCGTATCTTTCATCAAAATCATTCCCGGCAGTCAAACGTAAGACCGAGTGCCCCGAGAAAGATAACGGATCCCGTATCTTTCATCAAAATCCTTCCCGGCAGTAAAACGTAAGACCGAGTGCCCCGAGAAAGATAACAAAGTCTCGTATCTTTCATCAAAATCCCCCCCGGCAGTAAAACGTAAGACCGAGTGCCCCGAGAAAGATAACAGATCCCGTATCTTTCATCAAAATCACCCCCGGCAGTAAAACGTAAGACCGAGTGCCCGAGAAAGATAACGAATCCCGTATCTTTCATCAAAATCATTCCACGGCAGTCAAACGTAAGACCGATTTCCTCGAGAAAGATAACGGATCCCGTATCTTTCATCAAAACCTTCCCCGACAGTCAAACGTAAGACCGATTTCCTCGAGAAAGATAACGGATCCCGTATCTTTCATCAAAATCAACCGGCAGTAAAACGTAAGACCGAGTGCCCCGAGAAAGATAACGAATCCCGTATCTTTCATCAAAATCATTCCACGGCAGTCAAACGTAAGACCGATTTCCTCGAGAAAGATAACGAGATCCCGTATCTTTCATCAAAATCACCCCGGCAGTAAAACGTAAGACCGAGTGTCCCGAGAAAGATAACGAGATCCCGTATCTTTCATCAAAATCCTTCCCCTAGCCAAACGTAAGTCCGATCTCTCCCGAGAAAGATAACGGATCCCGTATCTTTCATCAAAATTACCCTAAGCAAGAAACGTAAGACCGAGTGCCCCGAGAAAGATAACGAATCCCGTATCTTTCATCAAAATTACCCCTAGCACAAACGTAAGACCGAGTGCCCCGAGAAAGATAACGAGATCCCGTATCTTTCATCAAAATCACCCCTAGCAAGAAACGTAAGACCGAGTGCCCCGAGAAAGATAACAGATCCCGTATCTTTCATCAAAATCACCCCTATAGCAAGAAACGTAAGACCGAGTGCCCCGAGAAAGATAACGGATCCCGTATCTTTCATCAAAATCATCCCTAGATCAAACGTAAGTCCGATCTTCCTCGAGAAAGATAACGAGATCCCGTATCTTTCATCAAAATCAAACGGCAAGAAACGTAAGACCGATTTCCTCGAGAAAGATAACGAGATCCCGTATCTTTCATCAAAACCTTCCACGGCAGTCAAACGTAAGACCGATTTCCTCGAGAAAGATAACGAGATCCCGTATCTTTCATCAAAACCTTCCCTGCTAGCCAAACGTAAGACCGAGTGCCCCGAGAAAGATAACGAGATCCCGTATCTTTCATCAAAATCATCCAACGGCAGTCAAACGTAAGACCAATTCCCCCAGGCAGAATACGTCCGATTTTCCCCAAAGAAAGGCTAACGAAATCCCCAGCAAAGTTAACGGAATCCCAAAAGCCAACGGAATCTCGAGTAGTACTCGAACTACGAAAGGGCTTGATTCTCACTAGGGATACGTAGGTAGCCTATCATTAGGTCCAGCCCCCCGACCAAAACGGTCACCCTCTCCTTCGGCAGCAGACAAAGTCCACCGAAAGGCCATTTCACAATCAAAGTCCGAGGCACCTAAAAAGCCATCTTCATCAAGGTTCGAGGCACCTAAAACGCCACCTTCAAGGTCCGAGGCACCTAAAAACGCCATCTCCAAGGGTCAAGGCACCTAAAACGCCATCTTCAAGGTTCGAGGCACCTAAGACGCTATCACTAGAAAGCGATAAATCGCAATCATCCCCAGCAGAGACCGAAAATGGTCATCCCTATCCCCAGCAGAGCGGATACCCATCGGACCGAAAATGGTCATCTCTTATCCTCAGCAGAAGTTTCTTTCCAAAGAAACGATCGTAGAACTCGCTCATCGTGTTCGAGGCATCTAAAACGCCATCATCTCCAGGGTCAAAGACCCGAACTACGATCGGCTTCGATTCCCATTCGGGATACGTAGGTAGCCTATCGCTAGGTTCGCCCACCCGATCACTCGATCATCTCGCCAAATATGGAGCCTTACTCTTATCGACGACCCCGCTTCCTTCGAAAGCGCCGTCGCCGAGGGGCTACTGTAAGTGCTCCAATTTGAGCTTGTTAGAATTTCCGTTAGAAAATTAACGAAAGTTATAACATTTCTAACAATTCCTAACAATCCTAACTTTTCTAACAAAGTGAGGGTAAAATGGGCATTGTTATTTAAGGTTAAACCTTAAAAAGAATCTCAAAAAGAAAAACAAAAGAAGAAAACCATAAATAGAAATGCTGGAAACATAAACTGGCTGCTTAATTTGAATTTCAAAAAGAAATATTCCTCTTGTCCAAAGCCGGAGCCGCATTTAATGAACAAGGCACGCTGAGGGTTCCCATCCGCGCGGATGAGTTTGTCATCTCAGGAGGGCTATAAATTGAGCCCTCCAGTCACAAAAATAAGAAGCAACAACACATTTTGCACCGAACCTCTGGCGAAATATAGAGAGAAAACAGTGAGAATTCACTTGAATTGTCACCATTTTCTCTCCAATCTTTCCCAATTCATACTCATCCACTCACTCTCATATTAAAGCCCTAAACACTCATACACTCAAGCCAAACACTCAAGAACACAAGGAAGATTGGTAAACCCTCCTCCTCCTAACCCTAAATCTCAACCATGCATGCATTTGCAAACTACAAAATGTAGTTCTTTCATCTTCTTGCTCTAGATCTAAGAAGATCACCATGAAAGACCATCTCCATGGATGATCTTCTACAAAGATCAAAATTATTTTCAAGTTCTCTTACTTTCTTGCAAAGAAAACTCATTTTCAAAACCCTAAAAACCATTTTCAAGCATAAAATCTCATTTTCAAAGGATAAAAATCCCCTTCCCAAGCAAATGAAATGCTTAGTCCTAATGTACCCCAAGGATGGTTTGGTATAGTTGATTCACCACTAAAATGTCTAGTGATCACTAACCAAAACCTAGGGAAATGGGGACAAGCATGGATGCAAAACCCCCTTTAAAATCATATTCTCCTTCTTGGGAAGTTGCTGTCCAGTAGCAATTTTCCCAGACCTCAGTCCATTGTCTTAATTTTTGGACACAGATAAACTTGGAATTTGGTGTTGACTACAAAACACTTTTTGTAGCCAACATACAGAGCTTTCCAGACATATTTTTACTTTATTTTTTGGGTGAGTAAAACTCCTCTTTTCAAATTTTCTTTCAGAGGCTAGTTCATCAGCTTCTGGGAATCCAGATCTCATATCTAAGGTTTCCAGAAGGTTTTGACCCCTCAAATCTTCTCCAAAATGGAAAATTCCTTCGCACAAACCTTATTTAGTGTTGGATACTTGGGTATATAACAATTTCAAAAAACTTGGATATGTCGCAGAATCGTGAAGCACTTTCCTTCAAGAATAATTCGACCCTTAATATCTGCCTGGGTTGCACGAATTCTCTTGTGGGATAAGACTGCGAATTAAGCCTTCTATTCTGGAAAGAAATAGAAGAACCCTTATGGAATCAAAAATATGAAAAGATGTCTCAAAGATGTTATATAAATCAAGTATTGCCTGTTCCAAATTTGAACAGGCAGTTGCAAATTTGAACAGGCAGTTGCAAGTATTTTGAATTCGAATTTCGAATTCCCAGCAATTCCATACTTGATCGATTTATTCTGTGAACCCAAAACATACTTATGAGAATGTGCACTCCGCACCCCCGTATTCTCAATATAGTATTCCCGAGTCCACCCATCTTTGAACCAAACCCCGAGTACACCAAATGGCCGATGATTTTCACTTAAATCACCAACATTCCTCCCCCATTTAAGTGTAATCCTTGGTTTAGCTTTAAACTAACAGAAATAACAACTTATGCATCAAATGGTAATGTCACAAAGATTAAATTACCACTTTAGTAATATTACACATTTCAAATATTCGAGTATTGGGGTGTGTCAAAGCATTGAACCCTTTTACACGTTTTGAATACATGAAGATAATATACACATAAGTTAACATTAACTCCAAAAGTTTTATAATTGACACAAATTAGACAGGTCTTGTGTCCATATCCATTCATGAGCATATAGAAAGCCAACCCGAACTTCCTTGAAGCGACCTAAACTTCATACTCACATAGGTGAACCTTTTATCATGCACCTGCAATTGCACTAATAAAGATTCATTAAGAAGAAAATTATACCTTCAACCTAACCATGCAGTAATAGCACATACCTTCGGGATAATATCATGTGCACAAATCTAAAATAATAGGCTTTCCACATTGAATTCTACCTCTAACATTCTATTAGAGGGGAATTGGGTATCCTATCACCAAGATTTATATGGGTTTAAGACCCATCCCAATGACCGACTTGCGTACCAAGTCCCTAGCCAATCCTTTGGTCAAATGATCGGCTAGATTATGTTCAGATCTCACAAATACAACTGAAATCACCCCGTGAGTAATCAACTCACGTACCGCGCTATGTCTAACACCCAAGTGTCGTGACTTGCCATTATATACTTGACTATAAGCCTTGGCTAGAGTAGAGGCACTGTCACAATGAATAGAAATAGGTGAAATCGGTTTTGGCCATAATGGAATTTCATAAACCAAATTCTTAAGCCACTCTGCCTCTTTTGCACTTGCTAAAGCAATGAATTCGCACTCCATGGTGGAGCTAGAAATACATGTTTGCTTTTTGGAAGCCCATGAAATGGCACCTCCTCCAAGAAAAACACCCAACCACTCGTAGAAGAATGATCTTCTACATTGGTTATCCAATCGGCATCCGAATATCCTTCTAATATCAAGGATGCCCCATATAAGACAAACCATAGTCCTTGGTTGCCTTTAGATATCTTAGTACACGAGTAAGATTGCGCCAAATGATGAACACCTGGATTACTTGTATACCGCTTAGCTTGCCAACCGCGTAAGCAATATCTCGGTCTTGTACTTGTCATGGCATACATAAGACATCCTATCACACGCGAGTACTCAAGCCGTGATATCGGATCACCCGTATTAGGCATAAGTTTTTCACTAGGATCCATGGGAGAATTTGTCGAGTAGAATTCTCACAATTAAACCTCTTTAACACTTTTTCAATGTAAGCGATTGTGTTAAAGATATCCCAACGTGATTTCTCTTGATTTGGATTCCAAGAATCACATCTCGCTCTCCCATGTCTTTCATGGCAAAACTTGATGATAAGAATGCCTTACAAAGGTCCACTTGATTTTGGTCAGCACTCAAAATCAACATATCATCAACATATAAGCAAATTAGAACACCATTACCAAGTATTATCAAACTTGCCGTATACACACTTGTCGATTGGTTAAGTTTAAAACCATTTGACAAGACTACTTCATCAAACTTCGATGCCATTGTTTAGGAGCTTCGCTTGAGCCCGTATAATGACTTAACAAGCTTGCACACTTTATGCTCATTTCCGTGCATTATGAAACCTTCTCGGTTGTTTCATATATATTTCCTCTTCCAAGTCTCCATTTAAGAATGCGGTCTTAACATCCATCTGATGGATTACAAGATTGTTAATTGCAGCTAAGGCAATCAATAATCTAATGGTGGAGATTCGAGCAACCGGTGCATAGGTATCAAAATAATCGATACCTTCTTTTGCCTAAAGCCTTGGATGACCAATCGGGCTTTATACTTGTCAATTGTACCATCGACCTTCGTCTTCTTTTTAAAGATCCATTTGCACCCTAATGGTTTACAACCACGTGGAAGATCCGTAAGGACCCACGTGTCATTACCCATGATAGAATCCATCTCATCATTGATGGCCTCTTTCCAGAATGAGACATCTTGAGACTCCATAGCCTCTTTGTATGTTCTAGGATCCTCACCAATATTATAGCAATAAGAGTATTGGAATCCTACCTCATCTCTTGTACCTTCCACCAAATATGTTTGAAAATCGGGTCCAAACGATTTTAGTTTTCTAGCCCTTTTGCTCCTACGGAGCTCTAGTGATTCATCTTGAGATGTAACATTTCTGTTAATCTCCACTCCAACAGTAGTGGGAGTCAAATCCTTTGGCCTAGGTATAGAAGTGAACCTAGTTTCATCAAAGATAGCATCCCTTGATTCGATAACAGTGTGAATCAAGCACGAATTATTAGGCTCTATGACATAAAACCTATAAGCCTTGGAATGCATAGCATATCCAATAAATATACAATCAATGCCTCTTTCACCCAATTTTTTAATCTTGGGCGCAGGTAGTCTCACGACTGCCCTACAACCCCAAACTCGCAGATAACCCAAGTTTGGTTTCCTTTTATGCCAAAGTTCATAAGGGTAATGGGATTCCGTTTGTTGGGAATCCTATTTAGTAAGTAACAAGCTGTCAACATGGCTTCTCCCCAAAACCCTTCACTCAAACCTGAGTAAGATAACATGGAATTAATCATCTCTTCAAGAGTACGATTCTTCCTCTCGCCTATGCCATTTTGTTGTGGCGTATAAGGAGCTGTGGTATCATGTATAATGCCACAAGACCCGAAATAGGATGGATCATAATATTCACCACCTCTATCGGTACGCAACTTCTTAATTTTAGAAGATAATTGAAGTTCAACCTCATTTTTGTAGATAATAAATTTGTCCATTGCCTCATCTTTAGTGTGGAGTAAAAACACATAACAAAAACGAGTACAATCATCTATAAAAGTCACCACATATCTCTTATTTCCTAAGGACGGAGTGGCATACAAATCACATAGATCACTGTGAATGAGTTCTAGTAAAGAGGATGACCTAACAATATTCTGAAATGGCTGTCTAACAATTTTATTTAGCATACAAGTATGACACTTTTTCAGATTCATGTCAAAAGATGGAATAAGCTCATTTTTCGACATTAAAAACATGCGTTTATAATGAACATGGCCTAAACGAGCATGCCACAAATCGAAGTATCAATAGTAGAACAAGCCATAATATTATTAGCATTATGCTGAATATTAAGCATAAACATACCATTACAAAGATATCCGAAACCTATAAATACACCACACTTACTTAATATAAATCTGTCTGATTCATAAACTTGTTTGAAACCATCCCTAGACAGCAAACTACCCGAAACCAAGTTTTTTCGGATACAAGGTACATGTAACACATTGTTTAAACAAATACATTTCCCAGAACTAAAGTTTAACGTAATGGTTCCTCGACCAACTATGGCAGCTTTTGACTCGTTTCCCATATAGAGCATGGATCCATCAGTCACTGGTTCATACTTCTCGAACCAACTTCGATCCTTGCAAACATGTCTTGTTGCACCCGAGTCAATCCACCAAGTAACATCATCATCCTGCACATAAAATGCTTCAGAAATCATAGGGACATAATTCAAATCAGAATTAAATCCAGAATTCAGATTCTGACCTTGATGTTTAGGTGGACCTTGGTCCTTAGACCCCTGCCCAAAACTCTTCTTATCTGTTCCTTTCTTGTTCCTCTTCCTGCAATCAGCCTTGAAGTGGCCATTCTTACCACAGATCCAACATGGACCCTTAGGCTTCATTTGGGTGTTACTACTAATGCTAGCATGAGATCGCTTCTGACCCTTGCCACTGTTCTTAAAAGAACCCTCAGCAGCTTCCACCATATTAATGGAAGTCGAATCAACATGATCCTTACCCTTGCCACTTGATTCAGCAATCTCTTTTCCCTTGGACTTACCACCCTCCCCGCGCCCTAAGAGATTCTTCTATGCGCAGATGACTTCCTAGTTCAATCAGATTCAATTCTTCCTTTTTATGTTTAAGCATATGTTTGCAATCTTTCCAGGAGGGAGGCAACTTATCAATTATACTTGATACAGATATAGACTCGTCCATTTCCATTTTATGTTGAGCAAACTGACCCAATAAGCGAAGCAGTTCATTGTATTGTTCCATTACAGGCCTGGAGTCTACCATTTTATAGTTCATAAAATTTCCAACCAAAAATTTCTTACTAGAGGCATCTTCATTCATATACTTAGACTCTAGTGAATTCCAAAGTTCCTTGGCAGACTCTACATTCTGATAGATGTCAAAGAGGGAATCATACATACCGTTAAGAATGTGGCCTCTACAAATGTAGTCATCATTCTCCCATTTGCTCCTCTTCCGCATGTCTTCCAAAGCCCCATCATCCATCACTTCTGGCATAGGCGTGCTCAATACATACACCACTTTCAAAGTCGTCAACGTAAAATGCATCTTCTTCTCGCCATCGACGAAAATCAACCCCTTCAAACTTCTCCAGCTTCCCGAAATTCGTAGTCATTTCCTTCACGCTCGACATTGTCAACAAGCGAAATTATTCTTGAAGATTGTTGGATACTGGGTATATAACAATGTCAAAAAACTTGGATATGTCGCGAGAATCGTGAAGCACTTTCCTTCAAGAATAATTCGACCCTTAATATCTCGCCCTGGGTTGCACGAATTCTCTTGTGGGATAAGGCTATAATTAAGCCTTCTATTCTGGCAAGAAATAGAAGAACCCTTATGGAATCAAAAATATGAAAAGATGTCTCAAAGATGTTATATAAATCAAGTATTGCCTGTTCCAAATTTGAACAGGCAGTTGCAAATTTGAACAGGCAGTTGCAAGTATTTTGAATTCGAATTTCGAATTCCCAGCAATTCCATACTTGATCGATTTATTCTGTGAGCCCAAAACATACTTATGAGAATGTGCACTCCGCACCCCCGTATTCTCAATATAGTATTCCCGAGTCCACCCATCTTTGAACCAAACCCCGAGTACACCAAATGGCCGATGATTTTCACTTAAATCACCAACATTTAGGGTGTCTAGAACAACTTTCATTCTCTGAGTTTATCCAGATTATGAAGTTTTAAGACCCTTGAATACATTTCAAAATCAAAGGTCCACTGCCTTTTTCATTCTGGCAGAAATGGCTCTCAACTTCAAAAGGTCTTTTGAGTACCAAATCTCAATCCAAAAATCTTCCAAAAAATCATGGGATCAGTTTAAAGTCTTAAAAAGATATCCCAATTTTTACTTTTCTGAGTTTCAACTTATTTTGGCCAAAACACACACACACACACACACACACACAAATTATTTTCAGCTTGGAAGACTCGTTTTACGAGGCGCGTCGGGTGCACACTAACGTCCTTCCCGACGCGTAACATGACCTCCGAACCTAAATCTCTGATCTCGGGCTTTTTTCAAAGTTTTGGCCCTCAAAATTAAAATGGCGTGGCGACTCCGTTTCGTTGATTTTTTCAAACAAAAATGGGAAAATTTTCGATACATTCACACATCATCACAACGGGGCTGACATGTGATGTCATATATTTGGGAGACCGTTTTTCGAGGCAGCATGGCCATGTCCCTCCACTGGACGCCATTACTCCCCACGATCCTCCAGCACGAATGCTACGGCCCAGGGATTGGCCAGCAGATGAGATTGAGAGATACCAGGCAGGCGTGGCTGCAGAGGAGTATTTCGACATGGACACCCCCTACGCTGTGTTTGTGGAGCAGCGCCTGAGGACGCCACAGAAGCTAGTGAAGCTGGCGGTGACTCAGGGATATGGGGAGGATGAGCCTACTGACCCGCCGATCCCTCCTGCGCACCTGTCCTACGTGGTCCATGGAGTACCGAGGAGGATGAGGATACCTGTCCCCGATGCTAGGGAGCCCCAGTACACCTTGCCGCCCCGACAAAGACCTTTGTAAGTATACTTTTAGGGTCTTTCCCTTTTGGCTTTCTTTGCTTTTGAGATTTTACGAGATTTTCCTGAGATTTTTCTCTTCTTTTTCTCGGTGTTCCAGCTCGCACTTATGATAGTTGGTCGGGCGAGAATAGGGGTGGAAGGACATGTGCCTGGTCCCTTCGAGGAAGCCGGCTCGCGCTTCAAAGGCGGCGGCGGATGCGCGGGAGCACTGGCGCAAGAGGCGGCATATCGGGGGGCACGGCGTCTACCTCATCGGCCTCGGAGTACTCTTCCGGTTCCATGCCTCGGGGCGGGGACCCAACGCCGACATTCTGGAGCGGTGGCGAGTATGGGCACGATAATGTCCATTTGTCGACGTGAGCGACCGGGAGGACTTGATGAAGGAGGCTAGCATTTACGAGCGAGCGGTGATGAGGAGGAGGAAGAATCGGAGGCCTAGGAGGTCTCTAGAGTAGATTTGGAACAAAAACAAACAATGAACAATTTTTATGCACACTTTGTTTATTTTTGCTTTATTCTCGCGCCGATGGGGCGAAGACATTGTACTTATGTTTTATTTGCTTTTCTAATTTATGCTTTTTAAATTTGCATATTATCCGAGCCTTGGGGCGATTTTTTGCTTGGAATTGGGGTGGCTGGGCCAAAATGATTTATAATGGTGTATAAATGTTTGAATGGCTTTTGGACATATTTTTGTACGGGTTTTGGTTGAAAAAGTGGGGTGAAAACTCCCTTGGGCAGCAACTTGGTTGCTACAGAATTTTGCGAGATGGCTAATGTAGCCGTGCGGTTTTGTCCGGAGGGCAAATAAAGCCGTGCGGCTCACGGTTACGTACGGCTGGTTATTTTCTCGAATAAAAGCAAGGCTTGGCCATTTCATTTTATTTTCACTCTAGACTTGTCCCAATTGTTTCGAGCACATTTTGGACCTAAAAGCACCACCTTTGATCATTTTGCAATGGAGAAGCCCGTTAGATTGCAAAGGGAAAGCGAGACCGTTTTACGTCCGATCTTCAATCTTGGGTGAGACACAACTTCCAATCTCATAGGGGATCGATTGATTCTTCCTTCAAGATCAAGTCTTTATGGCATTTGAGGGATCTCCCGCCCGATTGGGACCTTTTGAGAGCCGCGGCAAAGTTCTGAACGTCAGGAGACATGTTTCTTGCTTTTCTTATAACGAGATTGTCCCGACGCATGAAGACTTCCGAGCCTTGATTGGGGGTCCCGAGATTGAGGCTATATCTATCCCGCTGATCGGAGACGTGCCGGTGGCGGTAAAGCTTGCATCTTTTACGAGATTCCTTTGGGGGAGGCCGAGAGGATGATGATAGCCTCGGACGGGATTGACCTTTCGATATCCGGGCGGAGTTTGGGTCTCCGGATATGGCTGCGACCACGGTCGCTATGGACGCATTTATCCTTTGCGTATTCTCTCGCTTTGTTCATGCGAGTCCGTGGGGATCTGTCATAGTGGTCTCTTGGACATGGTTAGAGGCTGCAAGGCCGGGAAGGATATTGTCCCGCCGGTTTTGGGAGAGACACTTCATGGGATTGACGGGATGGCTCGGGAGACCATTTCATGAGATCCGGGAGTCAGTGTGTTGACCTTATGGGCTGCGGGAGAGGCTCGGGGCTTTGCCGGGGGTTTTGCCGACTCGGTGCCCTTGGGTGATTTCTCGGAGAGGTGCGCAGAGGCAACATGACCCGAGTAGCTGGGAGGCCGACGATGGCTAGGCTATCCACTTCGGACATCCGTTGGTGGATTCCTCATTGGAGGTTGCGTACCCAAGAGGATATTTCGGGAGTCTTATCTTTGTGAGGGTTCCGGGATTCTCGCCGGTCATCCTTCCACATACCCCTGCTTAGTATCCGGGCGGTTTGGGGCTTTACGGGAGCCATTGAGTGATTGGGAGGACATCCGGACCATGGAGGTGGTGTCATTGGACATGAGGGATCCAACCCGGCTTCTCTTTCTTCTCGAGGGCTTGGACATATCTTTGCTTTCCCACCCGGGGCTATCTTCGGGAGCGGGAAGAGCACCATCTTGACTACCGTCTACTTGGGTGTACGAGAGAGATGGGAGCGACTCGGGTCATTCGGGGGAGAGACGTCGAGGCTTTATTGGGGCCGGCTGTGACTCGAGTAGGACTACGAGGGAGGCGAGGCTAAGGCGAGTCGCCATAACCGGTCGGGTGACTTGGTCGGGGACATGGAGGCTCGGTACAAGAGGTTGTCCGAGGTCGCTCCTTTGGCGAGGCTCGGAGGGAGGAGGTGCGGACTCGTGCTCGGGTAGAGAGAGCACTTATTGACACGGAGTCCAGTAGAGGCTCCGGTGAGGATACCGGAGGTCGGGATGAGGGATACCGACATCATAGATAAAAAGAGGAAGAAGACTCGACGAGGCCGAGGAAAAGGGAAAAAGACCAAAGAAGACTCGGCGAATGACGGCGACGGATCTTTTCTTAGGATTCCCTTATTGCCATTTTGCAAACACATTAGTTTATTTAGGCCTTTTATTGTATTTTAGATCTTTGTAGCAGGTTAGCAGAGTCAAGAGGTAGACCGTGCTTGAACTCATCAAGAAGTTTTTAACTTGTAATGAACAAGAAATATTATCTTAAAAATTAATCAAGACACATTCCATGGAAATTCAAATGTCTTATTTATTGGGACCCGTTTTATGAAAACTGAAATACCCTTTATTATTTAGGAAGCACTTCATGGAAGCTTGATTGTCCTTTTTATTGTTTAGGACGCATTTCATGGAAACTTAATCGTCCTTTTTATTGTTTAGACCGAACCATATATGGCTGCCTACGTTCCCCTTTTACAAGAAAGACTAAGGGGCTCAGGTCTTCGTAGTTCATTACGGTGAACTATATTTTTTTATGTGAAGCCCCTGTTTTTTTGCCTAGACCGCCCTTTTAGGGTTTTCGGCCTAGCTAGGCATTACTCTTTTTTTTTTTTTTTTTTTTGCACTAAGATTTTTATGTGCAACCACATTTTGCCTAGACCGCCCTTTTTAGGGTTTTCAGCCTAGCTGGGCATTACTCTTTTTGCACTTTTTTTTTTATTTATTTATTTTTCTTTCTTTTTTTTTTTTTTTTTTTTTAGACGTAGTATCTTTTGAGCTTATCACCGTTATTTGGGTGGACAAAGGGATTCTTTGTCCAGTCTGCAAGCTTCACGGCTCCTCCCGATAGTATCTTACGCACCACATAAGGGCCGATCCAAACGGGTTCCCATTTTCCCGGGGGGTTGTCTGCGGTAGGGGCTTCACTTTCAACACTAAGTCACCCTCTTTGATGTCTCTGGCCTTGACCTTTTTATCAAACGCTCACGGCCGTCCACCTGCAGTAGGCTCGGGTGTGTTCCATGGCTTTTAGCCTTCTCTCGTCAAGCGGGGCTAACTCATCATGCCGGCTGAGTAACCATTCTACTTCATTGACACTGTTTTTCAGGAGGACCCTTAATGACGGGATTTCCAACTCCAGCTGGTAACATTGCTTCCATCCCGTAGGTTAAGGCAAAAGGAGTTTCTCCTGTAGGCATTACGACGGATGTTACGTAGCCCCGAGTGCCAAGTGCGGCTTTTCGGGCCAATCACGACCACGGGTGGCCATCTTCCGAGATGATCCGTTCGAGTGTCTTATTAGCGGCTTCCACGGCTCCATTAGTCGAGGTGCATGCGGAGACGACTTGTGGCGAGTGATTCGGGTCGACGGCAACCTATCGCAGTCCCCTTCAAAGTGCGACCCATTATCGGAAATGATCTCGTTGGGCACCCCATATCCGCACATTATGTTTTCTTTGATGAATTGGGCCACTTTTACGGAAGTGAGGACCTTGTAAGACTTAGCCTCTACCCACTTGATGAAGTAGTCGATGGCTACTAGCACAAATTCATGCCCATTGCTTCTGTAGGGGCTATTTTCCCTATCACGTCAATACCCCAAGTTGCAAACGGCCAAGGAGTCGTCATGCAGTCACAGTCATGAGGCGAGAGATGGTTGAGGTTGGCAAACCGGGCACTTGTCGCATGCTCGGACGTCTTGGACACGATCTGTTTCCATGGAAATCCGGTAGTAACCCATTCGAGGATCACTTGCATCGGGGCTCGGCATTCATATGAGGACCGCGGGGGACCATTGTGGACTTCGGTCATTAACTCTTTGGCCTTTTCTTGAGTGACGCACAAGAGGAGTGGTCCTTGGTATCGCTTCTTGTATAGGTTGCCTCCTAGAATGACATAATGGGAGGCCAACCTTTTCGGGAGCTTGCAAGCTCTTGGCTCGACACCTTCTTTTGGTCTACCTTCTTTGTCTCCAAAGTGACTCTCCATCTTTGAGGAGCTGGTAAATTTGATTGTACGGGGGTTCTTTCATAGGCTTGGGTCCCGAGGTCTACTTCACAACGAAGGCGTGGGGCTTCTCTTCTACCCACTCGGAAGGGTTTTATGGCTTTTCCCTCGGGGATCTCTACCAATGAGGCTAGAGTAGCTAGGGCATCTGCGAATCTGTTCTTTTCCCTTGGCAAATAGTGGAAGGTCACTTCTCTGAGCTGTCCGATCAACTCCTCCATATGGGCATGATACCGGCTGCGGGTTAGGGTCCACATCTTCCACTTGTTGGAAACCTGGTTGATGATCGTGGTGAGTCTCAGTAAACTTCTAGCTCCTTGACATTCCTTTCTAAGGAAGCTTCCAAACCGGCAATGCGGGCTTCATACTCGGCAACATCGTTCGTGGCGGGGAAGTTCAACTTGAGGGCTATGGGTGTATGCTCATCTTTCGAATCGACCGGTAGCATCCCGATACCGTTTCCTCTTTTGTTAGCGGCTCAGTCAAAGAACAAGCGCCATCGATTTTCGGGTTCGACTGCAAAGATCCCTTCATGCGGGAATTGGGGTTCGGGCCCTCTGTCTTCATTCGGGAAAGTTTGCCGGGTGGTCGACAACGCTTGACCCTTGATAGCCTTCTACGGTCACATAGTTGATGTCGTACTCTGCTAAGAAGAAGGACCACTTTGCTAGACGCATCGAGAGGGAAGGCTTATCAAAGATGTATTTGATGGGGTCCATTTTTGAGACCAAATTCACGGGGTGGGCTTGCATATAATGCTTCAACTTGCCGACTACACGGACCGATCCTGCACGGGTCTTTTCACATGCTTTGAGTAATTGAGCTCACTTCCCGCAGCTTCCTGACAAAGTAAATGGCGTTCTCTACCCAGAGAGTCTTTCTTTTCTGAGCAAGCATAGCCCCAACTGCCGTATCGGTGACGGTGAGATAAAGCGGAAAAGGTTTACGTCTATGTGGGGGCATAGCAGGAGGGTGTACCAAGTATGCCTTGATGCGGTTAAAAGCATCCTGGCATTCTTCGGTCCATTACGTGTCTACGTTCTTCTTCATGAGCTTGAAGATGGGCTCGCGCACATAGTGGTCAAGCGATTGACGAAACGGCTAATGTCTTGCGGTTTTCCCATAAAGCTCTTGACTTAAATGCGGGTTTGAGGTGGCCTCATATCCATAATGGCTTTGATCTTTTGGGGGTCAACTTCGATACCTCGCTCAGTGACCATATACCCGAAGCACTTTTCCCCTTGTCACTCCGAAGGTGCATTTAGCGGGGTTTAGTCTCATGGAATGTTGTCTCGGCCTCTCAAAGAACTTCCGCAGTCAACAAAGTGCCGCCTGTCCTTGCCTTTGGAGTGGATTATCATGTCGTCTACGTAGACCTCAATCTCCTTGTGGATCATGTCATGAAAAGCGCGGTCGCCGCCCTTTGGTAAGTAGCCCCGGCGTTCTTAAGCCCAAATGGCATCACCGTATAACAGTAAGTTCCCACGGCGTGGTGATGGGTCTTTTCTTGATCTTCCTCGGCCATCTTGATCCGGTTGTATCCTGCAAAGCCATCAACGAAGGATTTGACTTCGTAGTTAGCGATGGAGTCCACCAGGATGTCTATGTTTGGCAAAGGGTAATCGTCCTTGGGGCCGGCCTTGTTCGGATCTCGGAAATCCACACAAAGCAGCCGCACCTTCCCATTGGCCTTGGTGACGGTCACAATATTGGACAACCATGTCGGATACTCGATGACTACGATGAATCCTACCCACACAGTAGCTTCTCAATTTCTTCTTTGACTGTAGAGACCATTCTCGGCTTGATCTTCCTCGGTCGCTTTACGGCTTAGCATCCGGTGCTAGAGGGATTCTGTGCTCTACTATCGAACCGTCTAGCCCCGTATCCCTGTATGACCATGCAAACACGTCGACGTATTCCACTGAGCGGTCGATCGGTCTGTCCCCGTTGACCCCACAGGAAGAAGTTTCCGATCTGTGTCTCTTTAGGTTCCTCGACAGCACCCAAGTTCACACTTGTCAAAACCTCCTCGGCAGCTTGGGCCCGGTTTTCCTCTTTTGAAACACGCTTAAAGATTTCTTTAATGTATTGTTCATTTAGTGTGTTTGCATCTTGTTCAAATGATTCATTATTAACTGTTGTTAAGTTTTGAGTTAATTTATCATTTGTTAAGTTGGCAATAAGAGGATACTCGAAGATCTGTCATTTCATTCAAAATAAGGGGAAAGATGACATCGATTACATTTCGATAGTCCTCGGGCGTGAGGCCTTCGGATGACTCGGAAGGGCTGGAATTCAAAGATTCACGACTCAAGCGAACGACGCTACCGACTCTGGACCACTACACTACTTATTGACTTGAGGGTGGCTTGACAAAGGTTGGACCAGGGATCTCACTCCTTCTTGCTTTGTTGCCACAGGGAGTAGCGGTCTTGTCGGCGTTCTTCGTAAAGTTGGAGACTTCAAATTGATCAAAAACTTGCCGGAAATCGTTGACAGCCGGGTACCGTGGAAAGATAGTGAGGGGAGTTAGAGTAGCTTGATGCAATCTCTCGGTGAGCTCGTCCGTGACAAGCTGGGCTCATTGATCAAGAGTCTCGGCTCATCTTATCAATGCACCGCTGATAACTCATTTTCTCTTTACCGATCTTGGACACCACGACCTTGTCGGTGTAGCCCAGCGGGAGGGTTGGCACGGGACAATCTTGATGAAGTCTTCTTCGGGGGATCTTAATTCTTCCTTGACCGGCTACATATTCAATAGGCTTTACGTATTACGCTTCTAGATCTGCTAGCTTCTCATTGAACTTTACGATGGCCACAAATTCAGCACTTTCTCGCTTCAAGAGGATCACCGTACATGGGGGGTATCAGGCCGGACTGTGCTTTGAATGATGGGTTCCTTGGCGGGCTGTTTGGCATAGCCGACATAGTAATCAAACTTGCCGTAAGGCTCCCTGGAGTTCCGACGCTCTTGTCTCCGGCTTCATACCTTTCTTTTAGCTTCTGTTGTGTGGACTTTCTCTTCTTCTTCTTTCTCGAAGGAGCGTCTTCATTGATCCATTCTTGGTACTCATACTCCGGACAGTCCTCCACGGTCGCATACATCATACCATATGTGAGGGTTGGGCTGAACCGGGATGGCCTCTCCGACTACTTGGTCATTACCATTGTTGACTACCATGTTGGCCATTTTGACACTGAAAAGCTGGCAAAACTGAGGATTCTAGCGAACTGTCTGAGAATTCTGCGCTAACAAGTCGCTGACCCGGTGTTCTCACCCACTTCTTTCTCGCTGCGGGAAAGGGATAGGAAAGGTTTAGACTCGGGGTAGGTGTTTAGGCTGAAGGCTCAGGCAATATGCAAATTAGAATCTTCCAGTTTACTTAAAACAATGTCTTTTATTAATATCTATTTGGTTGGAAAAGGGGGTTTGCCCTTCTTTTTCGCAACTACTCTAGATCCTGGATCAGTGGGTTCCGTCACTACGTCTATAAGCCCCTCGTATTCCACCTGTATTTTGACCTCCCAGGGTGGACAGCCCCGGGCGAGGGTCCTATAGGGCACGCGGATCCCACCGACCGAGAGTAAAGAACGCTCCTAACGGGTCTAGCGGGTCATAGGAACTTTCAACGCACGAGCGATGCGGATTATAGTCAAGGCAATACCGGGAAAGTCTCGTCTTTCTGCCTTGATAGAATTTTGGCAGAATTTCGCTTGAGCGAATGACGTTTTGACTTTCGGTAGTGTCTGAGAATATAATAGGCATGGGTCGGGCGGCAAAATCCGGATGACACAATGTCACATTGAACTTCGTTGCATACGCCGGGCGTGAGTTAGAATCGAAGTCAATGCCGGGTCAAAATCTTGCCAATTTTTCCTTGTCGGAATTTTAGCAGAGCTTTGCTTGAGCGAAAGATCTTTTGATTTGTTGGCAAAGACTCGGTCTTGACTCTTACGCATTCCGTGCAGGTCAAGGTCAATAGTCAATGTCGGAGTTGAGATCTCGCCAATTTTTCCTTGTCGGAATTTTGGCAGAGTTCTTCTTCCGTTATGAACTAAGGCTTGACCTTTACGAGGGTATGCAACTGGGCTATATGACACGGACTAGACCAAAAACCAATCAAAAAGTCACGGTTTTTTTGAAACGTGTGACACGGACTGTGCATTGGTCGACACTGGCTGTCATGGGGAGGTTGGGATGATTCCGTGCGCGCCCGGGAGCATCGTAAGGCTGTCCGTGACTGCAGCTGGAACCACCCTCGGGTTTGAAGGACGTGCGTGCAAAAGTGTACAGGATATATCAGGTGCGCGTAGTGTGCGGTCTCCTAAAAATGTTCCTTTTTGAGTTAAAACAGAGATTTTCAGAAATGTGTTTTAAAGAAATGATTTTCGGGACGGGAAGAATGCAACACATAAGCACGTAAATTTTCTGGGAGCCCCAGTCAGTCATGGAGTTGAGTAGCCCCAAGCTGCTAGGACTGCCAGATTAACCATGATTTTTCCTGGTGGAATTGCCACTGAGGTCGCCCGGTCAGAATCCAATGAGGATTGAGCCGTACGACCGCATGGATCAATTTTCCAGGTTCCACTCCTTTTGCTATTTTTCGGGTTGTTTCCCGTTCAAAGTATGCACAGATTCCAAGATGCAAATGATGCAATGCATGGTAAAGAAAGCAAGCATGATTAATGAAATCGGCGACGGGAGTCTAACCCGCTCAAAGGGAAAAGCTTTCTTTCTATTTTTTTTTTGAAAAAGTGATACCGGTACGTGGGATTGTTAAACCACCGGTTATCCCAACTCCCACATCAGGGAGTGTACAGGAAAGGCAAGTGGTTTCCACCTATATACCGAGTATCGATTTTTTTTGTTTTGAAAATAAAAGCTTTTCTCCTTTGGGATCTCCCCAGCGGAGTCGCCAAACTGTGAATGTGTGCCCAAAATTTGTGTTGGATTCACGCGAGTTTGAAGACATCCGGTTTAATTTGAAAAAACGGAGTCGCCACGCCATTTTGATTACCTCATAACTTTGAAAAAAAGGTTTTATGGGTTCGGAGGTTAAGCTACCCCTTGGAAAGAACGGATCGTCGTTCACCCAAGGTGCCTTGCCGGAGCAAGTCTCCCAAGATTTCATTAATCGTGCTTGCTTGCGTGCTTTCTTGTGTGCATGTGTTTGAAAATAAGGAGGGAATGTCCCAAGTCGTCTTCCGGACGTACAAACCATTTATTGGTTGTCGCTCGGGATTTCTTGGATTTTATGTATTCGGGATTATGATCCCGCCCTCATCTTGGACTTGTGATCATCGCATTTTTTAGACCTTGGGACTTGCGTGATCGAGAGAATGACTCTCTTTGTAGTCAAAGATGAGGTTCTTTAGAAAAGGAGGGTCCTTAGCCCATCAATCCTACACTTTTATGATGGTCGAGCTTGTATAGATGCTTCATACTCATCTTAAGTGATAATCGGAGATAAAGGGTTCGAAGGTGTCCCTTTCTAAAGAGATTATGAAACCTTTATGGAAGGAACGATGTAAAGATAGGATCTTTTACACCGGTCCGTTCCTAGGTTGCTAATGGGGGAATGGGGGGAATGTATGTAAAAATGACACTTTAATGAAAAGATGACATTTTTGGGTTGCAAATGATGCACTTGATTCAAAGAAATGATCTTTATTGCAAATGATGCATAAAGATATGATTTTTATGCAAATGATGCATTTTTTTGAAGAAATTGGCATTCATTATGCAAATGATGCATAAAGATTGTATTTTGAAAAAAGCATATGATGCTAATTTATGGTAAAGACATGGTCTTTAAAGCAAATGATGCTTGGAAAAGGGATTTTGAATGCAAAAGATGCATTTTGATTGAAAAGATTTGATTTTTATATGCAAAAGATGCATAAAGATGACATTTTTATTGGAAAATGGGGGTTTTAGGTGCAAAGGATGCACCTTTATAGGAAAAGACTACATTTTTATAACAAATGATGTCTAATGCATGCAAAAGGGGAAGGGGGAATATAAAGATGCGATCTTTAATCTACCAAGTCCCAAGCAATATAAAGACAATGCAATGAGCAATTTATAAAGCAATTAGGATGCGAGGTTAGGGTGTGCGAGGTTACCAATGGCTTCTTTCTTCTTTGGATGGAGCTAGGAGGAGAGGTTGATCTTGGATCTTCAAGGAGGAGGGAGGGAGCTTCTTGACCTTCTTCTTCACCTTCTTGGATCTTCAACAACTCTTGAGAGTATTCTTCACGTATTATGTGTGGTGTTGTTGAAAATTGTGTCTGTTGAAATGGGTAGAGGAGGGCTCTATTTATAGGCAGTCTGGATAAGGCTAATGAAGCCGTGCGGCTAGGGACCGCGAGCTAATGCAGCCGTGCGGCATTATCCATTGTGACTCAGCATTTCTAGAACCATGCAAGGTGGCAAATTCTAGAAGGTTCTTCCTAATTAAGAAAAACGTGTTTCTTAATTAGGAAGGCTCCTCTTCAGCCTTTAATTAATTTGGGACTATTCCGGAATATTTCCGGAACACTAGGAAGGTCCGGGGAATTATCGGAAAACTTACCGAAATTGCCGGGAAATTTAACCGGAAGGCATGAGCCAGATTTGGGTACTTACAATATCCTCAAAAGGAAATAGAAAAGTCAACTTGACACATCATCGAACGAACCATGTCATACAAGGTTCAATTCCTCCTCTCAAACACACCATACAATGTGGTGTTCCGGGTGGAGTCAACTCTGAAACGATTTCACAGTTTTGAGATGATTGTCAACCTCTTGGCTCAAATATTCATTACCTCGATCTAATCGAAGTACTTTAATAGTTTTGCCAAGATTGGTTTTTGTACTTCATCTTGAAATATTCGAAATATTTCAAACGATTCACCTTTGGACTTCAACAGATAGACATAGTCATATCTAGATAAGTAACCGGTGAATGTGATGAAATACCGAATTCCTCCCCTAGCAATGCTACTTAATAGTCCATATACATCTCATGTATAAGGGCCAATAAGCCACTACCCTCCCACTACTCTTAGTGTAGGGTGGTTTGGTCATTTTACCAAATAAACGAGATTCACATACCTCAAATGATTCATAATCATATGAGTCTAAGTGTCCATGTTAATGGAGTTTAGATTATACGTTTCTCATTTATATGACCAAGCCGGCAATGCCATGTGAACGTGTTGTTCACATCATTCGGTTTAGATTTCACACTTATATTATAGATATCTTCAATATTATTTTGTATCTTAAGATCAAGGATATGAAGACCATTCAATGATATATGCATTACAATAAGGCATATCATTAAATAAATATAAAGCTTCTTATTCTCAATAAGAAAATTATATTCTTAATCATCCTCATAAGAGACAAAATGATACTCCTGCTCAAATTCGGAACGTAGTCACACTTGTTCAAAACAAGTACTAGTCCACAAGGTAAAGTGACTTCATAAGTCCCTACGGCTAATGCAGCAACTCTTGCTTCATAACTACGCATAGGTTTAATTCACCTTCTTTGAGTAGCTTTCTATTCTTTATTTCTTGCACATTTAGACAAATGTGGGATCTATATCCGGTATCATATACCCAAGAACAAGAAGTCGAAAGGAAAATATCTATCATATAAATATTTGAAGTAGTAGCAATCAAATTGCCCTTCTTCACCTTTTAGGCCTTCCTTATTAGCCTTGCAACTTTGCTTCCAATGACAATCTCATTGCAGCGGTAGCAAACTGCATCCTTTTGAGACACTTTGGGTTTAGCCTCTTCGGCTTTGGCAACTTTTGCCCTAGGTTTAGCAACCTTTGCTTTACCTTCTTGCCTTCCCTTTTGAACCCCTTTCTTGTGTTAACCATTAACATACTTGCGGATTGCTCCTTTTGCATCTCATGCATTAAAAGCCTTCACCACAACATATATCTTTTGTCTAGCTTGCACTTGGAACATTTCCTTTTGTGCGTTGTGCTAGAACAAAAGCAATTTCCACGTGTTCAAGGTTCTTCTTAAGAGCCTTTAAACGTAATGAGTGGCAAGTATAGGGCAAACAACATCATAGGAATCATCTAAATGTTTCTTATGTTGCTCCTTACCTGTCATTTGCAACGTTTGTAGTGGGTTCAGCAGGAATAGATTCGTCAAGAACGTACAATTTTGCTTAAGAACTCTTCTTGAGCATCTGATCAAATCAGAATAACTTGTACCGTTCTTTTCGAACTTGTCCTTCATAAGGACGAATCGCAATAATAAGGATTAATTATAGTTTAATGCTATTTCTACAACAAAATATGCAACACATATGAACACATATAAGTACCGATTTCATTTAAGAGATTAAATAACGTATTTCATAAATACTCCCACTAAATTATATAACCTTCTTATGCAAATATGCATAATATAATTTAATAGGCTAAGACCCAACTTTAATTTAATTTCAAGTCGGCTATGGCACGACTGCTCAAAATTAAACTAAAAAGGTAGATAACATTTATCAATCATATCTATATATGAATCTTAGATCATTATGAGATTATAGACATCATATGTCACATGTTTCAATCTCATCTTATGCCTTAGGCCCAAAACTGTTTTGATAGCCTAATTGAGTTCAACCATGTTAAACGTATAGCAATCACTATTTGCTCATCTTGATCATACAAAGATAGAATCAATGTACCTCGTTGTGGCGTAGCCTACATGAAACTATCCGTGTACTCACAAGTGTTTAAACATGGGTGGCATAAAACAAACTCAAATTACAAAGAAGGTTCAATTTTTCATGCTTATCAATTACATGCCAAGGTTGATTCATGAAAACTATATGAGCATAATTATGAACATGGAATGATGCAACACAAATCATATTTGGTCAGTAATTACTAGTACGCGGCCACGTGCTCCAAAATTATCCCACACTTCCATCGAAGTGCACAGTGGGGAAAGGTTTTGGTGTCCACCAATATACCAAGTAACACTTCACAAATATCCTAGATTAATCACATTAATCATATTAATGAAATTGACATCCCATAATCTAGATTAATCATATTAATCATATATTTCAATTTCATAATCATGGTATATCAATATATACAATTACTTCTCAAGCAAAACTCATACAATTTCACATTCTAGATCATGCACATCATGAAAATTCATATAATCATATTACACAATTATCATGATTATCTAACTAAACATCATGAACGGGGCTCTGATACCACTGTTGGGTTTCGAGGGTCCATGCGCAGCGGAATAAGCAATAACTCGAAAAACCCCAAGCCCTAGAATCCGTTCTAGATGATTAATTAAGAAAAAGATGAAATAGAAATACCAACCTTGAATGCTTTTGCCTTTGATAAACTTGACCCAACTCCAGATTGAATGACCTTGTTAATCCTTGATGAACGAACGGGAATCACGAACTAAAGATCTTGACGAGCGAAGATCCTCTATGTGTATCCACGCGAAGAACGAACCCTAGAACTCTTCTAGGAGGATTGCTAGATCCTATTGATTGAAACACCTTTCAATCAATGAAGAACAATTGATTTGGTGGTGTTTGATTCTCAATTCTCAATTGAAATCTCTCACCTTTTGTGTTTCTCTCAAGCCAAAACGTTCTCTTGACGGCTAGGGCAACCAGGGGTGAGTATTTATACGTTATAAAACTTTTCCCCTCGTGAAAACCCTAGTTTTAAGTCAATTCCACGTCAGTCCAGTGCCCAGGGGACGAGTCGTCCCCCAGGGGATGAGTCGTCCCCTGGCACCCAGCTTCTGAATCTGGCGTCCCCCTTAAGGGGAATAGTTGGTTCTGGCCTGGGGACGAGTCGTCCCCTGAGAACAAAAACTCCATATTCTTCATTTTTGACAATTCGTTCGATGCGTGTGACCCCATGGGAATATATTATGTTGGCAATGATGGTAGAATCTGTCTCCGTCCGAAGTATGCACTTCAACCTCCCTTTCAGACCCCTCACCCCCATGAACCTCCTTAGGGTTTGGGGTCACCAACGCCAAGTTTTGAGCAGCTTTTGAGTGGGTTGCTTTGTCTTGACCCATTTTAACTATTTTCTGAACTTATACACAAATATTCAAGGCAAACAACACCTTTACCAACAACAAAATAACTGACAGCCCTCAAACTGCACCTCTGACAGGAAACCACCTTACACAAACTGAGAATTCACAATAACCTTCAACAGACCGAACAAACTTACACCAAGATGAACACAATACTGACAGCAACTGACAAATGGGATCTCATGAATTTCTGAACAAGAACACGAACAGTGCACCACCTTCAAACTAATCACCCACGACCACCAAATTCCATCGGACCAAACAAAGAAGAACGGTCAGGTCCCGGCAACAGAATCAACTGATGCTACACCGGCAAAACGGGTTGCACAGGATCTGAGCTATGAACTGGAAACAAGGATACTCCGGCTGATCTCCTCTGAATGGTCGAACCGTCACCTACACACAAGCAAGAACGTGAACTAAGCTGGGGGTGGCTCCGACAAAACCCTCCGGCGTGAGAATAAGTGACTGATAACAAGGTGGGTAACAATGGAAACTTAGAGAGAGAAAGAGAGTGTGAGGGAGTGTGAGATACTTACAAATAATGGTTTTTCCAAGGCTTATATACTCCCATGCAGCATGTGGCTTGCACATGACAGACACGTGTCAATCATCCAAGCTAAGTGCCAACCACCCCAAAGTTAGTGGAAAAACACTGTTCACCTTGTCACATTATACTATTTTGACGATCGTAGTGGGGTACACACGTGGCAGCATATCAATCATTTAAACTTACTAGTCACACTTGTCGCCCAGCGACAATCCCAAGGAAAGGGACAATACTGATATTGTCGCCAATCCCATCTTCTATTCGCACTATAATTGTCATCTATTAATCCTACCAAAACATGTCGCTAACTGCCAACGGGGTACTTCTCGCTTACTACTTATTTTCACGCTTTGACATAATCATGTCGCCATTATTCTTGTCGCCTCACCTACATGGGCTTACTTATAATACCCACTTTATACATATTTGGCCTACTTGGCACATTTCGCCACGCTGTGCCTTACTTAATGTTTAGACCCAAATTCATATTTCACAATCACATCAAAATCTTACTCGAAACTAGATATTCTAAACCTGGCCAGACTTGGCGACCCACATGCTCACGGCCGGCCTGGCCTAGATGAGTAGTAGAGGCTTGTAGGCTTTTCAACCGGTTGATAGGCTCGGGCCTGAGAATGTGTAGAAGCAATATTGCTTTTCTCGATGGCCCAATGACAGCCCCTCACTTCTCTTTCTTTTCCAAACTGGTCCTCATTTTCGGATTTGGGATTTCTAAACTAGTTTGGACTTTGGAGAGTAGCATGGAGTTGAAAACTTGGTGTTTCTTCAGCTTGAATTTTGCTCCATAATTAGTCAAGACTTTTAGTCCATTCGTTATGGCAAAATCTCAATCATTAATTTAAACGCTGTGAAACCTATAGGGGTCAAATTAATATTAATATTATCCATTCATTATGGCAAAATCTCAATCATTTCTTTAAACGTTGCAACAAAAAAATAAAAAAATGGAAGGTGCAATCAGCTTGATAACATTCCCACCTAGTTATCCATTTCATGAGTTTGTTTTCTTGTGACTATTAAGAATTGTTTTGTTTTATTTTTGAAACCGAAGCCGCCATTAAAACGACATTGCTTGTGGGGTTGCTTTGAAACAGAATAATGACAAAAATCAAACAGAATTCACCAAAAATAGACTAACATATTGTTTAAATGGTAAAATACAAAAATTTTAGAATCCCGAGCCCATAATTGAATTGTATTCATTAATGAATATTTTAAAATAAAGTCATATTCATGTAATGCAAAATTAAATAAAACAAAATAAATATCTATTTTTTTTTCTTATATTTTATTTATTTTGAGACGCAAACGGATGGAGTAGTATTTTATAATTGAAAATATGATACATAACAAAATCGTGTAGTGTAATATTGTTTCGGGTAGACAGGTGCAAACAAATAGTAACACCCAAACACGCAATTGGGCTTCATACGTTTGCAGGATGGAAAGTTGGCCCAGTCAAAATCTTAACATGCTGCAACAACCGCACTCCATAATGACTATTTATGGTGATTTCAACTCGAATAACTAATAACTGTTGTATCACATGTGATGCATATTGTGATAGTGATTCATAGATATTGAAAATTGTGTTTCGTAAGATATTTTGATATCTATATGAAGATAATAACAATTTGATATAGAATAGTGATTCATAGATATTAAAATTTTAGTTAGAAAATGGAGCAAGTATCATTTGTTGAAATTGCTCCAAGAAATTAATTAGAGATGGGAATTATTTTACCAATATTTTTTAGTTTTTATTTTCCCCAAATTTTCCTTCATTTATCTCTTATATTTTTCACATAATTTTGCTAAATGCCTATTTTTTTTTTCTAGTCATCTAGTTTAGTTTGGACTCGAGCCGCGAAGAATCTCAAGGGATGTACAACTTTCTCTATCCAATACAACTGCATTTTCATAGCTCGAATCCGATATATTTTTATATCTTGAACCCGAGACTCTAATTAAGAACAACTCTCAACCAGTTGATCGACGCATCGGTGAAATGCCTATTTTCTCTAATCAGTTAAAGAGCCAAATTTTATGGTTAATACTATCCTATCACCATCTAGTAAATTTGGTGTCTTTACTAATAATAGACTACCAATTTTATAGTAAATACAAAAATTACTTGTCCTCAGTTTATCAGCTAAAATTACAAATTTTGCTACTAAGAATTTTAATGTGTCATATTTGTACAAATATTAATTTAAATATTTTTAAGAGTAAAACGGATTATACTAAAGCCCTAAACTTCATTTTTGCTAGTATTGGGAAAGAATATTTTTAGAAGACTTATTCCAAGGTTTTTCACATAAACATTATAAAACTGCAAAAAAACTTAGGAAAAATAAAGATAATTCTAAATCAAAAAGACATGATGATAATTAATTTTCAGTTTTTTTTTTTTTAGGAAATGAATCAAATTAACAAAAAAAAATTGAACAAAGACTATTAATATGAAAGAATGGAAGTACTTAAAAGGCACCATTTTAATCTTATTAACCTAAAAATTACAAAATACAAAATCCTAAGAAATTGTGTATACAAATAAATTTAATATTTAAAGATAAAAATATCATATATTTTGGATAATCAGAAATGCACTCCCTCCGTCCTATAATAAATGTCGCATATTTGTCTTTTTGGTCAAGTTAGTTGAAATTTGACAGACAATTTAATTATCTACATGAAATTCTAAAATTATATTTGATTCTCTATTAAAGTCATTACCATTAACAAATTTTCACGATTTCATGAGAATAATTAAGTTTGGGTAAATTTGTGGTCATAACTAAATTAATTTGATCAAAAAAATTAAATATGCAATATTTATTATGAGACAAAGTGAGTGTATAGTATGGTTCTTATTTTTGATTGTGTGGAGTATATTATCTTTTCCTATTTTAAATCAGATAAATTTTCACTTAATTGTTTTACTTATCATACTTACATGCTTATATAATGCTTTTGTAATATGTTTTTTTTTTTTTATAATGTCACATGGCAAGAGGCAAATAGAGGGGTCGAATCCTAGATTTCACATAGTGCGAGACTTGACTTTATCACTGCGCCACCCCTTTGGGATTACTCCATTTATAATTGGGGGCATTTACCAAAAACTATTTTTGAAAAATGGATATTAACAAAAAATTCACACAATTTGGATATTACAAAAACTATTTAAATATTATAAAAAACTACTTTATTATTTTTTTTTCCTTAATCTGCCAAATAACTGATAAATGCAGTTATAAAACAACTGATAAATGCATTTATCAGTTGTTTAACCAAAAAACCAAGCAAAAATACTCTTTAAACAATCGATAAATGCATTTATTAGTTATAAACAACTAATAAATATATTTATCAGTTATTTTAACTGAAAAGGCAAAAAAAAATTTAAAAAAAAATAAAAAAAGAAAGAAAAGAAAAGTAGTATTTGAGGTAGTTTTTTGTAAAAACTCCATTACAATTCCTACCACATACTCCTCCGTATTTCATTTTCACAACTTGTACTATAGGCTTTGGCTCAAGTTTTAGAACTGCTAAACTGTTTTTCTCATTTGATCTTATGTCACTAATATATTTCTGACCTAATGTAACGCATCTAACGCATCTAATGTAACGCCACGAGCTAATGTAACGCATCTAATGCAACGCCAGAGCTAATGTAACGCATCTAATGCAACGCCAGAGCTAATGTAACGGCTAATGCAACGCCAGAGCTAATGTAACGCATCTAATGCAACGCCAGAGCTAATGTAACGCATCTAATGCAACGCCAGAGCTAATGTAACGAGTCTAATGCAACGCCAAAATCCTAATGTAACGCCTAAATTACAAATGCAACGCCAAAATCCTAAATCCTAATCCCTAAACCCTAAACCCTAAACCTATATCCTATACCCTATACCATATACCCTATACCTTATACCCTATACCCTATACACTATACCCTATACCCTATACCCTATACCGTATACCATATATACTATATTCTATACCCTATACACTATACCCTATATCCTACACCGTATACCATATATACTATATCATATATCCTATACCATATACCTTATACCCTATACCCTACACTATACCCTATAACCTATATCCTATATCCTATACCTTATACCCTATACCATATACAATATACCCTATATCCTATACACTATACCCTATACCCTATACCCTATACCCTATGCCCTATACACTATACCATATAACCTATATCCTATACCCTATACCCTATACTCTATACCCTATACACTATACCATATACCCTATACACTATACCCTATACACTATACCATATGCCCTATACACTATACCCTATACCCTATACCCTATACCCTATACACTATATCCTATACCCTATACACTATACCATATACCCTATACCCTATACCCTATACCCTATACCCTATACCATATACCATATACCCTATATCCTATATCCTATACCCTATACCCTATACCCTATACCCTATACACTATACCCTATACCCTATACACTATATCCTATACCCTATATCATATAGCCTTATACCACTATGCCACTATACACTATACCACTATAACATATATCCTATAGGGTATAAGGCATATGGTATAGGGTATACCCTATAGGGTATAGGGTATACCCTATAGGATATAGGGTATAGGGTATAAGTATAGTATAGATGTGCATGTAAGTATAGAGCATATGGTATAGGGTATACAATTTATAGGATATAGGGTATACCCTATAGGATATAGGGTATAGGATATAGGGTATAAGGTATATGGCATAGGGCATATGGTATAGGGTATACCCTATAGGGTATAGGGTATAAGGTATAGGGCATATGATATAGGGTATACCCTATAGGGTATAGGGTATACCCTATAGGGTATAGGGTATAAGGTATATGGCATATGGTATAGGGTATACCCTATAGGGTATAGGGTATACCCTATAGGATATAGGGTATAAGGTATAAGGTATAGGGCATAGGGCATACTCTATAGGGTATAGCCTATACCCTATGCCCTATATGGTATAGGGTATAGGGTATACCCTATAGGATATACCCTATACCCTATAGGGTATACCATATACCCTATACCCTCTATCCTATAGGGTATACCCTATACCCTATATGGTATACCCTATACTTTATATCCTATATCCTATAGGGTATAGGGTATACCCTATAGAATATAGGGTATAGGGTATAGTGTATAGGGTATAGTGTATAGGGCATAGGGTATAGGGTATACGGTATACCCTATACCCTATACCATATACCCTATAGGTGATGAAGGCCAAAATGGGCTTAGGCCCGTGGATTTTTTTTCGGCCCGTGGTCCGTGGCCCGTTTTATCCGTTGTCCGTGGCCCGTGGGCAAGCCCGTAGACCGGCTCGTGTAATATACGGTACAGGCCCGGTTTGAATATCATGGTGACGGGCGGGCCCGAGCTTCCAAAGCCCGTTTGCCCAATTTAGTTTTCCGTTTTTTTTTTTTATAATTTATATTTAATATTTGAATAAACAACATCAATTAACTTGTGTCCAAGTGGTAAGTAGCTATCCATTGTTCCATTTCACCCAGCTTCGATTCCCCCAACCCCATTTCATCTTTTCTTTTAAAAAAAAAAAAATGGATAAAATCCGTTTGGCCCGTGGATCCTTGGATCCCAGGGCGACAACAGGCTCACACGTCGGATCTATGCACGGGCCGGGCCGGGCTTTAGCCCGTTAACACACACGGACGGGCCGGGCTAAGCCCGTTTCACCGTTTGGCCTTGAATTGGAGGGCCGGGCCGGGCCGGGTAGCCCGTTTGGGCATCATCACCTATAGGGTATACCCTATACCCTGTACCTTATAGGGTATAGCCTATGCCCTATACCCTATGCCATATAGGGTATACCCTATACCCTGTACCCTATAGGATATACCCTATACCCTGTACCCTATATTAGGCATAATATTATTTTATAGTTTATATTGTTATTATTATTAATTATTTTTAATATTAATTATTATTATTTTTAATTATATAATAATAATTATTAATATATTCAATTATTTAATTGAATAGTTAACAATAAAAGTATATAATATAAAAATATTTACTTTTTTGATATTATGTATTATTACTAGTTATTTTAATATTATTATCAAGTATTATTATTAATTATATAATAATAATTATTAATATATTCAATTATGTGATTGTATAATTAACAATAGCAACATTATTTGTATTATTATTAATTATTGTTACTAATTATATGATAATATTATTATTCTTGATATTAGGCATACTACTTTAATTAAAATTTGGGGTAAATCAAATAAAAGCATATAAATATTTTAGATAACTTTTTTTAAATTTCAGTAATAAAAAAAAGTCAAAAATATTTTTTAATAAAAATTACTAGTTATTATTAGTAATATTATTAACATTATACTGTTTATATAATTAATATTAATATTAATTAATTAATCAATTATATAATTAATAATTCATTAATAAAAATTATTGATAATAAATATTATTATTCTTGTTATTAGGCATAAATATTTTAGTTAGCATAGTGTGAAACAAATATAAATATGTGTTGTGCCATTATTTGATTGGATTCCAAATTTCACGCGGATCATGAGCAAAGCAACATCTAACTGTTGAATACATTCGATCCCATGGTCCATAATAATTCAAACAAAACCACTTCCTTTTCCTTATTCTTCACATTTATTAACACCCATTTTCTCTCTCCATTACTCTACCTCTGAGAAACACAAAAGTCTCGTCTGGATTACTCCCTCCTCTCCCTCACCGTCAAACTCATCGGATCCTTCCCGTCCTCCGCCCCTAACATACTCCAATCCTTCATCGCCGCCGCCATCTCCGCCGACCACTTCCACGTGATTACTCCCTTCGAACAACACCTCCACGATCTCTCTATCTCTCACTCTCTCCACCTGGATGTTTCTCTCTCATCGCCATCACTGTCTACCAATCTCTTTGAAGCCCTAAAATCGCGAATCTCTGACGGCTGTGGATCGCCGGCCACCACTGCCACTCTTGGAACCGTCTCCCTCTCACCGCTTTACCTTCGCCGCCACTCCTTCATCATCTCCGACGACGGCAACGGTAGATTTGGGTAGATATTGTGTGTGTGCGTGTAGATCTGGGTGGTTTTCATCTTCTCTCTCTCGTCTCCGGCGTTGGCAACTCTCCCTCTCACCGCTCTCTACTCGTCTCCTGTTTCTCCGTCTCTCTCTCTCTCTGTTCTAGCGATGGGTTCATCTCATTTTTTGAAGGATAGTGATGGTGGTTTGGTGGATGGATGGTTGTGGTGAACGGTGGTGGTGAATGGTGGTGTGTAAATGTTGACAAATGAAAAACTAGTTAGTCTAGTTTGAGAATAAAAAATGTTTAGAGATTGATTTAAGAATAAAAAAGGTTAAGGGACTGATTTGAAAATAAAAAAGTTAAAGTGATTGATTTGAATATAAAAAAAATTAAGTGACTAATTTGAGAATAAAAAATATTAAGGGACTGATTTGAGAAAAAAAATGTTAAGGGATTGATTTGAGAATAAATATATATATATTTTTTAATATATATATATATATATATATATATATATATACTCCCTCCGTCCCGGCCGACTTAGGACTTTTTGCCATTTTGGGCGTCCCACCCGACTTAGGACGGCCCAAAATGGAAACCTTAAATCACTATTCTCTCCACTCATTCTCTCTCCTACATTATTTTAATACTCACAACACCATTATAATTTACTATTCCCTCCACTCATTCTCTCTCCTATTTTTAAATTACACTCACAACATTTACCTTTTCCATAATTCCCGTGCCATTTCAAAAAATCCTAAGTCGGCCGGGACGGAGGGAGTATATATATATATATATATATATATATATATATATATATATATATTGAAAATTAAAAAATTAATAAAATTGTGAAATTATGTAATAAATTTTAGGTACTCATCTACTTTTTGGCGTTACATTAGGTATTCAATTACTTTTTAAATTGACGTTGCATTAGGTATTCATCTACTTTTTGGCGTTGCATTAGGTGTTCATATAGTTTTAAAATTGGCGTTGCATCAGGTATTTACCTGATGCAACGCCAAAGTTCTGGCATTACATTAGTTTACTATGTCGTTGCATTAGGCCTAATGCAACGCAAGAGAATGCAACATCCATTTGGCGTTACATTTGGCCTAATGTAACGGTTTTTGGGCCCTAATGCAACGAAAATTGGCGTTACATTAGGTCAGAAATGTAGTAGTGTGTTTAAATGTTTATTGAACTTTCAAATAAACTCTTGGTGTTCTATTTCTCTCCTGAATATATTCTTATCTTGGGATTCTTTGTGTCTATCAATAGGCTTTGGTAGAATACTTCAAGCATTATGGCAAGTTGTGAATGTGTGAGAAACACACGCACACACACACACACACACATATATATATATATATATATATATACATACATATACATACACATACACACACACACACACACACACACACACACACACATATATATACATATATATATATACATATATATATACATATATACATATACATACTCCCTCCGTCCAGTTACATACTTCACACTTTCTATTTTGGGCGTTCAATTACATACTTCACACTTTGTTTCTTTTCCAAAATGGAAAGGAATCTTTACTATTCTCTCCACTCATTCTCTCTCCTACATTATTTTAATACTCACAACACCATTATAATTTACTATTCCCTCCACTCATTCTCTCTCCTATTTTAATTTCACACTCACAACACTTTCAATATAATACTCTCTCCTTAATTTACGTGAGCACAGTAACTGTGAAGTAACTACTTGGACGGAGGGAGTATATATATACATATATACATATATACATATATACATATATACATATATACATATATATATATATACACATATATATACATATATATATATACATATACATACATATACATATATATGAGTAGGTCTATTTCTCCATAAGTTATAGAGAAACGGGTTTCTGGATATCCAGAAGCTTTGGGATTGATATCCAGAAGCTTTGGGACGGATATCCAGAAAAAAGATTTGAGACCAAATCCAAGGCCAAGACCAAATTTCTGATCTGGATATCACTTTCACAAGGTTCTGGATATCCAGAACATTGAATATGGATATCCAGAAGCCTTAAAACTTATATCCAGAAGTCAATTCTAAATTTCTGGATATCACTTACATAAGGTTCTGGATATCCTTTCAAAGAGTTCTGGATATCCAGAAGCTTTATAATTGATATCCAGAAGCTTTTTAATTGATATCCAGAATATTTAATAAATTTATGGATATCCTTTCAAAAGGTTCTGGATATCCTTTCAAAAGGTTCTGGATATCCAGAACTACAAATTACCAAAAGAATTTCATTCACCAAATCGAGGCCTAACTTGCAAATTTCGGCTCCAGATCACCAAATTGAGCTTCCCTGCGTAATAACAAGCTAAATGTTCAGAAAAACAGAAGATCTAATCAACTGAGAGATTAGGAATGAGTAGAGATGTGAACTCACGTGCGACGATATCGGGAGATTGAATAAAGCAAAAATTGTGTCGATGATGAAGACGGTGGAATTGAATTAGATCGATCTAAGTTGGGGAAGCGTGAAGACCTTTTCTTGAAAGAGTGGGAAGAGATTTCTTGGTGTTGTGTGGGTGGGGACAGAGAAGCAACAATTATGGCGGCTTCCACTGTTGCTGCGTTGTGAATGGCACCCGGGTGTGAGCCGTGTCCCGTAATGAAAAAATCTGTTTCTCCATAAATTATGAAGAAACACGTTTCTCCCTAGATTTTGTCCATATATATATATATATATATATATATATATATATATATATATATATATATATATATATATATATATATATATATATATATATATATATATATATATATATATATATATAGAGAGAGAGAGAGAGAGAGAGATAAATACGTTGTAAAGTCATTGTAACCACTGCATTCTATTGATTTTGTTTGGTTGTCACTCGTTAATGTAGGAGAATCTCCCTGAACCACGTAAATCATTGTGTCTCATTTGTTACTTTTATGGGTGTGTGAGTTTGCAAGATCCAGTCGAATTTGGTTTCACCATCTACTTTTTTATCTACTTTTTTATCATTATTTTTTAATATAGATGAATAATATTCCTTACTGAAAGGTAAATCGAGTTAAGCTCGATTCATCAAGTCCACTTTTGGGCAAGTCCATTAAAGAGTAGGAGACTCACTTACGAAGCTCCTCTAAGAGACGACTTATGCTAGGTCGGCTCAAGAAGTGGTTGGACCTACCCAATCCCGACCTACTGCCTTATACTGACTTAACCTTTACAATCCAGACATTAAGTCGAGGTCGACCCTTACCGCCAGATCAACTCTTATTGCCACGTCGAATGATTTAGGCCGGCTTGCATCACCAACAGAGGGTCGACCTACAACACTTTCTCATAATCGACATATTCAGGTCGAGGTCGACTTCTGTCATCAACTGGTGCCGACCTTGTCAAGTCGACTCATATCACCAACTTGTGGTCGACGTCATTAAGGCCGAGTCATGTCACCTTAAATCACACGTAACAGACAGCTATAAATCAAGAGACGATTGATACCAATCTCAAAAATCTCTTTTTTTTATCCGTCGTTTACCACATTGATCCAATATGGCTACAAATACCGGACATTCATCTCTAAAAAAGGTAGCACAATAATTCTATCTCAACATTTGTTAGTTTGATTTCACGGAAAGCGAATAATTATCCTCATTGCAAAAGAATATTAGCTAAATACCATCTCTTTATTTTATTTTTTTCATCAATCTCAAAAGTCACTACCGATAAATCATCTAAATCGTTGCAAAAAGGAATGATCAAACTTATTAATGTCATCATGGCTATCATTTTATGAAATTTAAAAAGAAATGAGGGGAGTATAAATATGGGGCGAATAAGGACAAAATAGGTGAGGTGATTTATGCTTTACTTGAGACTAGGGGAGAGAAGTGAAATGTAGGACCCACCATGTTGCGCACTAAACCAAAACGAGAGTTTGATTGATGATTAAGGAGTTTGATTTGACACTGCCAGCCATGACTATTCGTCAGCTCAGCTAAGCTAAGCTAAGCTGGCCGCATTCTACTTGCCACGTTTTTAGTCCAACACCTGCCTGTGGACCCAAACCCTGTTTTTGTTTTTATGTACTCCCTCCGTCCATTTACATGGTTCACACTTTCTATTTTGAGCGTTCATTTACATGATTCACACTTTGTTTCTTTCTTAAAATAGAAACTTTATATTATTAAAATATTAACCCTACCCCACTATAATTTACTATTCTCTCCACTCATTCTCTCTCCTACATTATTTTAATACTCACAACACCATTATAATTTACTATTCCCTCCACTTATTCTCTTTCCTATTTTACTTTCACACTCACAACACTTTTAATATAATACTCTCTCCTTAATCAACGTGTAAACAGTAACTGTGAACCTACTAAATGGACGAAGGGAGTATTTTACTTCAACTGCGCCGATTCTTCCACTTCTTTCCCTCCAAAATCAATTAACTACGTGCATTTTTATTTAGGTTGATTGATATTTTAAATTTTCATGTTTTGTTTTTAATCATTATTATTTATTTTTAATTATTATATTTTAAATATTTACTTATTTTTTCCTTAAAAATCTAAAATACGATAATTAAAATTGCTAAAAATATGTCTCAATTTTTACTACTTTTGAAGAAAATAAATATATATTTAAAGTATAAGGATTAAAATTGCTAAAATAATAATTATAGTTAAAAGCGAAATTTAGATAAAATATGAGAGTTCAAAATGTCGATAGGCTTTTTATTTATCCATTCGTAAAATTGAGTTTTGGAAACGATTTAAGATAGTTTTGGAGAAGATTTTCATCACGGAATGAAAATAATCCATACTACTTACAATAGGGTAAAATATGTTTTATTTATGCCTAAATTGTACATTGGTGTCGTTATAGAATAGAAGAAAATAGTCATTGAAAAGTCTTACTTTTTTTTAAAAAAAAATTATATTTTGGATGAATAAAGTCTTTTAGCAGTTCTAAAGATCCAATCAAATTATCTTGCAAAAATTACGAAATTGGCCTGGACTTCTTTTATTAAATATGATAATTTTATTTCAATTTTTTTAACTTTAACTTTAATTAAAATTTTATTATTTACTGAGGGGATTTAATGAAGACTAATAATTAACTACTTATCCCCATCCCGGGGAGGGGGGGGGGGCAAACTGAATCGTTAAGGACATTAAATCAAAGGACTTTTTACCAAAAACTCATTCAAAAACATGCTATTTACAAAAAAAAAAAAAACAAGTAAGTTGTGATTTTACAAAAAACTATTTAGCTAAATATGAATATTACAAAAAACTATTTTTGCACACAAAACACACACCCATCTCTCTTTACCCTCTTTATCTTTACCCAACCCAACTCCGGTGACAAGCTTCCCTCCGGCGACCACCTTCCCCACCTCCGGCGACCACCTATTGATATGGGAACTCTAACAAAAGTAGTCAACATAGATGCCATGTAATCTGTTTCTGAAATCTATAACTATATAAAGGCTGAAGTGCAAAGCACTTCAGCACACCCACTTTTTCCCGCTCAAACAAGTACTTGGATTGAATAAAGACCGAATTCATTCCCCCCAAAGATCAATTACTTAGTACACTCTTTCAGATAATTAAAAACCCAATAATACACCCACGAGAACGGACAATAGCGTATGAAATAAGCTCGAGTCCTTTGATATTCCATTTGTACGCTTTCTTCTCGATCTCTCTCTACTCCCTCTCCTCTACAGGCGTCGCTTCTCTTCCCAAGCCAAAACCCGTCTTCGCCTCCCCCTCTCTCTTCTTCTATGGAGCCTCTCTCTTCTCTCTTCTTTCTTCTCTCTTCTCTCTTTTGCCATGGCAATGAGGAGTTTGTGGGTTGACATTCTTTTGCGTTTTATTTGTGCAGCGGTAACGAGAGAATCAAAGTCTAAATGTCGCACTCCGATTACCAAGCAATTGCAGCAGGACGATGTTGCAAACGATTTTGGTACATGTATCTCTTCTCTCCACTCACCTTTTCTCCCTCTTAATCCAATCTCATATCCCTAAATTTCTAAATCTTAACAAATTTAGGGCTTTGAAATTGAAACTCTTTCAAATTTTTGAATGATTTCTATAATGTTTTTTAACCAGATCAATTGATATGTGGAATGTTACGTGCTTGTTGAGATTTAAGGTTCTTCGAGTTTTTTCAAATGATAGGTACAAAATCTCTGAATTTGACAGAGATTACTTTACTGCTTATGTATCGTAATATGCCCTATGATAGAATTCAATGACATGGGTCAAGAAACATGTAGCTATTACAGTTCTACGTTAAACATTCAGTCTGGATTTATATTTTTTTTCTTAACCCAAAAAACATTGTAGTATAGTTTACTCAAAACCATCCTCATCCTGCTGGAAGCGGCTTTCGTGACATTTGTAGCACTTGACCATCATTGGGAAAAGGTCTGTTTACTATTCAGATTTTATATTTTAGCCTTCAACTACAGCTTAACCTTATAAATTTCTTTCTTAAAGATGGGATTGAGGTTTTCTCATTGCACTTAGAATGTTCAACTATGGGTAGTAACTGTGTTTCAAAATAACAGTTACTTATCAATTTATTAGCTGCTTCATGATGTTCAAATAAGATCACTGAAAATTAAATATTGTTATAGCTAAAATCCGAATTTCAAGCTCAATCAAAAGAATAACGGGTAGGTGAGTTGTGTGACGTTGTAGCTCTGATAATTTTAATGTTTAAACATAATAAGAGAAGCCTGAGATTTTAATAGAAGTTGAATATATTTCCAGGAGAAGAGCCAATGGATATGTGGAGTATTCTTCCATGAGAGCCTAATTGGGAGTAGTGTTGCATATACAATTACCACTGCAACCATCATCAGGTGCTAATCAATTCTTGCTACCCTATCCCCCCCCCTTTATTTGTATTCTCTGTTTAACTTGCAGTTCCATCCTTTGAATGTCAAGTTTCAATGTGTTTCTTTTATATGAGTTAATTTGGTTCAAGAGAAGAGCCAACTGGTAAATTAGTCCAAAATGTCCACAGAACTCTTCCAAAGCCTTACGTGCATTCCTCTGTTTGCATGTACTCTCTCTGTCCCAAAATGAATATCCAATTTGATCTTTGAGGGAGATTTAAGAAAGTTGTGAGTGGCATAAGTACATAAAAGCCCTTAATGATCTCTCCATATTGCATCATGAGTATAAGTGTGAATTAGAACTACTTGTTTGATGATGGGTGATTTATTAACTTCTCTTGAAAAAAGGAAATTCATTTTGGGACAAAAACTTTGGAAGAATAGGCATCTGTTTTGTAAGTAGGGAGTAGTTAAATTTGCTTCTACTATTTTGCAGGGCTATGCAGAAATCATATTGTTACCATAAGGGAGGGCATGAGGCTTCTTGTGAATATGGGAGAGACACCATATATATGTTAATTTTTGGACTTGTACAGATTTTCATGTCACAAATACCAAACTTTCATAGCATGGCATGGCTCTCTATTTTTGCTGCCGTCATGTCCTTTTATTACGCTTCCATTGGTTTGGGCCTTGGTTTTGCTAAAGTTATCGGTAATTCCAAGTTTTCTGTAATTTATTATTTTTCCCGCATCTAATTTCTCATTGTCTCATATGAGACAGACATTTTCTAGACTTTTTAATCACAATATCAATGTGGGTATTTATATTTGAGTTGCATAAAATGGCGAATTCCCGGAACTGGAAGAATGGTGAAGAACGAGTCTCTCCCAATGAGTTTAGTCCTGGGTTGTTAGATCTACATTCCTTAAAATGCTGTTGATTCATTTATCCATTGTAGTGCTAAGATATATTTCAATCTCAATCCACAATTTTAGACCTATAAATGTTTCTATTTGCTTTCTCTCTTATTGATTTTTATTTCACATTGTATTATTGGAGTTTTAGAATTCAATGGTTACGTGCATTGTTTAATCATAATGAAGTCATGCTTATGGGCCATAGTGACGACTTCTTAGATGACAAGCATATCCAGGTCACAATTGCTTTCAATTACTTTGGTGAAGGTCTGGTTCAAAGAATGCCTGTGTAATGACTCTTTAAATACTCCCTCCGTCCCAAAATAAATGTCGCACTTTGATTTTTTTGCTCAACATGGTTGGACTTTGACCAAAAAGTTGTGAAAATATAAGCATCTTCATGTTATTCTAAAAATGGTCATTGAATAGAAACACTATCAATAACTATCTGTTTTTAAAAATTCATTAAGATAAATATTTTTTCATAAATTGTTGATCAAATTCAATCAAGTTGACCAAAAAATCAGAGGTGCGACATTTATTTTGGGACAAAGAGTATGATGGAGACCTGTAACATTAATAGAATCGTGACATGACCGTAACGTGATTAACATGGTGATGATTTTCAGGTGCAGGCATGGATATTTTCATGTTGTAAATAATGTATACACAGGTTGGAAGATGTATGCTATTGGAGGAAGTGCAAACCCAACGATTAATAGCCAAGGAAATGTCTTCATTGCAGCAGATGATGATACTACAAAGGAGGTAAACTACCATTTTATTTAAACATGCATAACTTTTAATTGAAAGACTGGCAATAAAAAATAGCACAAATTTTAATGAAGTATTTGCGATAAGATAGTAAAGAACATTGAGTACCTGTATCATGTTTCGGATGGATAATATCATCACCCTTGAGTTGATGTAGCCAAGTTGGTCTTGATTGTCAGCGCTCTTTCTTTTTCTAGTGTCCTTGCTTTTATACCAACAATATCGACTATATTTTATTTTTCTCAATTTTATTCTCGTTTAGGTCACAAAACGTGATTGCGCAGCAGGGGAAGAGGAATGGAAGGATTGGAACTGGAGATCAGACGGAGACCAAATGGTGAATGGAGCTTACTTTCGAGCTTCAGGACAAGGAAGTGGCCAGATTTATACAAAAGCGTCGAGCATGGTTGCAAGACCTGCTTCGCTGCTAACAACCTCTCTTCAGTTTGCCGGAGTTTTTGACTGTAAAATTGGCCAGATATGCGCAAACTAAGGCAGTAGCCAAATTTCTGGTTCAATCAAATGCTTTTTTCTTCGTTGGATAGTTTCAAGATTCAGTCAACCCTCGATTGCCTTTCATATTGATGTCCAAAAGCTTCCTATTTGTTTCCCTGTCCCAAAGAAAAAGGGGGCACGCACACACACGGCCACAAGCAGTAAATATATCTGTGTATCCACATTTTGTAATTTCTCTGTTTGCACCTACATGAAAGAAGTTGCGAAAACTTTATCTGGAAAAGAAATGGGGTTAGGAGCATATGCTCAATAGCCAAGTCAAATTTGATTGCTTAAATATGTGAATAGGTATTCTACATATCTGTGCTCATCATTTTCACAAATGGTACAAAGTTATTCCAGTTTTCAACCCTAAAAATCTTATCATTCATTCTAAAATAAGTATTGTTGCCTTGGATATCTTCTCATGTATCTCCATTTTTCATTATGATGCTCGACCTCCCAGCTGATAGATTGTTTGAACTGGAGGATTGAAAATGAGATTGACGATATATTGGTGGTGAGTTTTATATATCATTTCTTGAAATTTTATTTAGCATCCGCTTTCTGTTTCGCGATAAAGTTGGTCATGTACTTCTTATGGATCCCACCAACATTCATTATTCGGTCACATGAGACACATAGTGAACTTTCACCGTTTGCATCTGCATTTCCAAAATTAGTTCAGTGTACACTTGCTCACGTGGTTCCTGTTTCAACTGTATTTTCTAGAATGTTTAATTAGTAACAATGGTCCTTTAATTAGTATTAATAGATGCTTTGTTGTCTACAGAGTGGTTTTTTTTTTCTCTGATAGAGCAACTTCCATTTTTCTGAGTGTATATTCTGAGTTCTGAACAATTTTTATTTATTTAAAGTATGGTAAACTTGCACTCGGTATCTTTTAGTTTATGAAGCATGATTTATACAACTGCAGTGTATCTTTACATTGCTTTGATATGTGTGCAATTTCTTCTATCTATCATTGATATTTGTGTTTAAAAGGGATGGGAAGTGGTATAATGAAAATCATTGTGCTAAAGTGTTTTGACTTGAAATATAGAATCCACGAGGTGGAGGCTGAGGTGGTGGTGGTGGCTCTCGTGATTATCTTGGTAGAGGCCCTGAATCAGGAACAGGGCATTGTTTCAATTGTGGACTTGATGGCCATTGGGGATTGCAAGGCTGATGATTGGAAGAACAAGTGTTATCGCTGTGGGGATAGAGGACACATAGAAAGGAACTATCAGAACAGTCCCAAGAAACTAATGTATGCTTTCCAGTTTTGTGTTTAAAGTAAAATTGAAGGATGTCTCTTTCTGACTTTTTTTTTTTTTTGACAACATCCGTGGGCAAAGTTACTCAAGAACACCTTCACCTAAGCGTGGTAGAAGTCGTAGCTACAACAGAAGTCGCAGTTACATGTTAGTTAGCCTCTCCTATGAATTTCTGTGCCCTTGGTCCGTGACTCAAAATCTGCGACTAGGATCCATAGTTATTAAAGGGTAAAGCGAGAGGCAGTAGAGGATCCAGAGGCCACCAAATGTGGATTGACATGTATATATGAAATGCTATAGTTTCAAACATATAAGACATATTTATTTCCTGTTGCAGGTGAATATAGATGGAGAGAGAAAAGATCAATCTAGTGGCCAGTATGATCAAGTTTGCAATGTACACTTACCAAGAGGTCTAGATCCCCATTCAGTCCCATCTGATGAGCTTGCTGCCTCTTTGGGGTATTCTGCTTCTTCGAGAATCTATTGGTTTTATCATTACTTTGATAAACGTACTAGACATTATGTAGTCGTTAATGTATCCACCGATAATGTCCTCATTCGTAATCTATTTGCTACTATTGTTGTTCGGTTTCATACAGAAATCTTTTGATGCACACACTAACAAGAAGCCTCAGTTGGAATAGAAGATTTAGGAATTTGATTTTGCAAGTGATTGAAATTTGTTTGAGGCTTTGACTATTTAGGTGTACTCAAATGAGTTATTGTTTAGGCCAAAAAATGTTTAGAGGAGATATTGGGGATGAGTGAGGCATTTGATGACAAACAACCAGGGTAACAATATGTTGAATTCAGTCACCAAGGAAGTCATTTGGATCATGTACCTTTTCACGGTTTAATTATTTTTTCTTTTGTTTAAGGTCAGATCAACAGCATTCTAACAAGTTACTTTTGCCATTAAATACTAAAAAATATATTCCAAATTAACTTTTATATTTATAGTAACTCTTTTAATTTAATTTAATTTAATTTAATTTCTGCTATTTATCAACGTTTTTTGACCGTGCGTTTAACGCACGGGTGTTGTACTAGTTATATGTAATTTGCAATGTAGCTTCAATTCCTTTAAATGCCAAATTGAGAGCCATCTTAGCACATTCAGATTGATGTTGGAACAAAGGGCTAATAAAAATATCAAAGATCCTACTGAGGAGAGTAGCTTAAAAAAAAGGGAATATGTCTACAGGGAAATTAAGTCTTACAGTACAAATTAGCGTCCTCTTGTCCCTCTCACGAGCATTGTTAATGGCCTGTTGTAACAAGGAAATGGTCTCAATAATCTCAACCGAACTTCATAAGCTAAATAGCAACCCTGATAAAATTTCAAACAAGCACATATATTGAAAACAAACTAACCTCCTCAAGCATCTTCTGCTCTGCTACAACTTCTGTTATATCTCTACAATCGTGATTACCATGACATTAGATGATAACACCCAAAAATATCAATCTGTTCGACTGAGAAATTTCTCAATCATACCCAAGGTGAAGCTTATGATCACATATTCAAAATAACATCTTCTACCTTCCAACTATACGATCCACACGGCATGAACATTTTGCACATACATTATGTTCCTTAGCAAATTACATATAATTTCATATAATTTCAGAAACAGAAATTTCTCAATCATACAAATGAATTGAGAAGAGTTTAATGGTGAAAATGATGGAGGTTTTCGGAATTTTGATGTTTATCAGTTGTTTATCATTTGTATCAGTTGTTTATCATGTTTATCAGTTGTTATCAGTTGTTTATCAGTTGTTATCAGTTGTTTTATCATGTTTATCAGTTGTTATCAGTTGTTTATCATGTTTATCAGTTGTTTATCATGTTTATCAGTTGTTTATCAGTTGTTTATCAGTTGTTTATCAGTTGTTTATCAGTTGTTTATCATGTTTATAGTTGTTTATCAGTTGTTTATCATGTTTATCAGTTGTTTATCAGTTGTTTATCACTTGTTTATCATGTTTATCAGTTGTTTATCAATTATTTATCAGTTGTTTATCATGTTTATCAGTTGTTTATCAGTTGTTTATCAGTTGTTTATCAGTTGTTATCATTTGTTTATCAGTTGTTATCAATTATTTATCATGTTTATCAGTTGTTTATCATGTTTATCAACTGTTTATCAGTTGTTTATCAGTTGTTTATCAGTTGTTTATCAGTTGTTTATCATGTTTATCAGTTGTTTATCAGTTGTTTATCATGTTTATCAGTTGTTTATCAGTTGTTTATCATGTTTATCAGTTATTTATTTATCAGTTGTTTATCATGTTTATCAGTTGTTTATCGGTTAATTTGTGGTTCTATATTCAAGGCTCTTTTGATCGAAGAGCAGACCAAAAAAGGCCTAGCTTGGCCCTATGATGTATTCTCTTTTGTAATTTTATGAAATTTATAAGCAATTGAGCAGAGTGAGCTATTTAATGATGAGTGTGCTTAGCAGCCACATGGAAATTTCATTTTGTTTTTTGTTTTGATTTGGCTCAGCAGCATTTACATTTTTTTATTAATTCATAAGTATCTTATTGTAACTGAATGTTTTAAATTTTATGTTTATTTATGTTTTTTTTCTTTTTCTTTTTTTTTTTTACGAAAATAGTGCTTTCAATTTACAAAAGTAGTTTTTTGTAATTTTTATAGAAGTTTTTTGTAATTTTCATCTTGTGTGTATTTTTTTGTAATTTCCATCTTTTAAAATGAGTTTTTTTGTAAATGCCCCTAAATCAAATTGATATTGGCAAAACCATATTTTCATCAAACTATAGCATTTTTTTAAAAATATTCTCACTAAACTATTTTTAGAAGGTTCTTACTGAACTTTTACATTTTTCAAAATTTGCTCACTCCATTAAAAAAAAATCGCTTAAAATTTAATGAAATTTTGCCACATTATCTCATATTACTAGTTTTGTTAAATACGATATAGGATAAATAATTTTTTGGGAGAATTAATTTGTAATATTTTTTATAAACTATGTTCTAATAACATTTTATATTTAAAAAAATTGTAGTATTCATCATACATGTCAACAATGTTAACATATTGGTTGAAAACGTAGCGAGTATTATTCACTTTAAGTTATATGACTAAATTTCTTTAAATTTTTAGGGAATATGTTAATGGAGTGGGCATATTTTGAAAATTGTGAAATTTCAGTGAACATTTTGAAAAAAAAAGTTCAAGAAGAATATTTTGAAAAAAATTAAAATTTAGTGACGAAAATATAGTTTTAGTCAACTGATAATATTATAATTTGGTTTAGTTCAACTTGTTATTGTTGAACAATTTTTTTATTGAAATAAATTTTGGTGACACCTTACTATAAATAAATGCACACTGTATCAATTTTACTTAAATAAATTGATTAAAATCCTAAAGTTCAAGCCAAAAACTTATAAAAAACGCGTTTTTTGTTATGCTTAACAAAAAACGTGTTTTTACCCGCTCTCACTGTCTCTATTTCTCTCTCTAGCCGGGGACTCTCTCTCTATCCGCTAAACACAGTTCCTCGTTGAACTCTCTCCTCCAAAATCAGGTATCTCTCCGGCGACCAAGTCCCCTGAATCCCCCTCGTCGGCGACCCACCTCCCTTTCAATCCTCCTCACCTTTCTCTCTATCTCCCAAACTCCAACAACAATCGCCTTCTTCCCATTTCAATTACCCAAGTTCGCAACCCAAATTCCTCACGAATCCTCCATCACCACCGCTTCCTCAATCTCCCTCTCCCTCTCTCTAAACCAACACCGGCGACCTCTTCCCTGTGCTAAACACGTTCGCCCGTGACCTTCAACACTGGCGTCCCAATTTCCTCAATCACCACCACCGCCCTCCATCAATTGTCGTCCCAATTTCCTCAATCACCACCACCACCGCTTCCTCAATCGCCCGTGACCTTCAACACCGACCTCTTTCCTGTGCTAACGATTAGAGAGAGAAGGTTCTCTCATTTGCGTTTAGATTTGCGTTTAGAGAGAGAGATTGATTTGCGTTTAGTGAGAGAGAGTTTGATTTGCCGTGTTATTTACGTGCCAGTGTTAGGGATTTTATGTGCCAGTTTTAGTGTAAATTAATGCCAGTTTATAAGTATTTGAGTACCAGTTTGAGAATTTGATGCATTGGTGGACTGGGTAATTAGATGCCGAGCCAGTATGTGTTTTGGAGTGCCATCCATGTATTTTGGAGTGTCGGTTAGTGTATAATAGAGTGTCGGTAAGTGTGTAAGCGAGTGTCAATGTATTTTTGAATGCCGATTCTTGTAATTTTGAATGTCGACCCATGTTTTTTGAATGCCAGGTTCATGTTTTTTGAATATCGGCAAAAATAATTATCGGTGTTTTTGAGTGCCGGTATATGCATTTTGAGTGCCGGTAAATGTGTTTTCAAATGCCACCATGTATTTTTGAATGCCGAGTGCTTGTATTTTTGAGAGCCAAAGAAAATATTAGTGTAACAAAGTGTCGGTGTTAGTGTAACAGTGCCGTGTGAAGAGTGCCAGTTCATGTATTTAAAAGTGCCCGTGTAAAAAGTGTCAGTTTCATGTTTATAAAATGCCAGTATGAAATCACTGGTCATTTGTAATATTAACACTTGCATTTATCATGGTTGCCAGTAATTACAAAAATGCCACCGTTTATTTTGAACATGGTTGCCGGTAATTACAAAATTGCCACCGTTTATTTTGAAAACACGTTTTTCCTTATTTTAAGAAAAAACTAATTTTTTATAAGACCAACTCAAAGTTCAAACCTAAATATGTCAAATTTAATATTTTCGATCAAAATTAAATTTATTTTTCGAATATTATTTTAGGACGGAGAAGTACTTTTTATATACCCATTGAGGCATTCCTTTGTTCTGCGCTACGCTAGCTTGTACAATGTACTTTCGTGAGCATGACATTCTATTTTCACGCTTGTACATTTAGATCAGATCACCACAAATTACCTAGGAATTATCAAACAAATCATTCTACCAATATTGATCCATACTTAATTTCTTTTCCACAAAGCTTACACAATGCATGTGATTAACGGCCCAAATATATTAAAACGCTCTCGTGATTACACTGTTACCCCTACAAATTTACATCGATTAACTACAAATCAAATCGCCCGATTGTCACAATATCTCGCTTTTGATTAAACTAAAATGTCATTAATACATACTTTAATCGGTTCTTTAAATGATTTGCAGAAGACTAATTTATACTCCATTCGATTCACAATAATATGCAAAAAGATATTTTTTTAGCGTCCCACAATAATCTGCAAAGTCTCAAAATGAAAATGAGACCCACTTGTCTCTACTCACAACAATTATTCACTTACTCCACTTTCTCTTCTTACCCAATTATTTACACTCACAGCACATCACCTTTTCATATTTTACCTTAATTCTTGTGTCATTTCATTTTGTGCGCATTTTATTTTTTCGGAAGGAGGGAGTATATTTTAGTAATATAATAATCTAATCTTTAATCATATTCAAAAATATTAAATCTTGGACAAATATTGGAATGAGGACAAAGCTGGAGAAGTTTCCATGTTTAGATCTATTCTATCATGCGCCATACAATCTCTTGGAGTTCTCTATGACTCTTGTCAGATTCTTCTGATCAAAAACCGATCTTTGTTCACTGCTGCTTCTCCTGCTTGTACCCTAGGAGCATGTTTCTTGGGCACAGTTTTCTATCCCACCACTTTCACTTTATTAATTCCTCCACACACAGTGTACACACACCCAGTACTGTTTTCTTTGACTGGTTGGAATTTGACCAGTCAACAATCTTGACTGATCCCTATGATGGACCAGGTCCCACTTTTATTCTCATTTGGCCCCACCACCTGATCCCACCACTAATCTACACTATCCAAATTAATTTTGTGACGTTTGGAATCGCCATTATTTTAGGGCGCCGTACCAGTGTCGATACGATACGGATATGAACATGGGATATTTGTCGGACGTGACTGGATAGGAGAAAGAGGACTCGACACTTATCTTAGAAATTGGTTCGATTGTTGAGGTCGTCGAGGTTGCCGTCATCAATTGGTGAAGGTCATCGAGGTGATCGATCGGTGATGGTAGACATTTGAAGATCTAAACATAGAGAAAAATTGAGGTCTACCGTCTCCTCCATGGAAATGCTGAGGAGAGAGAAACAAAACGTAAAACTGAAAGAGAATGAGGGGGCAGAGAGAAGAGAGAGTAGAAATTAAAGGGTTTCATGGGTGATTGAGATTTGATACAGCTAGCTATTTTGGTGCACAATTTTAAAAAATTGACCTTTTTTGTTATTGTATTTTAAAGTGGGTACCCATTTTAAATTTGTTGAGAGGATTGCAACTGTATTACTTTATCGCCTAATAAGAAATTTACATTTTATTTTTAGTAAATTAATTATCTATTTAATATGAAATTTACTAATTTTTATCACTGTGTTTTATATGCCGAGTTCATATTCATAATTTGGACCCTTCTAATCCTTGTTACCGAGTTCGTAATTTTAAAATTTGAAGTATCTGACATTCGGATTCGTACCCGTGTCACACACTGTTAGGTTTAATGTCATCTAACTTGGGAATAGTTTAAAGGATTGAACAAGGGGCAAATCGATAATTCCTGTGACAACACGTAGGAGCGCGACCGCGCGGAGTTTCTGGAATTTTGTGGTGATCGCGCCCTAGGAAGGGGCGATCGCGCATTGCTTGTTTGGGCAGAAGGGGCGATCGCGTCCTAGCGCGGATTGGGCCTGATCAGCGGCAGATTTTGTGTAGGACTCTAAAACCTTGAAGAGTTAGTAATAGGCAGTATAAATAATTACTATTACCTAGCAGTTTAATTGACGTAATTCCGAGTGTGATAAAGATCAATAATTCTAGGTGTTACACGGGTTTTCTTGTCTCCCTGTTTCTCTAGATATAGGGTTTGCACAGTTGTGATTTCTTGTGATAAAACATTCGTACATTAGATTATAGATTGTATTTGGTGATTGCCAGTTGATAATAATATTCTTGCACTCTGCCCGTGGACATAGCCAAGTTGGTGAACCACGTATATCTTTGTGTTGAGTGATTGATTTATTTCTGTCCATAGACTCTGTCATAACAAACTGGTATTAGAGCCGGTCAGGTTGAAAAAGGTATAGGGGTTCTCCGCTGCAGAAGAAGATGGGATCAGGAATCGAATTACCAGTTGACAAGTTCAATGGGACTAATAGTTTTTCTCTTTGGCAGATCAAGATGAAGGCACTGTTGAGAGACAAGCGTTTGTGGGATCCGGTAGCTGCTGCAATCAGGAATCGTCAGTATTCAAAGGGCAAAGCAGTAGCAGGTTTCATAGGTGCTGTAGCGCCTGCAACAGAGGGTTCAGGGAAAGCAAATGATAAGGAAGCAGAAGATCTGATCGCGCTAGATGAGAGGGACCACTCTAAAATCATCAGGTGCCTTGATGATGATGTTCTGGCGGATATTGCAGATACTGATTTCGGATGTGCTCGGTGGCTTGCGTTGGAAGATATGTATCTGACACGATCATTGACCAACAAGTTGTATCTGAAGCAGAAGTTGTATTCTCTTTGAATGATGAAAGGTACGCCCATTAGGGATCATCTAGATCGGTTTACATCTTTATTACTTGAGTTGCGTAATTTTGATGTTAAGGTTGAAGATGAGGATGTTGCTCTTATGTTGTGTGTTTTCTTACCACTGTCATATGAGGGATTTGTGGATTCCTGCATTAATGGTAATGATATGGTTACTTTGGAAGAGGTTAAGAATAATCTTAAGACCAGAGATCTGTGCCGAAAGGCGAGTGGTTTATACAGAATCTCAGTCAGCAGGTTTGGTTGCAGAAGGCAATAGGGGCCAATGTAGGAGAAATAAGGGTTCTTCTAAAAGGGGTCCAAGACCTGCAGATGTCTGTACTTACTGCAAGGAAAAGGGCATTGGAAACGTGAATGTCCCAGGTTGAATAAGAGCGAGCAATCTGGGTCTATTGCAGCTATGGCAGAAGAAGATGGGGAGGACTATGCCCTATTAATCGAAGAAGACAAAGGTACGAAAGATAAATGGATTTTTGATTCTGGGGCTTCTTATCACATGTGTTCGCGCAGGAAACGGTTTGCAACGTTCGAAGAGACGGAAGAGGGTGATATTTATATTGCTAACGGTTCTGTCTGCAAGGTAGTTGGCATGGGTTCCATCAGGGTGCAAACATTGGGCGGAAAATTCTGTACATTGAACAAGGTTAGGCATGTTCCTAAAGTAACGAAAATTTTGATATCGCTTAGTCGGTTAGAAAAGATGGGATACAATTTTAAAGGTGAAGATGGAGTAGTAAATGTCTGCAGGAGTTCGGATTTAATTCTGAAAGGGGTAAAATAAGATTCCTTGTACGTCCTTCAAGGTTCTACGTTTTTGGATTTGGGTGTCGAGCATCGTACAACAAAGGGTATGGTAGAGACACATCTGAATGAAGCATGTTGCGTGGCTTCATGTGGAGTGGTTAACAAACAGGTGGAGCAGAAAGTTACTCAAGGTGAAGTTGAACTGGATAAGCCACGGTTAGTTAGTCAACGCACATATTTGGGAAGCGAGGAAGGAATTAAGGAAAAGGTACGTACTATTGGGCATTTTACGGATATGACCGCTTCATTTGTTTGGGTTGGCAAGATCCAATGTCGACTGAATTTGCCCAATTGCCGGTTGGGGCAATTTTGAGTGCCTACTGCAGTGGCACATTTGGGTGTCTTGGAGATAAATTAGTGTGCTCGGCACAGCACAATTTGGGTGTCCATGAGGATACATTTGGGTGTCTGGTAGACAAGCCTCTTTACTTGTTTAGCGGGTCTGATCAACTGTTGCAACAAGTCCTTTGGTGTTCGGCGTAACACATTTGGGTATCTAGGGAGATACAGTTTTTGGTTGTCCGGAGGACAAGTTGGGTGTTTGGCATAACACATCTGAGGCAGAGGGGAGTTCTGATTTTGTGATCGGGAGGTTAGATGTCAAGGTTGAGATTTGTTGGGTTTAATGCCATCTAACTTGGAAACATCTTAGATGATTGAATAAGGGCAAATCGATAATTCCTGTGATAGCATGTAGGGATCGATCGCGCTAGGCAGGAGCTCGACCGCGCGGAGTTTCTGAAATTTTGGGGCGATCGCGCCATAGGAAGGGGCGATCGCGCAGTGCTTGTTTGGGCGAACGGGGCGATCGCGCCCTAGTGCTGATTGGGCCTGATCAGCGACAGATTTGGTGTAGGACTCTAAAACCTCGAAGGGTTAGGAATAGGCAATATAAATAAGTCCTATTTCCTAACAGTTTAATTGACGTAATTTTTAGTTTGATAGAGATCAATAATTCTAGGTGTTTCAAATGTTTTTTTTGTCTCTTTATTTATTTAGATCTATGATTTGCATAGTTGTGAACTCTTGTAATCAAGAATTGGTGCATTAGATTAGAGATTGTATTTGGTGATTGTCAGTTAATAATAATATTCTTGCCCTTTGCCCGTGAACATAGCCAAGTTGATAAACCACGTATATCGTTATATTGTGTGATTGATTTATTTTGTTTCTTCTACGTAAACTCTGTTAACAAGCCCTAGTACCTGAATCCATCCGAGAACCATAGAATTAAAGTGAAAATCTAATATCAGTATTTTTTATATTTCTTGAAGAACATTGAAGGGAGGCAAAGGCAATTTCATAGGATCCAAAGAAGATCAATGATTGTTTGTTTATGGTATTATGGTTCTGACAAGATGATGACAGGTTAGAATATTTGTTGGATTAATGGGCAGCTGATAGACATCATTGGTTGTCCCACCATTTTTAAGTCCACAAATCTAGTCCTTGCTTGGTTGGAAATAGAAGTAGTATGTCTGCTTCTATCTAATTGATGATCGATCGATCTTTGTTTTGATTGGTTGGTTATGGTTTTGAGTGGATTGCATGTGTTTTGATTTAGGAGTAATCTTTCTTTCAAAATAAATGTAACAATCAATATATCAATTATTTATATATTTTTTTAGTCTTGAAAAAAATGATACAATTTTTATTTTTATTCGTCTTTAAATAAACGTTGCATTTCTAAATATAGAGAGTCATTTAGTACAATTTTACAAGTGTATACTCTCGCTGTCTCATAAAATCTTATTCACTTTGTCATTTATGACATCCCATTTATATGTCACATTTTTCTAAAAAGAATTTTTTTTAATACTTCTTTATTCATTTATTCATGGGACCCACTTATCATACTCACAACAACTATTCACTTACTATTCGCTACCCCATTTTCTCTCTCCTACCCACTCACAACTCCTGCTTTAATAACATTATTTTTTATTTTCAGTGTGAAACAATAAGTGAGTAACATAATATGAAACGGAGAAAGTAATAAATTATTGATACACATTTCTTACAAACATTGTTAATAATATTTGTGTCTGCAGAATTAATTATTGATTATAGAATGACCTAGATGGGGACTATTTGGGAGACAAAATTAAAGTGATATGTGTTGAAGTCGAGAGTGATGTGAAGCTATCCTATTCAATGGCCAGGGATATAATTTAAATACCAAGTATCCCACTTATTCCCACATTGCTGGCATTTTTTTCAAAACTCCATTTTCAACTAACATGATCACACTATATGGCTGTGGCCTAGTGCTTGTATTGTACCTTCATGGTTAAGATTTCCCTTAAATAAATATGCATTTCAAATTATATATTTCCTTCTTCTCAATTTAAATTAGACTTTTTATTATTTTTGTCTATCCACCTTAAAATGAATTTCCTCAAATGACAAAGAATATTTACTATTTCTCTCACTCATTCTCTCTCCTACTTTACTGTTATATTTACAACATCAATCAACTTACTATTTCTTCACTCATTCATTCATTCATTCATTCATTAAGTATAGCTAAATAATAGTCTCACCTTTATTTTATTCTTTGTTGAGTCAGTCCTAAATTATTTAGCAATAGAGTGTTCTAATTTGATAAGAGATCTCAAATTTGAGTTCTGAAAATGTAATATTTATTAAAATTTTGTTGTGAAAACTTTATTACCTTTAAAATTCTACTCAAATTAAATTAAAATAAATTAGTAAGCATCCAATGTAATGTTTGGATACCGATTTAAACTTATTCAAAGAGAGTTTAGTTAACTTACAACTTTGATTATAGTTAAGTTGATGATTAGGTGAGGATTGTAATATTTGATTAATAAAATAATATTTGCTAGAAATATTCTTTTCTTCTAGCTCAAACTAAGCCATCTTAGTGCACTCAAGCAAGAACCAATAACGTGGCATTCATATGGAGGAACCTTTGTGTATAATAAATGAAAATGAGCAAGAGAAGAATGATGGGGACATGAAGTACTGTTTAACACGAGTATGGACCTCATGATTTCAGACCATCTAATATCTAACCTAACTAGGTAGCCGATGCGCCACAACTTTTGTTATCTCACTAAATATGTATATACTCCCTCCGTCTCGGAACATAATTCACAAACACTGTTTGCACTGATTTTAAGGAGGGAGTATTATATTGAAAGTGTTGTGAGTGTGAAAATAAAATAGGAGAGAGAATGAGTGGAGAGAATAGTAAATTATAATGGTGTTGTGAGTATTAAAATAATGTAGGAGAGAGAATGAGTGGAGGGAATAGTAAAGATTCCTTTCCATTTTAGGTAAGTTTTAAATGTGTGAAGTAAATTTTGGGACGCCCAAAAGGGAAAGTGTGAAGATTGTTCCGGAACGGAGGGATTATGCGTTTTATATTATGATTGTACCTAAAATACAATAAAGAACATCGTTAGAGAAAAAACAGTGTTAGAGAAAAAACAGGAGTTTAGTCCAGCTCATACCATTGTGTGTAAGAATAAGATCTCTGATGGTTTAATAACAGAGAATAAGACATGGAATATTTTAGTGTGTTATGTGTTAGGGTTTAGACAATATGGCTTATAATGGTGATTTTTCACTTACCTCGTCCTTAGGGACAAGGGATAGTATATATAGTAAGAAGGAGTCGTTGATTACGTCAGCCCTGTAGGAGAGATTTGTCTTTTGACTTATGACACGTGTCAACGCCTGGTTAACTCGTACAATAAAGTGAGATTTACTGTAAAGGGGTGTCTTTGATTGGACAAGGATAGGGGAAACATGCGACAGTTGGTGCGGCGCCTTACGCGCATGATAGGCTCCTGAGCCACCATTTAATGCGATGGCGATAAGTATGTCCTTGATGTCATAGTAGGTACGGCCCCTTGTCTGACTAGCCTTGACTTTAACCGGGAGTCTAGTGAGAAAATCGGGAGTCTGGTATGAGACCGCGGTCAACATGATCGACGCGGTATTGGATAATCACGATCATGGCTGGCGTGGTCATCTTGCTGACGGTCTTTGTGATCGTGGTTTTGATGCCCGTGGTTTTGGATATACCACTTAATACTTGGCCTTTGGACCAGATCGAGATTAGGCCAAGTATGAAAGGTCCGGGCTCATCAGTGTGTGGCCACCGACGCTATCGTCTCATCCATCAGTTCTACTTTCTCCCAGTCAGTTATCACTCTGGCAGAAGGATCTATGCGGGCTCTGTTCACCAGCTATATGTCGTTCAACGCCTGATCTTTCTCATGGGGGAACCTACACAACACCCCCATAATAAAATTTCTCAGACGGTTGTGGTTACCCAACACCAGCATGTCTCCATACAAGTACATATTTTTCTTGGCTTCCCACAACCGGGGTGAAACTCAATTTCCCCAGTCATACCCGACCGAGAAGTATTTGAAAGCCTTAAGGGATAACTTAATCCAAGAGGTAGCAACCTTCCTATAAATATCACCGGACTTCTTGTCAACGACAAAGGTATCAGGGGTGGTGCCATCACCTAACTCTAACAGACGCTACATCCTATAAGTCGTTTTAAAACAGAAGAGACAAAGAAATAAGAAGGAAGGATGAATTAAATCACTTACGAAGCAAGATTACGCAAAGAAAATGCTTGAGAAAGCTGAATAAATTTTCTCTCTCTAAGATGCAGTTTAAACACTGAAGATGATAAAAGAGTAAGAAAGAAGAAGTGTTTGATATTTATATGCCAACCAATACGGGTCAACCCGTATTAATGAGCCCACAAACCATATTCTCTCGAATCATGAATCGACGAAAACTTTAAATTTTGAAATTGCTGACGGTTGGCATTTATGGCGCCCTTTGTAATTTGGAAAACGTCACCTACGTACCTGACACGCGATGGCGCTTCGACAGTCAAAGGGGCCCACGCAAAGCTTATTCGAGAAGCAACGCAAAGCTTCCACCAACTTCTAACAAACTCCCCTCACGTGCTCCTCACGTGCGCCACAACAAGAGAGTTTAAGCAGGACCAACGACCGCAAAAAAGATCCGACCGCCGACCGAGCTTCACATATATAGCTCCTTGCTCAGACCATGAATGACTATTCCCTTGAAGCTAGGGGCCACTGATGAGCCCGGACCTTTCAGATCGGGCCTAAGCTCGATTTGGTTCAAAGGCCAAGTATGACGTGGTATATCCAAGACCGCGGGCATCAAAATGGTGATCACAAATATCGTCAGCAAGATGACCACGCCAGGCATGATCGTGATTATCCAAAACCGCATCGAGCATGTTGACCGCGGTCTCATACCAGACTCCCGATTTTCTCACTAGACTCCCGGTTAAAGTCAAGGCTAGTCATACAAGGGGTCGTACCTACTTTGACATCAAGGACAGACTTATCGCCATCGCAATAAATGGTGGCTCAGGCGCCGCATCAACTGTCGCCTGTTTCCCATATTCTTGTCCAATTGAAGACACCCCTCTGCAGTAAATCTCACTTTATTGTACGAGTCAATCAGGCGCGGACACGTGTCCTAGGTCAAAAGACAAATCTCTCCTCCAGGGCTAACGTCATCAACGGCTCCTCTTACTATATATACTATATCTTGTCCCCAAGGACGAGATAAGTGAAAAATCACCATTGTAAGTCACATTGTCTAAACCCTAGCACACATCACACTAAGACATTTCGAGTCTTATTCTCAGTTATTAAACCATCAGAGGTGTTATTCTAACACCCGAGGGGCTGAGCTGAATTAAACTACGACTTGATCTCTAACGATGCATCTTATCATTATTGTGTTTTAGATACAATCATATAATACAAGCTAGATATTAATGTTTAGAGAAAACCCAAAAATAGCTACCTAGCTAAGCATTTTTCACTCGTTTCATTCATGGATCAATCAAAAATAATAATATCCCTGCAACATTACTATCATATAAATAAGTAAGTATATTCGTTACAAAAATTAGCAAGTTAAAGAATAAAGTTCTTATTTTTTTCTTTGCGGTCTATTTCAAAGTAAGGTTTTTTTTATGCTTTAATTAAAATGGACAATGAAACTCACTTGTTATTCTCAAAACGAAAATATCTTACCCACTTTCTCACTTCTACTTTACTTTTGATACTCACTACATTTACTTTCTCATAATCTCCATATAAAATCAAATTAAGAAATTTATTGTGGAACGAAAAGAGCATTAGACAAAAAAAGGATACTATATATATAAGTGAATTGATTTTAAGATAAAGCTCTCAATAAATATAGGGAAAATTGCACTTTAGTTACTTGAGTTTGTCAAAATGTTTCAACTGGTTATCGATAACATATGTCGCTCACGTGAGTTACTTAAGGGGTATTTTGGTCTTTTTAATGGAATGAGACTTACAACCACCACTCCATTTTTCCTCACCTCACTTTCTGTCATACTAAAGCCATTGCCAGAATCCTTTTCTCAAAATCAAAAAAATCATAAATCAATCAACAAAAATCTAATCTCTCTCTCACACACATTGCAAAGATTGTAAATTAATCTTATCATTCAACAACACTAGAGACATGAATTGCCCAAGTGGGCATCGAAAGGGCATTGGAGGGTTCAACGAGTTGCAAGGTGGAACCTATCAAAGGTAAATCAGCCGCAAAGGCGGGACCCACCATTGCAGCAAGACCCGCAACTCCGACGAGAGCTGCAACGGCTTTCTGGGTCTTCACAACCATGGGCTTTGGGCTAGGAATATGGTGGGTGCCATGGAAAATGTGGAGTGTAAATTGAAATGATTGAAGGGACTGTTTGGGAAATTGAGGAGAGGGTGGTATCGGAGAAGATGAAGAAGACAGTAAGCTTGTGATTGCCATGGTTTTCCCCAACAATTTCTCATCAACTTCATAAAAAACCTAGCATAAGGATACGAAACCCCAACATCCAACCCATCAATTGTTTCCTTAATTTTCTCAACACCTTCATCCAAATTACCGGAGAAATCAACAACAACAGATCTAATCCAGATCCAACTAAGAGAGAGAGAGAGAGAGAGAGAGAGAGAGAGAGAGAGAGAGAGAGAGAGAGAGAGAGAGAGAGAGAGAGAGAGAGAGAGAGAGAGAGAGGGGGAGTGTGTGTAGAAGATAGAAAGAGAGAGAGAGAGGGAGAGAGATCAAGTGAGGCGACAGTGGCGTCTCTCTGGTGGCTGTCTACTTCAATGGCCCCTCGTCTTCTCCATTGGTCACAGATCTGAACAAGAAAACCAAGGGGTGGCGGCTGGAAAGGGGAAGTGAGAGGTGGGGTTTCTACAACTAATCAGAGAGGGAGATGGGGAGAGGATGTAGAAGTGGGGGAGGAAAGAGGAGGGGTAAGGCAGAGGTGGAGTTGTCGATGCAATCGACGGAGGAGGTGGTGGGGTTTACGTTTTTGTTTGAGGTATGGAAGGAGAAAGAAGTGTCTTTCTGGTCTTCTCATTCCATGTATAAGACCAAAATACCCCTAAGTAACTCACATGAGCGGCACGTGTTATGCTATTCGTTAGATTTTTAACGGTTTATCCAAAATTACACCTGATTGCAACAAAAAAAATAAACTCAATAACCAACTTGTAACAAATGCAAATTCGATAAACAATTGAAGTATCTCGACAAACTTAGGTAATTAAATTGCAATTTACCCATAAATCTATACGATAATACTTTAGTAGAGTTTTGCCTAATCTAAAGTGATTGACTGTATCATTTTTTCTACACTACTATTAGATAGTGAACAGTTGATGTCTATTACATCTATAAGGCTCTATTTGTTTAGCGTAAAATATTTTTCGAAAAATGATTTTCTGTAAAATATTTTTTGAAAAATAAAATATTTTTTGAAAAATGAGATAAATATGTTTTCGACTGTTTGGTAAGAAAAATATTTTTCGATGTTTTTCGAAAAATGTTCGATTTAATTGACTACAAATTTACCCACCCACTCACCACCACCACCCCTACCACCACCCTACACACCATTATCACCCCCTGCCCCTCCACCCCCTACCCCCTCCCCCCCCCATCAGGTAAAAAAAAATTAATCATTTTAAATTTATTTTAACAACTCCCCACCCCACTCCACTCACCAGCACCACCCCTTTGCCCCCCCTGGCGTCGGGTAAATTTTTTTTAAACATTTTAAATGTATTTTTAAAAATAAATTTAAAATGATTTTTTTTTACCCAACAGGGGGGTTAGGGTGACAGGGGTGGTGAGTGGAGTGGGGGAGAAGTTGTTAAAAACAAATTTAAAATGATTTTTTTTTCTTGACGTGGTGGTGGTGGTGGGGTGGGGGGTGGTGATGGGGATGGGGGAGGGGTGGTTGATGTGGGGTGTGTAACGTGGGGGTGTATGAAAAATTAGGTGTGTATGTGTGTGTGTATGTGAGGGTGTTACCATTTTTCGAAAAATGTTTTACTTAGGAAAAATTTGTAAATCATTTTACATAGAAAAGTGGGAAAAATATTTTTCGAAAAATATTTTCTCCATTTTTCGGTGCTTAACAAACACCGAAAAATGGGGAAAATGTTTTCCGAAAAACATTTTCCCCCAAACAAATGGAGCCTAAAATGCTCATTAAATTACATATACCGACTAATATGTTTTGACTAATAAATATCTGTGTTAAAAAATAAGTAACAAAATAAATAAATTTTCACCAAAGAAAAATGTGGTTGTATCAAGATTTGCTGCAATGCAACATCAAGTCTCGTTACTAACTGCTCTTGGGACCAATTACCACAGATTTGGACTGTGGCTTCTGTTCATTTGATTGCATGCGTAGAGAATATGTAACCAGTGATATGAGGACCAAAGAGTAATGTAATGTAACAGAGCAGTGACTAAGACAAGTCAATAAAAACAAGTATGGTTAGACCAAAACAAAGAAAGCACAGCATCCCCATATTACAATACACACACATTTTGTTGAATGTCACTACTAGAAATTAAATCAGAGGAGCATGAAAAATATATATAAAAGCCAAGTAACAACAGTGTGCCCACTGGGGTGTCCCCCCATGCATACAATATCCTCCTCAACAAGTTTCATATGATTATCATTTGTCTCTATCAATAATTTATACTCCCTCCGTCCCACGCAACGCACTAACTTTTTGAAATTAAGGAAAAGTTGAAGAAAGCAGAAAGTTAAATGTTGTGAGTATGAAAAATTAAATAGGAGAGAGAATGAGTGGGAGGAATAGTGAGGAGAGAAAATGTTGTGAGTGTAAAAGTGAAGTAGGAGAGAGAATGAGTGGGTGAAATAGTGAATATTCTTTACCATTTTGGAAAGTTTGCATTCATGTGGAACGGACCAAAATAGAAATAAGTTTGCATTCACGTAGTGCGGAGGGAGTATATTAAATATATATTGCACCGTAGGTTTATTTGCTAAAAAAAGCCAATATCATGTACGAAGACTAACATCTTACTCCAACATAAACATATCAAATTTATTTCTTTAAATATTTTGAAAATTCTAAAGAAATTCAACCAATAGTTTTATTAATTCTTGTGGGATCCACTTGGTAGCCTAACTCTCTATCTCTTTTCTATAAGTCATTGGGATGTGTGCAGGAATATTTGGTAGATGTAACATGAAAGAAAGGTATTAAAACCAAACTAAGAATATGGTATGCCCACAACATTCCACATTCCATCATTACATCTATTTTGTAATTTAATTTTCATATTGGTGCCCTAGATTCTTAACCATTTTAGAAATACTCCCTCCGTCCCACGCTTATTTTTATTTTGATCCGTTCCACGTAAATACAAACTGTTCAAAATGAAAATAAATTTATTATTTTATATTCACCCTACCCCACCCACTCATTCTCTCTCTTCATTTTCAACCATACAATTTATTCAACCAACCTACTATTAACTCCACTCATTCTCTCTCTTCATTTCCTACCACACATTTTCATTATCTTAATAATATTTCTTAGTTATTGTGCAAAAAAAAAAATGGTTTACATTCACATGGGACGGAGAGAGTATATTTTTTTAAAAGAAAAAAAAAATCCTAAATCTCAAAGGCAAGCATCACCCATATTAACTTAATATTTATACAAGATATCTATTTTATTATTATTTGACTATTATCCTAAAAATATTTAAAAAATAGCCTTCTTAATTAAGTTAACTAATTAAAGTTAATAATAATGGAAGGCATTTGATTTGAATGGAAATTTTCATTTTTCGAATAATTATTTTTTCAATTAATTAAAGTTAATATAGTAATAATACACTATCATGAGTTTTTTTCTTTTCAGAATTAAAAAAAAAAAAATTATTTTTAGTTTATGCATTTATCAAATTTAAGATGCTGTTTTACCTAATATGAAAGGATGTGAATTGGCGAGTAGACGAGTAATTGACGATGAATGAAGAACACTAACGACACATTACAGCACAAGGGGGCCCATGCTGACGCGATTGGGCCCACAGAGGAAACTGGGGCGATGAGATAATTCCGTTAAGTCGGAAATGGCACTAGTCCCATTCTCCCAAAACAAACACAAACAGTACAAGTCTCAATCTCTGTGTGTGTGTGTGTCTAAGATTGCTTTCTCTGCGTGCAAGGTTCACACAGATCAACAGAACCCAACACATCGATCCAATCCCATCACCTTGTAATCATTATTCCCTCTCTCTCCTCTCTAAAAATAGCACTACTATAAAATTAATTAATAAATAGAATTATTATATTTATAATTTTGTAATTTGGAGCGCCTTGTGTGTGTATATATAGAGGTTGGAGGCTGCTTTAGCTATCTTTACCTTGCAAGCTTCCATTCTCTTCTATTCTCTTCTTTCTCTCTCTCTCTCTCTCTCTCTCTCTCAATTCAGCATTCAGTTCCATCTACGGAGCATCAATCAAGAGTACTTCTGAACTACAGATATCATTTCATGGAAGTAGAAATGAATTCTTCTAGTGCACAATTCCACCACCACCAGGTATTTTCAATTCCTCACTTTACTATACTGGTCACTCCCTCTCAATTTAATTTTCACTTTTAAGCATAACAAGTTTAAATTTAAAAAATTCAGTAGCATAAATATATACTTATGTTTTTAAAAAATAATTTCTACATATTGCATCCCATGAGATTTAAAATTAGTTGTTGGATGCGAAAAGACTTGGTAACTTAGACAATTCAGTTCGGAACAATTCATGTTCTTGTTATTTTGGTGCAAGTTTGTTTTTTTCTTTCCATAACTTACTTTCAAATCCACCGATTGTTTTTGCCATTCTCCCATAGTAAAGCTTGAGTCTTTCTTGTTTATGTGCCTAATTTCCATATGTTTTTTTTAACAGTTTTGTAATTTGGGTATAATTTCAGGAAATGACATCCCAAACACTAGAGAGCATGTTAGTCTGCAACAACAACAACAACAAAGCAGCAGCAGACAAGAAACCAAGACCACCAGATCAATCTGCCCTAAACTGCCCAAGATGTGACTCCACCAACACCAAATTCTGCTACTACAACAACTACAGTCTAACCCAGCCCAGATACTTCTGCAAGTCCTGTCGCAGGTACTGGACCAAAGGTGGCACCCTCAGAAATGTTCCTGTAGGTGGAGGGTGCAGGAAAAGTACCAAACGACCCTCATCATCTTCATCCACTTCTAACTCACCCACATCATCATCTTCATCAAAGAGGGTCCCATCATCATCATCATCCCATGATCTTATTCATCACCAACCCTTCATCACAAACCCTATCCTATCTCACTTGCCTAATTATCATCATGATGGCTCCTCCACCACCACTGACCTTTCACTTGCTTTTGCTAGGCTCCAAAGTCAAGCCAATGCTGGGTTTGACTTTGACCATGAGCATTTCTTGGGTGGTAATTCCCAAATTACCCCTAATGGTGGTAGTCATGACCATTTTCTTAGTGGTGGTGGTCACCATAGCTTTCTTGATGCACTTAGAGGTGGGTTTCTTGAAAATGGCAACCCTAATGGCTTATTTCACAATTTGTACTCTTCCTATGGGGATCAAAATCAAATGGGTAATCCTGATAATGGTGGGATTTTGGGTTTGAGTAATGTTAGTACTGATCATCAACTAGGGATGAATGGCCCATTGTATCACAATGAAGATCATCATCATCATCATCATCAAATGGCTAGCAGTGGTGCAGCAACAACTGCGGTGACCGTGACTACGGTGAAGCAAGAATCATGCAATGGAAGAGAAGTGGGAGGAGGAGGAGGAGAGAAGTCAGAGAGCAGGGTATTATGGGGATTTCCATGGCAAATTGGTGGATCAGATCATCAAGCAGGTAATGTGGTTCATGAGGTTGATTCAGGGAGATCACAAATTGGTGGAGTAAACTGGAATGGATTTGGTTCAACTAATTGGCATGGACTTTTGAATAGCCCTCTAATGTAGATCTTAGAAGCAGAGAATCAATCTCCTTGTTTGGATTGAGAAAGAATAGAAAAGAGAAGAACAATGAGAAGGAAGGATAGAATTTTGAATTTTTTTTTTTTTTTTTTTTTTTAAAGTTAAGCTGTGGACTGATCAATTTTTCTTTTCTTTTCTTTTTTAGTTATTTTGTGTAAAGAGTTTTGATTCACCTGAATCATTTCTCCAGTTCTCGCTTTTCGGTTTTTTTTTTTTTTCTAAGTTAAATTTGGTTGTTTGTGATATTTTACTACAAACTAATGGAATTCAATAGTAGTACTGATATTAGTTTCTTCATTATAGAAAACAATGTTTGGCCATCAATACTCCCTTGATCCGTCCCAATAAGAATAACGAAAAATTTTGTCAAAATTTGCTCTCTATTATTAAGTGCAAACTTTGACAAAATTTGGTCATTATTTTGAGATATATGGAGCAAATATTATTGAGATTGATGTTTTCTCGTCTTTAAAAGTCTGAATTTTCATCTCAATTCAGTTAAACTCAATCTAACCTCTTTTTTTTTTCCCAACTATTTTGTCAAAGAAGAAAATTAATAAAATGGGAAATTTAAAGTATGTTTTGCTTATTTTAACCGGGCAGTGGGACTGGTGGTGGTTGTGGCTATAGAACTTCTAACTTGAACTAGTTAGACTAGTTGTTACCCTTTTCAATTTCATTTTTTTCTTGACAACTATTTTCCTTTAATTTGAATGGGAATCAGAGAAGTTGAGCCAAGTCAGTGCCTTGGCTTTCATGTCTTTTGTGGTATACGAATCACATCATCCAATTCATCATACAATATTAAAGGAAGATATAATTAAGCTCAATGACACTATAAAGTATTTGTGTGTTTTGAAAATCCTTTGGGATTATTGACTTTTATTTATACTAAAAAGATATGTCAAGGTTACATATTAGAACAATTCCCTTTGTATCTCTTGGGCAACGAGAATACCGTGATAAAGTTTGATGTTTTATCACAAGATCAATTGACAATGAGAGAATTAGCCTAGGATCTTTATATAGTCAATGCTTACTTGGCTATAATGGGTGACATGGGGCTAGAACATCGATGAGTCTCTTTTGGGCTCGCACACGTGTAAATGGTTCAGCTCTGATACCATGATAAATTTGAGGTTTTATCTCAAAACCAACTGGAAATGAGAGAAGTAACACATAATTTTTATATAATCAATACTTGGCTAGTTAATTCCCGATATCGGATAATTACTTCAAAAGAGTTAAATAATTTCTATAATTATACAGATAAAGTGGCTTAATTATTCGAACGCACAATTGCCCAACCAAACTCCATTTAAAGCCACTTAGTAATCCCACAAAAAATTACGTGATCTGCTTAACAAACATCAATGTAGGTGGAAGTACATCGTCTTCCACCGCTGGAGCTATGAACAATGCAAGAACACTAAAGTCATCTAGGGGATCAATGGCATCAGCATAAAGTCATCTATTCCCGCACACGACTTTCCTACACTTAATTTAATAATTTATCATTTTCCTGCAATCATGCATTAAGCTTTAAGGTCAATTTGATGTTACCCTCAAAAGCTAAACGTGACTAGCGAAAGTAAAGATTATTGCATTGAATTGAATGGAATATTTTTTAGGAGAAACCTTAGGATGTCCAAGTTCTTGGAATAAATGTGAGAAGAAATAGAGTACATTGAATGGCAAGCAGTACTCCATTTGTCTTAAAATGAATTTTCGATTATTTTTTTCTTTTCAAATTGTTCTTGATCAAGAACATTTTTTTTTAAAAGGACATTCATTTTCGAATGGAGTGTGTAGTAATAAAATAACCTTGATACCATTGTATTTTTTTTTCCACTACTCACGCACACACACACATGCACGTACAGAAGCGCCTAGGAGATAAATCCTAGGGAGAGAAAGTCTTTCCTCTAACTTCTGGGGGGATCGAACCCATGACCTCCAGGTTGAAAGCCATGAGCTCAAGCCAGTCTGGGTAGTTGGGTTGAGGTACTCATTTCCATACTCAATGTCAAGTAATCCTAATACCAATATTGTGAGTGCGTGTGTTCTCACTCACACTAAGAAGGATTATACTAAGTTATTCTCAATTTTTTTTTTTCATTAACACAAGATACTTTTAGCAATATTTTTAGATTGATTTATTTGTTAACACAATGACACTTTTAGCAATAATTTTAGATTGATTTAATTATTCTAATAAAAATGTAATACTTAATATCAATGCATCATTATAAATACTATTAATAATATTTTTAAGATTTTTTTTGAATAATTAAATCAACTTGAAATTATTGTTCAAATTACCTTCTTCGTGCGTGTTAATGATAAAAAAGTAGAATGATCATTTCGAAATGGATTACTTTTAAATTCAAAGTGTGAATAGACTGCCTTACCTTATTTGGGCTACCTTTGCTTGGACTCCTCTTTCTTTGGGCTCCCCTTGCCATGACGATGAACAATTATTATTGATTTATAATTAAAAAATATTACTCCATTTTTAAAATGAATGTCAATTATCTAGAATTTTTTGTGCCAAAATAAATGGTTATTTTCTGTAGATCCTTGTCCCTAGTAGTTGTAACCTTTTTCTATTTCATTTATTTTTAACAACATTTTTCGTTTCTCTGCTCTTGGTGATTTGAGGTAGGGATGGCCAAATCGGATCGGAATCGAAAAACCGAACTGAAACTGGATCGGAAAAGCTCGAAATCGCCATGAACCGTCACGAAAATCGGAACCGGGGTAACCGGAACCGGTTTGGAGCCGGGCCGGTTAAGGGTCACCAAAATGGTGAACCGGACCGGAAAAACCCCGAAATCGGACGAAAATTCATTGTTTTTCAATAGAACCGGACCGGAACCGGACCAAAAAAAGCCCGAAACCGGATGAACCAGGGAGAAAACTGGAACCGGATTAACCGGAACCGTGAGCAATCCGGACGAGTTAAGGGTCATACATTTTCCGAACCGAAACCGAAACCGATTTTGATCATCCCTAATTTGAGGTCTTTTGTGGTATGTTGATATGTGGTCCAGATTGTCTCAACTCATTTATCGAAACAAAGAGATAAGTAAAATAAACTTAATTAAAATAATGTTATTTTAACAATGTTTAAATATAGTCAATCAAATTAGTTAATTAAACGGTAAGGTGTAATTCAAGACCTTTTAAGCACCAAAACTTGATGCATAAAATCTCCCTCTTATTATAAATACCTATCAAATGTACTAATTATCAATGTATAATATGCACAAAGTAAAGGCCGAATCCACAAAAACGAGTGTGTAAAAAGTTTATTTTATTAATGCAAGAAATAAGAAAAGGGTTTTTGATTTGTTTGATTATTAATCCTAATAAAGCAATAAATAAAGCAAATAAAGGAAATCAAGGAGACAAGGAATTAATGAATTGTGGATAATATCAATTGTCTTTTTATGCTTTTTAAATCATGTAAAAAGAATTCAGTCTTATTTTTGGGTTCATTCACAAAAATCTAGAGTTAACATGTTAATATTTTCCATAAAATTGATAAAAACATTAAAATTTCAATATCTCTATCTTGTTTATATATTCCGTGAAGTCAATATAAACATTTAAAATATTCAATTTAAAACACAAGAACATAAGAACCTAGCTATATTCATTGATTTTCGCGAAATAATCAATTAAATCCATTCTTTTCAACAATGGTCAATGTATAAATCATGCATGTGAGTGAAACGATTTAATTATACCCAAATAAATTCAATGTCCAAAAGTATCTTAATCATACAATTGAAGCCAAAGAATAATATTAAAGAATGTTGAGAAGAACAAGAATGAGAAGGAGATAAGAAGAATTAAATTCCTAGCATAAAGATTCAATTGTTACTTACCTCAATCCACGAATCAAAATAAATTAGCCTTGAAGGGCCATTAAAATTAAATAATCAAAACCATAAATTAAATCTTCAATCTTGTAAAAAAAATCTAAACTATGTATTAAAAGAGGTAGAAGATGATAAGAGATAAGAGAAATACAAAAACTTGTCTAGGGATCCGTTATATAGTAGGAGGGAGGAAGAATTCCTGATTTACAGCCAAAATAAGTCAATTTCCTAGTCAAAGTAGGATTCTGTCAAAGTCCGTCACAAATTCTATTGAAAACACCTTTTAATTCTGTGACGGACAAAATCCGTCACTAATTTCCGTCAGAAACCCTTGTCGGCCATGGGCGCAGCTGCTCGGCCATATGCTGCGCAGTCACCCTGTTTTTCTGCCAAAATGGCACGACCGCTCGGACATCTGCGCGGTCACTCGGCCTTTGGCCTTGTTGACGCGTCCACGACCCATTTTGTGCGGCCATCTATCGTTCTTGGCCGACCACTCCTGCTCCTTGGCCCAACAACTGCCAGCCACCTTTCCAGCCATGTGTGGCCAAGTCCAAATTTCAGCTGCAGCCCTTCCTTTTCCAGTGAATTTCACTTTAGCCCCTAAACTTCATAAAACAAGTTTAACTCATTGTTTTCACCTAATTGCAATTTGGTCCCTGCTTTTTCATGTTTTTCACTTTGGTCCCTGAACTTTCAAAACAGGATTATATCCTCCATTTTCTGCCTAATTGCACTTCAACCCCTGAACTTTTAAAACACTAAAAAAAACACATTAAATTTTCAAGATTTTGAACACCAAATAAGCTTGTAAACGTATCTTTTGAATGGGTAAAACCACATCTATCAAATATCCCCAAACTTATATTTTCCTCGTACTCGAGTAAAACAAAACTAAAACAAAATAAAAACTAACTAACTAATTAAAACAAATAAAATATTTTTGAGATTGCTCAATTCATAATATGTTGTTGGCCAAACAAAGTCTCAGATCTTTACAACACACACGATCTACAAGTATCATTATGAACATGGGATTATATTTACATGGATGCATCTAGCTTATAATTCTCCACCACATAATTATAATATTAATGAAATATGGGAGATCATTGTAACCAAAATAAGATTTTTATATGGTCACTTTTGTCATGCTCTAAATCAATGATAATAGGATAAATTTCTACACAAGGACACTCATATGCATGTTTAACAAAACTGTCAACCCGGCTACTCTTTATGGATCAAATATGGATTTATGACTTGTAATGTATCACGACAATCGCGTGCTAGGTTCATGGTTATAAAAGAAGACACTACCAGAAAAAGGTCGTTTAGCGACGGAAATTTCCGTCGCTAAAATTAAAATTCCGTCGCTAAAAATAATCAGCGACGGAAAAATTCCGTCGGTGGTCCGCACTACCCGGCCGTCGCGATTCTTTCCGTGGTCAATTCCGCGCTATTTTTTTTCTTTTACCGACGGAATTTAATTCCGCCGGTGAATTAATAATTCTGGCACGGAAATTTCGCCGCTATATTAATTTTAATTTAATTAAATATTCATTTCGGAAATTTCGAAAAATCATTTGTAATAAAAATTAATTTAATTAAATTAATTTCAGCGGCGGAAATTTCCGTCGTAATAAAATTTAAATTGAAATTAAATTATTTCAATGCGGAAAATACCTGTCGGCGAAATTATTTAATTTTAATTTAAACTACATACGACGGAATTTTCCAGCACGAAATCAAAATTAAATAAAAATTAAATGATTATAGCGTCGGAAATTCCGTCGCTGAAATTATTCAATTAAATTAATTTTTATTACGACGGAAATTTCCGCCGAAATTAATTTATTTAATTAATTTTTCTTTCGGCATTAATTTCAGCGACGGAAAATTCCGTCAGTGATTGAAAATAAATTAAAAAAAAAAATATTTTAAAATATCAAAAAACCAAAATTTTTGTACGATATAACATTTCAATTTCTAAAACTAAAACTATAAAAACTAAAATTCAAATACCAAAGCGTACCAAATAAAAACTAAATACCACTTAGTACCAATTCGGGAGGGGAGAGGGGAGTAGGGGGATAGGGGGATAGGGGGAGAGGGGGAAGGGGGAAGGGGGAGAGGGGAGAGGGGGTGGAGGCGGGGGAGGGGAGAGGGGTGGAGCGGGGAGGGAGAGGGGTGGAGCGGGGAGGGGAGGCGGGGAGGGGCTCCCGCGGGTACCAAATGTCTCAAATGTTTACAAACAAGTATAAATTAATACAACAATGTCTAAAAAAGTCCGCAATCAACCTGGGGGACGCTGGGTTGATTGCGGACTTATACCCTATACACATACCCATATATGCCACATACCCTATACCCTATGCCACATACCCCATGCACATGCCACCCATGCCCTATACCCACATACCACATACCCTATACCACATACCCTATACCCATACCCTACATGCCTACGTGCCTATGCCCTATGCCACTATGCCCACATACCCTATGCCCATACCCTATGTGCCCTATATGCCTATACCCTATGCCTATACCCTATGCCACATACCCTATGCCTATACCCTATGCCCTATACCACATACTATGCCACATGCACCCATGCCACATACCTATGCACATGCCCACATGCCACATGCCTTTTTACGCCACATATACCATGCCATACATGCCTATGCCACATACATGCCACATGCCACATGCCACTATGCCACATACCTATGCCACATGCCACATGCCACATACCACATGCCACCTATATCATGCCACATACTTACTATGCCACATGCCCTGCATGCCCCATGCCCATGCCACATGCCACATGCCCATACCACATGCCTATGCCTATACCCTACATGCCACGCCCTATACCACATGCCTATACTATGCCACATGCCCTACGCCCAGCCTATGCCTACATGCCTATGCCTACATGCCTATACCCTATGCCATATACCCTATAATTGCCTATACCCTATACCACTATACCTATGCCACTATACCCACATGCCCTATGCCACTATGCCCTTAGGGTTTAGGGTTTAAGGGTTAGGGTTTAGACAACACTGGAGATTATTGTCTCATAAGTCATAACTAATTAAGATATCCAGAAAATAAAGACCCACATCATTCTTCTTGAGCACCTGCACTCTCTGGCCCCCTTCCCACCGTGCATGTCATCATCTACATCGTAAGCTTCAATGTTGACATCGTGAAGGGTTGTCTCCTCGCGCTCATCAAGCTCCGTATCTCGTCTTCGCGATGAAGGCTTAGGAGGCGCACACCTCTAGGGCCTTGCGTTGCTTTCCGGAAGTCGAGGAATACGGGAAGTCGGCCAGAAATGGATGTATAATTTGCCCTCGTGAATGGTCTTTGGCACATCGGCATCCCTTCGTCATTTATTGCCTTGAATTGATCGCTTAACAACTTCTCCAGTTGGGATTTGATGAGGAGTTTGCTGTTATCTAGATGAGTCAAGATAAATTGGAAGCCACATAATGCCTCGAAAGGGTCAACGCGTGCTCAGCAAATATGTAAATCACCACTTTCGCTTGAACTTTGGGTGCTCTTTCTATCAGTACAAAGACTATGTCTCGATGGAAGTGTCGAGGTATAGGGTGTATAGGGTATAGGGTTTCAAAGGGTTTAGGAGGTTTAGGGTTTAGTGGTTGAGTTAGGGTTTAGGGAGGTTAGGGTTTAGGGGGGTTAGGGTTTGGGGTTTAGGTTTATATTATGGTTTAGGGTTAGGGGAGGGATATAAGAATTGCAAGGGTTCTTGTAGCTATTCCCAAATTGGTAAATTGCATACAATTTTAAAATTTTTATCAAAAATAAAACAAAAACAAGATTAGTCCAAAATTAGGAAACTAACTTGACTATTAGACAACACTCTGGAGATTATTGTCTCATGCCAACCCGATTCGGACCCGAGACAGAAGGGAGAGAATTGAAATGTGGAATTACACGAAATTAAAGATGAAATAGCACCAGGGTAAGAGCGGCTCGATATTTGTTTTTTTCAAATTCAATTCTTTGGAGAGAGATAGAGAGAGAGAGGATGGGAGTGAGGGATTTAGAGGCTAGGTGTACGATTAATTTGGTTTGAAAGTTTGAATTGGATTATCTCGCTTGTTGTTCGTTCGGAAATTTTGAAATTTTAAATGAGCGCCATAAGAGTGTCGGGAGCTTCATCGGCTTCTCCCGGGAATGTAATTTTCTGTCCATTTTGCGTACCCTTCTCCACAACCACTTCCAAGACCTTCTTACTCTGTCTGACCATTTCGCCCTTGCATTGTGGCGGCGGTCTTTCTCCCGGAAATTTTGAATTTTTTTTTATTAAACAGACGGAATATTTCATTCGATAAATAAAAATTATTAAATTATCGGCGGCGGAAATATTCCGTCGGTGTTTATTAAAAAAAAAAAAACCATTTAATTTCACCGTCGGAAATATTAAGTCGGTGTAATATTCGAAAAGAAAAATAAAAAATATTTTAATTTGGGCGTCAGATATTTCCGACGCCGATAATTAAAAAATAAAAAAATGATATATTTTCATAGGCGGAATAATTCGTCATTGTTAAAGATTTAGCGGCGGAATATTCCGTCGGTAAATCAACCGCCAAATTAGCGGCGGAAATAAACGAATATTCGAGGAATATTCTTTTTAGCGGCGGAATTTAGCGGCGGAATTAAATTCCGTCGCTAAATTTGACGCCAAAATAATTCCGACGCTAAATACTATATTCCGTCGCTAAATAGCGACGGAATCTGTCCGTCGCTGTTTTTTCCGTCGCTAAATGACCTGTTTCTGGTAGTGAGATAAGGACAAACGAAGTCAAGTAGTGAAACTAAAAAGTCTTCATCATACATTCTCATTTTGAAATTTATCACTCTGCTTTATGCCAACCTATTTATTCAACCCCAAACTTATAATTTTACATACTTCACACATGAGGTTGATCACATTTATTTCTTCTTGGTCACTTTCCACTTCAACATTAGAGAGGGCAAGACTTTTCAATCAGAGTTTTCTTCATTCATTTTTTTCTTTTCTTTGCACATATATATCACGAAGAATATGCATTCAAAATTTTGCTCAAGCCCCTCTTTTCAATCCATAACATGACCCTTTTCTTTCTTTTCATGACCACTTTCCACCCTTGATTTTCCAAACATTACCCACAATTTCCATTCATTCCCTAGTTTCACTTTCTTGAAAATGTGAGAAAATAGTGTACAAGTTAAAAGGGTATGATAGTGTAGGTACAAACGAAGGCGAATGGTGGTCTAAGATAACCTCCCACTTTGTGAGAGATTCCATTCCTTTACAAGCTCAAAAGGAATTCTAGCGTAAATTTTTATAAGTGATGAGAAAGTTAAAGGCTCACATATTGGATTCAAAGAAAATAGCCATAAAATCACTTTCCGAATATCCTAACTGATGTGTTTGACAGTCATGCAAACATGTTCTAGGGACCCCGTGTAAGTACCCAAATTCGGATCGTCAAAATTCGTTAAAAGTTAACCGAAATCCGTTAACTGGCCCTTTCCAGGTTAACCGGAACCCGTTAAACTCCCCATTCCTGAGTCAACGAGACATCCCAGGACTGCCCCGTGCATTCGACACCAAAGTGTACTCAACACACGTTATCACACGTAAAAGAACCACTTTTCTCGAAAAATGCACTTTACGGGACTTTTCGGGGGCATTTCGGGCATTTTTCGGACAATTATTTAGAAAACAGTCAAAATCGGGATTAACGGGACAAAAACCCTAGCCTTGGTGACTCACAGGGATACGTGGCACAGATGCACAGCCTCCCCCATCCCCATCAATCAAATTCAGGGATGAAAATATCAAAATACCCCTGAAAATGATAGTTAGGCTGTCCGGCCCTAATAAAAACAATACAAAAAATTTACACAACATACTCTTTACCAATTTCTAAAATATTTTGTCTTTAAAAAATCTATCATTCTCTCAGTTACCCTGTAAAAGTGGTTTCATTTTGACTTCAATTGAATTTTGATCATGATATCTAATGACATGATTTAATTATCCTCATTAAAATCAAATAATAATTAATTTATATTTAAAAATACTAATCCTTCATTTATGAAATGATTGTCTATTATCTCGAAACTTTTGTTGCAAAACGAATGGTTTTTTCTAATGATTATTGTCCCTATTAGTTGTTACCCTTTTCTATTTTGTTAATTTGTAATACATTTTCATTTTTCTTAATGGAAAAATGAAAATAGAAAAGGACAGTTTTGGGCAAAACTTTGAACAGTAAGTCATTTTGGAAATTAAAAAAGTAATTTGAGAAAAAATTCGATCATTGTCCCTATTAGTTGTTAACCTTTTCTATTTTGTTAATTTGTACTCCCTCCGTCCCTAAATGTTTGTCCCATTTGACTTTTCAAACATTTTAATTTAGTGATTTTAAAGCTTTAATTTTGTCTATTTTTACGAACGCTTTGAAAATTATTGATAATATACACCGCCGTCATCATGTAATACTCTGTCCCTAAATGTTACAAGTTTTGAAAATTTAGTGATTTTAAAGCTTTAATTTTGGAAATGAGACTAACTTTTTGGGACAAAGGAAAATGGGAAATGGGACAAACATTTACATTTTCATTTTTCTTAATGGAAATCAAAGTACAGCAAAATAATTGCTCTTGGTGTTTTGAGTTCTTTCATGGTATGTGGTCCGAATTGTCTCACCTCATTTATTGATAGAAAGAGATAACTAACTCTGAACTCTATTAAAATAACATTTTTTAAACTATATATAAATCACAAAATTTTAGGAAAAATTAGTTTCTCCTTAAGTTATAGAAAGTCTTGTTTTATAAAATGTTCCTAAATATTCACTAACTACTTGCAATTAGAAAAAAAGTGAACTTTTTACAATTTATGGAGAAACTAGTTTCTCTCAAAACTTGCTCCATATAAATATAATCGACAGAATTAGAAAATTAAACGGCAAGGTGCAATTCAAGACATTATAAGAATCAAATGTAGGGGGATAAATGGTTGAATATATAGCTTCATTCATTTTGTTGCCAACACTTTTGCACTCATGTTATTTTTTGGTTAAATATAACTACTTTGTTCACTTTATCTTTTGCATTTCGGCTACTAGTTTGCAAGTGTCCAACAAAGGTAATTTGAATAAAAACTTATATCCTCATAATATATGAAATAGGATGGAATTATTTATATAATTGTAGAAAGTATCTAAACATATAGAAAGTAATACACCAAGCCATTTTTATTGCAACATAACCCAAATTCCATCCCACAATAACTCTAATCTAATTTCTAAAGCAACAAATATAAACCTTAGGACAAGGACATGATGGTATCTTTTTGTCAAATGGAAACCCGGGTTTAGATATTTCTTGTTTAGCATCCACCGGAATGGTCTGCAACATTCTTGCAACACTTGTTATCGTAGATTCTGGTACTGCGTAGCTTGGTGACATCATCAACAAAAAGACCACCATAAAAACCAACATTATATCTGTGGGGTTCATAAACTTTGACATGATCTTTATTGATCCTTAGACTAGATATATCTAAAGAAATATTTGTGTGACTTGAAAATCCTATGAGGTATTGACTTGTATTTATACTACACAATATGTCAAGGTTGTAGATTAAAACTATGCATTTGAATATCTTAGGTGATAAGAATAACAAAGAGTTACAAAATTTCTATAATTGTACGAATAAAGATATTTATATACGGAAACCCATTCGTTATCTATATACCTATTTTGATCTAATTTAATAAATACACTAGAAATTATCCGGTGTTAAGAAGCCTATCAAATAGGCCCTTTTAAAAATTTAAAAATACTAAATATTTACACATATATACTCTTATGGAAATATAACATACGGAAATTTATTTGCCATTTTTTTTGTATTTTGCTTATAATTTTATGTTTTTATTTGATAAAGTAGCATATCATTTTTTGGGTGATTTAAATCTATTTTATATCAATCAAAATATTTACATTTATAAATTCAGGATATTTTTTTTATTGTAACTTTTGTTGTATATAGTTTTTACTTATTATGACAATTGAAATTTGAATAATAACAATGAATTATTGTTGTTGTTGTTAATTAACTTCTAATTTTATAGATGATTGAATTAATAATATTAGATATCTTTGATATTAATGATTTTATACTACATATATACACATATTATGATTAGTAAATATAATTAGCGAAAATTATTATTTGCATTTAATGTATTAGTAGAATAATATTTTTATTATGTTTTAAAAAATATTTTTTCTAGTTATGGTTAACTAATATAGTAATCATCATCTTAAATAGAAAGTTATATGAGAATATTAATCTAATATAGTAAGTTTAACATCTAATATTTATCAAATACGGAGTATATTAGTAACTAATATTGAAGCATTATCTAAGATATTCTAATATATTAAAAATTAATGTTTCTAATTATATTTTACTATAATGATATCTACTTCTTAAATAGTAAGTTTAAGAGTCACCATATATAGTAATTGTTATATTTAACTAATAATATTAGTTTATATTAAACTAAATGATAATATTTACTAATAATAGTTATTGTTATGATTAACTAATACTATTAATAATAATAGTTAACATATATAGTCACTATTATAATTAACTAATAATAGTACTAATAGTAATAGTTAATATATATGGTAACTATTATAATTAACTAATAATAGTAATAGTGATAGTTAACTTATATAGTAGTTATTACGATTAACTAATACTATTAATAGTAATGTTAATATATATATATATATATATATATATATATATATATATATATATATATATATATATATATATATATATATATTAACTATTATGTTTAATTAATACTATTAATAGTAATAGTTAACATATACTATAGTAACTATTTTAGTTAACTAATACAATTAATATTATTAGTTAACTAATATAATAACTATTATAGTTAACTAATACTATTAATAGTAATAGTTAACTATAATAGTTATTATATAAGCTAACTAATACTATTAATAGTAAAAGTTAACATATATAGTAACTATTATAGTTAACTAATACAATTAATAGTATAAGTTAACTTATATAATAACTATTATAGTTAACAAATACTATTAGTAGTAATAGTTAACATATATAATAACTATTATTATTGACTAATAGTATTAGTTAATAAGGAGAATATCAAAAGTCATATAGATTTTGAGATAATGATGAGGTGACTTCTCCATAATCAAGCTTCTACCAAAACATGTTCATATGACAAATTCATAAGCATCCTCACCAACTTTAATATATATACATATATATAAATTTCATTTAATTAATTCCGTAAATACAATCACACTTTTACCAATTTTTGTAAGGATATGATTTGGTTATCCCCATAAAGACCCAATTCGGTATGGATGCATCATTATAAATACTACCAGATATGTCTTCAAATAAATATCTATTTTATAAAAGATTTTGCCTCAAAATAAATGTCTATTTTCATAAAACACTTTATCCTTGAGTGATTTTCTAACCAATATTTTTTCACATTTCATTTCGCCAAACAAAGTTTTAAAAAAAAAATGGACATTGAGAATATTTTATACATCTTTGTCATCAAATCTATACTTATAGTATATTAAAGTAGGCCAAACTTGATAAGGTGTTGCCACATATGCCAAAAAAGGTGATTCTTGCATTCTTAGGCTTCCAACTCATCCACTCCCTAATTAATTTGTGATGTTTTGAATTCTCCCTAATAGCTATTAACATTCATAGTCTCTAATAGTTATGTGAATGGTTACTTCTTACAAAATAATAAAATAAACACTAAGAGTTTTTTTTTTTTACAGTAATAGCAAAAGACTATCTACCAATACATTTAACTAATAATCAATGATCATTAGATTCATTGTATAGGTTATCAAAAAGTATTTGAAATAATAACTAAGTTCTATTATATAAGAACATTCTTAGAAGAATACTTCTATTTCTTATTAACAAGAAGACCTTAAACAATAGGAGATGATTACTTCTAGCTATTTGGTCTTAGAAGAATGTCTTACCTAATAGCAGAGATGGAATATGAACCAACAGAGTATTTCAAGGGACAAATGATTGTATATATATAGCTTATGCTCTTTACACCCACAAATGCAATCATCATAATCATATCTTTCTCCGTTCCATATTTTACATACGTTATTATATTTGTGTTCTCTAATTTATTTTTCATATTTTTCGTGTGTAATTTGCGTGAAATTATCTGATCGAGTATAGAAGGTGAGTAATCTTAATAGTATAAGCTTATGTTTTTTGTATTTGAATTATTCATGTTGATTGTTTTTAAAATCCCGAAAAATAGCTTTTCTCCTCTGACCATAAGGAGTAAAGAGTGGCATTGCTATCCTCCGATTCTAAACGTTCACAAAAAAATAGAAGAGTGGTGAGACTAAAGCCCTTATGAAAGTGCAATAGGATTGGATTAATACAAAGGGGTCCAAATGAATGCAATTGCTTTTCTTTTATTACCATGGGGGTTGTAATTTAGTCATGACAAGAAAAATACTCTTCCAAATTTGGAAATATTATGAATTGTATCTGAAATTTGTGTTCGACGTATTTAATTAGATCCCTTTAATTATTTTAAAGGAACTTTCATGCTTCTTATTTTGTTTTATTCTTTTTTGAATGTTGACTAACTAATTTTTTCACAACTATTGTTGATAGTTAATTTGTAAGACACTAGCATGGAAGATGAGAAAATAAGTTGTTTCATTGTTGCTGGACTGATGGAGTGAGTTTTATTCCCGAAACTTAAGTAAAATTAACTATTATTGGAAGTGGTTCTTTGTATAATTTATTGTGTTTATTCTTCATTGTTGACATGGTTTCTTGAATAGACAAAGCTAAAATTATTCTACAAATGCCAATATTGCAAAATACTTGTGAGATGGAAAATTTCGGCTCTTTGCCAAGCAAGAAGTTGACGATTCTATCCAAGCAAGAAGTAGATGATTCTATCACTGTAAGAAACTTCAAATTCATTAAACACTTTAAATCTCTCCGCCTTCTAGGTTTAACAGTCAATTATTTTTTATGTTTCAATAATTTAATTGATTTTAAAAAAGTTTCGTTTGGTGAAAATTAATAATACTGTTCATCTTTTCGACCAGAGAGTTAAAAAAATTCACCAAATTATTTTGAAGTTTTTGTGCTTCTTTGTACCTTTAGAAATTATATTATAGGTTCTAATATTATTTTTTTTCTGTTTTCATTTTTGCAGATTTTGCATCAAACTATAGAAATACTCCACCATCAAAACAATGACCATATCCAAATAATCTTCTAAAGCCACTGAAGGTAGCATAAAATAGAGAAATGATCTAAAAGGAAATAATTCTCTTGGAGAAAATTATTATTAACTAATCTCTCTTTACCAACTTTGTTTCTATATTTTTAATTCATGATCAAATTCTTTTCACATTAAAATAATGTTAAATGAATGAACTTTGAAGGAAGAGGAAAGGAAAGTTACCCTTATTATGAATATGAAGGGATATGAATCTCATAAATTGAAAGTAAGAAAAAATCAATGAGCTCATTTAAGTTTTAGTTAAGACATGTATATATTGAATATGAAATTGTGAGAATATGGTAAATATTTGGTAGAATATTTTGTACATAATTCTTGGCTGTAATTTATAATTGATAGGTAGTATCAGTGGTATATTATACAAAAGTCTCCTACCAATCATCATCATACTATTTAGGATGAAACATTAAGAGACTCATACATGTAATGATTCATTGATGGTTGTATTTTAAAAGTTAATATTTTGTAATTTATAGTTAATGAAACATCAAGGGACTCATGCATATAATGACCCATTAATGGTTGATAAAAAAATGAATGTAAATCTATTATACCAATTAATTTTTAATTAATAATGAATGTTGGAATATGAAAAATAGAGTATGTTAGTTCTTATTAATATGAAGCAATTACAAATCTAATTAATGTCAATTGAGTTACAAATTGTGAACATGAAAGTTTGCATTTTGAAGACTTTAATGCTCATTGAACACTGTTCAGTATTGACTTCAATAATCATGAATAGGTTAGAAATTATTTATTGATTCAAGATATATAAAACAATTTTTAAACACTTTTTCACAATTAATTAACATTAATATGAAAATATATATTTAAAAGAACAAGTAATAACTAAAGAAAATCTCCAAAAAAAGGCTAATAAATTAAAAAGTATCTCGTACATAGCACGAGTTTCATCCTAGTTTTAGTAAAAGTAAGCAGTTTTAGAATGTCATCACCTAAATGTGAAAATATACAATTATTTTTGGATGAAAAGTTTGAATCATAATAATGAAAAATGTAATTTGATTTTAGTTTTGCGTTATCTAAAAATTTGACCCCCCTACAAATAAATCCAAGATCCGTCATTGTATTTATATAAACAATTAATTTGAATAACTTATCAAACTAGATAGTATATATAAATTTCAGTGCATATATAAAACAAAAGCAATGCATTTGAATCTCTTGGGTACAGTGAATAACAATGATTTATACTCCCTCCGTCCCAGATCAAGAGTCCTACTTTCCTTTTTGATTCGTCCCAGATCAAGAGTCCATTTCCTTAAATAAAAAGTTTTCCATATATTTATACTCTTATCATCTCCATATATTTACAAAAAAACCATTACTATTCCTCCCACTCATTCTCTCTCCTATTAAATATTTTTAACTTTTACATTCTCTCTCTTATTTCCAACCACACATTTAACTTTTACATTCTATCTCCTATTCCCTACCATACATTTAATTTTTATATTCTCTCTCCTAAAATTTTCTACCCACTTTAAAAAAAATTCTTAAGAAGCGTGAAATCTCCCCCGAGGACCCTTGGTCTGGGACGGAGGGAGTATAATTTTAGAGATTTTCTTGACTTAATTATACGGATGATTAATTGCACACCAAATACCCATTTAAAGTAACTTAATAATCAAACTAATCATTATCCTGTGTTAATCCCACCTATAGTCGGTCCCTAATAAAAACAGTACTAAATATTTACACAACATACTCTATACAAAATTCTAAAATATTTTGTCATAGAAAATCTATCATACTCTCGGCTACCTTGTAAAAGTGGCTTCATTTTGACTTCAATTGAATTTTGACCATGATATCTAATATATAATGACATGATTTAATTATCCTCATTAAATTCAAATAATAACTGATTTATATTTAAAAATGCTAATCCTCCATTTATATATGAACTGAGTGTCTATTATCTAGATACTTGTGTTGCAAAACGAATGGTCCCTCTTAAAAATATAAAATACTAAATATTCACACATATATATATTCTTATGGAAATATAACATATCTCATTTAATTAATTTCGTAAATACAGTCACACTTTTACAATAATTGTCACGAAATGAATATTTTTTTAAAATAAATTAATCTGAAATTAATTATCTATTTTTTGAAAAGATATTCATCTTTAAATACTCCCTTAAATGAAGATTTTTTTAAATTTTTTTTTTTTAAATTGTCACGAAATGAAATCCCAATTTCTTGGGGAAGTAGAACAAATAAATAATTTCTAACGAAAGTTTTTTTCTAGTGATTATTGTCCCTATTAGTTGTTACCCTTTTCTATTTTGTTAATTTGTAATACATTTTCATTTTTCTTAATGGAAATCAAAGTACAGCAAAATAATTGCTCTTGGTGTTTTGAGTTCTTTCACGGTATGTGATTCGAATTGCCTCACCTCATTTATCGATAGAAAGAGATAACTAACTCTAAACTCTATTAAAACAATGTTTTTTAAACTATTTATAAATATAATCGACAGAATTAGAAAATTAAACGGCAAGATGCAATTCAAAACATTATAAGAATCAAATGTAGGGGGATAAATTAATGGTTGAATAACTTCATTCATTTTGTTGCCAACACTATTTCATATATTATGAGGATATAAGTTATTTTTTGGTTAAATATAACTACTTTGCTCACTTTATCGATCTTTTGCATTTCGGCTACTAGTTTGCAAGTGTCCAACAAAGATAAATAAATCTAAACTCAGTTAAATTAATATTGTTTAAGCTATGTATAAATATAATCCATCGAATTAGATAATTAAACGACAAGGTGCAATTCAAGACCTTTTAAGAATCAAATGTAGGGGAATAAATGGTTGAATAGCTCAATTCATATTGTTGCTAGGACTTTTGCCTTCATGTTATCTTTTGGGTAAATATAACTGCTTTTGAATAAAAACTTATATCCTCATAATATATGAAATAGGATGGAATTATTTATATAATTGTAGAAAGTATCTAAACATATAGAAAGTAATACACCAAGCCATTTTTATTGCAACATAACCCAAATTCCATCCCACAATAACTCTAATCTAATTTCTAAAGCAACAAATATAAACCTTAGGACAAGGACATGATGGTATCTTTTTGTCAAATGGAAACCCGGGTTTAGATATTTCTTGTTTAGCATCCACCGGAATGGTCTGCAACATTCTTGCAACACTTGTTATCGTAGATTGAGATCGCGTAGGCTGGTGGACATCATCAACAAAAAGACCACCATAAAAACCAACATTATATCTGTGGGGTTCATAAACTTTGACATGATCCTTAGATTAGATATATCTAAAGAAATATTTGTGTGACTTGAAAATCCTATGATGTATTGACTTGTATTTATACTACACAATATGTCAAGGTTGCATATTAAAACTATGCATTTGAATCTCTTAGGAGATAAGAATAACAAAGAGTTACATAATTTCTATAATTGTACGAATAAAGTTATTTATATACGAAACCCATTCGTTATCTAAATACCTATTTTGAACCACTTAATAAATCCACTAGAAATTATCCGGTGTTAAGAAGCCTACCAAATAGGCCCTTTTAAAAATTTAAAAATACTAAATTCTAGTGGGTACCCGTGCTTTGCACGGAAAATTAATTTGCCAATTTTTTTTTTTTTATGTTTTTATTTAATAAAGTTACATAATATTTTTTTGTAATATAAGTATATTTTATACTCCCTCTGTCCCATAAAACCTTACCCGGTTATTATGAACTCAGTTCAACCAAGTTCAACTTTGACCAAACTTTAATATCAATTTACTTATCATAATAAAAATCTAAAAATTGTTATCCATAAAATAACCAAATGATTTATCAATAGCAATTATTAAAATTGCATTAGAATGAATAGATTGATATTAAAGTTTGGTCAAAGTTGTACTCGGTTGACTTCGCACTATTCAAAACGGGGAAGGTTTTATGGGACGGAGGGAGTATGAATTAAGACGTTTGCTTATAAAATTAGGAGAATTGTGTTAATTTCTTTTAGCTTTTGTTTACATAATTTGTATTTATTATGATAATTTATATTTGATTATAAAGATGAATTATTATTATTACAAATTAAATTTTAATTTTATAGATGATTGACTTCTCTCGGTCATCAATTAGTATTGTTAGTTGCTGGCAATAAAGCACATTAGTAAAAGATTGACAAATTCAATCATGAAAATGAACTCAAAACATGAAAGTTGTACATAACATAAAAATACATGAATCTAAAAGTTTTCAACTTCAAAAAATTAATTTTGGTCAATTAAACACATGAAAACATTTAAGTCTTGAAATTGAAACACATTTTGACAGTCTACGATTCACAAAATGCTGAAAGTGTACATGAATCGCCTACTTACGGTTCACGGTCCCGCCCATCGTTCACATGGTTCACGATCCAGTTCACGGATTATCCGGTTTAATTTTTTTAATGTGAAAATTTAGGAACAATCGCGTTTTTCCTGGTGATTAGGAAAAATGTGTTTTTAAATGTGCGGTAGTATTTTTATAAATAAGTGAAACTTCGTACGTAGTGGCATGTTTGTAAATAAGTGAAATTTTGTGCGCGATGGGTCCATGGCCAACAAACCTTCTGTATATCAAGCTCAAAGGATTCTGGATAACAATGTTAAAGTCTTCTGGATATGAATTAACAAGCATATTTGAACAAGGTCATGACCAACAAACCTTCTATATATCAAGCTCAAAAGGTTCTAGATAACAATATTAAAGTCTTCTGGATATGAATTAACAGTTGGAACATTCCTATTCCAATAACCCGAAAGCACTCAAGTCTAGATTAAGTAAGAGAAGAAGATGAAGGTGGAAGCGTGATACCTGTTGAGTCCATCTTGATAATTGATGACGTTCTTCAAGGAAGGAAGAGAAGAAGAAGAAAAGGGAAGAGGGAGATGTAGATGTAGATCTTCTTGATGATAAATGCCTTCCTTAGAACTCAGATTATGGAGAGAGTATATAATAATGATGCATTTGTTTTCTAGGCTGATGGTAAGCCTCTATATATAGAAAAACAATGGCACTTCATCAAGGGACTACACCCTTTCAATTAAGCGGTGTGAAATTACCATTCTGCCCATCATAAATAGGTAATTTCCACCTCGAGAATTTTACACATTTAATTAATATTCTATACTTTACAATAACATTATTTTAATGATTTATACATGTACGTCTACATGTCACTTATATTTATTAAGTATACACATTTTGCAATCCATGTTCTTACAATCTCCCACTTGGATTGCCTAAACATGTGTTTATACTTTAACAAATTCTCATAAAATCATATTCATAATGTAAATGACAATCCATATATGCACTTCATTGTCATTATATTCTAAAGAATCTCGTTCATTAGTTTTACAAGTATAGAAACTAAAGGGGCAGTCATTGTAATTGATTCGCAACTAAACCCACATTAATCACATATATATGTTCAACTAAATGACATAGATTAAGTATATATGTGTAGCATAAAAAACTTAATGAATATATTAAAACATGTATATATATTCCATCAACTAGTCTTAATTAATCAAATGAGATCAATATGAATAAAACAAATAGCAAATAAAGCACAACTCAAACTCCCACTATATTATGCATTATCAAAAGTCGTTTCACCCATATGAGCAGTATGCTCGTGAAACATTAAAAGAGATAATGCCTTATAAAATGGATCCAATAACATGGAGTTTGTTCCTATAAGTTGTATATTTATTTGTTCATTTTACACTTATTTCTCTTCAACAAGAGACATAATCATATGATGTCTTTCGACATCTTTACATCCAGTAACAACAGAATCTTGATCTCAAAATGATTCGATTTTGTATACATAAGCTTGTAGTTTAATGTTTTATAGGTACTTCATCATTCTTTTGGATGCGACTTAATATTCTTCTTTCCGAATTGCTATGGTATCGACCAAGCATTCCAATAATAAATGCAAGGTCTGGACGAGTACAGACTTGCGCATACATTAAGCTTCCTACTGCCGGTGCATAAGGGATATTTTTCATATACTTGGATTCAAAATTATTTTTAGGATATTGCTTTAAACTAAATTTATCTCCTTTAGAGACAGGGGTGTCATATGGTTTACAATTTTCCATGCTAAACCTTTGTAATATCTTCTCTATATAGCTCTTTTGCGATAATCCCAAAAATACCTCGTGACTATCACGATGAATTTGGATTCCCAATACAAAAGATGTCTCACCAAGATCTTTCATCTCAAATTTGTTTAAGAGAAATTTCTTAGTTTCCTTTAAGAGATTAATGTCATTACTAGCAAGCAAAATATCATCCACAATAAAGACCAAAAATATAAATCTACTCCCACTGAACTTATGATATACACAATCTTCATCAAGATTTGTTTCAAAACCAAATGAAAAAAATAACTTGATTAAATTTTAAATACCATTGACGAGAAGCTCAAGGTCATAATGTGCTACTAGTGCCATAATGATCCTAAAAGCATTTTAGAGGATATCGGAGAAAATATTTATTTATAATCAATGTCTTCCTTTTGAGTAAATCCTTTAGCGACAAGACTAGCCTTATATCTTTCCACATTACCTTGTGAATTCCTTTTGGTCTTAAAGACCCATTTACACCCAATGGGCTTCACATTTTTAGGTAATGGGACAAGATTCCAAACGTCATTGTCTTTCAATGATTTTAACTCTTCATTCATGGCATCGATCCATTTATGAGAATTAGGACTATTAATGGTTTCATGGAAGGTGAGCGGCTCATCTCCCACTAAACCTAACGGTTCCTCATTCTCGGCAAGATACACATTATAATAATCCGGAATTGCGCTCCTTTTTGCTCTATTAGATCTCCTTAAGGGCACCGATTCATCTTGTTTTTAAGATTGTTGAATTTCTCCATCAACATTTTCATGTTTTTCAATATTTATAGGAGGATCTACATTATTTTGAATTATATGTCTTATTGAATTTCAAGTACAAGTACTTGATTTTCAATAGGAACTATAGGGAGAGGCTTATAGACGGATTCCTTCTCCTCTTCAAATTCAAAACTATTCACAATTTCCCCTCTAAATTCAACATCCTCAAAGAACCTAGCAATTTCCCGTCTCAAAAAAAGTTCTAGTTTTCGGGTTATAAACTTTATATCCCCCAGATCTCTCAGCATACCCTACAAGGTAACTACCAACGGTCTTAACGTCCAGTTTTCCCTAATTAGGCCTATAAGGCCTAGCTTCTGCTGGACTACGCCATACATGAAAATGATTTAGGGACGGTTTCTTATTCTTCCATAATTCATAAGGAGTTTTATCGGTAGCTTTTGAAGGTGCTCTATTGAGAATATAAGTAGCGGTTTTTAATGCATCGCCCATAATGAGTGAGGTAAAGAAGCACAAGAAAACATACTTCTTACCATATCCTTAAGGATTCTATTACGTCTCTCTACTATACTATGCTAGGTTTGTCCGGCATGGTGTAGTGAGGAACAATCCCACACTCTTCAAGATAGCGAGTAAAAAGAACCCGAACGTTATTCACCTAATACGTTATACCGTCCGTAGTATTCAGCACCATGATCGGATCTAACGTTCTTAATAGTCTTTCTTATGCCTTAAAAGACTTGAAAACGTCCAATGATTGAAACTTTACATGAAGAAAATAATTGTATCCACAACGAGAGTAATCATCTATGAACGTGATGAAATATTGTTGACCATTCCATGAAGGGGTAATGAACGGTCACAAATATCCGTATGAATTAGTTCTAAGACATCTGAAACTCTCAATGATTCAAATTTTTTTTTAGAGTTTGTAAATTTTTTCTTTAAGACATTCAATACATAAGTTTCTATCCGGAATATCAAATTTATTTAAAATTCCTTCTGACACAAGCTTGTCAATTCTCCTTTTGGAGATATGACCCAAACGCCTATGCCATAAGGTATAAGAATCTTCACTTGAAAAACTTTCGTTTTGTCTCTCTAGTTTTGATTTCATTATTATGAGACTCATTAATTGTCTTGACTGTGTCAAGTAAATAAAGATTATCAAGATATGATAAAGTACTAATACCGACAAGCTTGGAATTGAAATAAAGATCACAATTATTATTACCGAACTAACAAGAATAACCTTCCTTGTCCAAAATTGTGATAGATATTAAATTTCGTCTAAAGGACGGTACAATGAATGTATTATTTAGTACAAAATAATAGTCAGTACTTAACATTAATCTAAAAGTTCCTATGCCTATAACTTCAATCGGATTTCCAGCACCCATATAAATGTATCTCTCATCTTCACTGGGAATTCGGTAAATCAGGCAACCCTGCATACATGAACTAATGTGAGTTGTTGCATCAAAATACAACCACCATGTAAATTAAGGAATTGAAACCAAATTTGTCTTAGTACAAACAAGACAAAATGACATACCATTTTGAATTCGCCATTCGCGATACTTATGGTAGTCGTTCTTCATGCGAGTAGGGTCCTTGCAAAAGAAGCATTTCTTGACTTTATGATCATTAAATGATCATTTATGCTTCTTAATTGCAACCGCAATTTTCTTCCTTCTTCTCTTAATCCCACGAGAAGAAGTAAATGATAAGTGAGTACTTTCTAATTTAAGATGTTTCATCATTTCTTCCTCTTGTGTCATATATGAAAGTAACATTAATATTCCACTTGTACTTTTGACATTTATAGGTCACCTCAAAAGGACCAAATTGAGGATGGAGATAGATCAAAACTAAGTGCACGAGCAAATCTTTCGAAATCTCTAATTTAAGTGCATTTAGTTTGATCGAAAGATGAAATAATTCTTTAATGCACTCCAAAGATTTTCGTTACCCTTGTACTATATGGAAACAAGTTTCCACAAGAATTCAAGAAAAACTCAGCATTTTCGATCTCAGAGACATTGTCCAAAAATGTCTTTGAAACTGCATTTTTCATGATCATTAGACTCACGCGGTTGGACCGTTTCCATTGCTCAACATTTTTCCGTTCTATAACGGTATTTCCTTTAGTGAGAGCAACGGGACTTTGTTCCCCTAATGCGTGATTGATGTCCATACAGCCAGTGTTCTAAAAGATCCCGCCTAAGGGCGCCTAGGCCCCGCCTAGGTGCTAGGCCCCTCTCCAACGCCTAGTTTTAAGCCCCACCTAGGTCTCGACTAATCCCGACTAGTCCCGACTAGTCCCCGACTAGTCCCCGCCTAAGCGCTAGGCCCGGCTCCGCCGCCTAGCATTCGCCTAGCGCTTTTTAGAACCTTGCATACAGCCTAAGATCATCATTACATTATTTTTCCAAGTTTTAAAGTTAGTCCCATTAAGCATCAGAACATTGTTCATAGCAGTAGTAATAGATGAAGCGTTTATCAAATCTGTTGGGTAAGAACGAAGAATGAATACAAAAACATGTATAAGAAACTACATAATGAATAAAGTGATTAACTATATCAATGAATCCCATCAAAAAGATAATTAACATGACATCAAAACTAATCTTTGAATTGCGAATTGACTCATAATTTAATTTATCTTAGGGTAATAAATGGCTTTAAACAACACATTTCAAATACTTGTCTTCCTTTGGGCCGGTTCAAGTATTAAAAACTTCCTAACATTTAAAGTATTTGTTATCTGGCAATAAAGAATATAAACAACTCATTTTAAATACCCGCCTTCCTTTGGGATGGTTCAAAGTATTCAAAATGACCAAACATTTTGTTCAATTATTACCCCATGAATCCAAATATTTAGTCAATAACAAGATTTTCTTTGGAAAATTCATGTTACCACATATTAATATAAACATTCATCACTTTACAATTTCGTATCTAAACAACGTAAATCACTTTGACGACAATATTGTTTAGAAATGAATGAAATTGTTAAGCATATAATTAATCACGCTTTAGGGCACAAATTAATGTATACTTTACTCAAATAATGAATGAAAATTGACCAAAATAGCAAAATATTGAAAATTTTTGAAAATCTGGCCAAAATAAGTCGTGCTCGGTCGAGTCAAGGAAAGTGCTAGGCTGAGCAAAAGACTCCAGAGAACACCCTTTCGGCTCCCTTGCCCTCGGCCGAGTCCTTAGGGGTGCTCGACCGAGCATCATGACCGTTGGATGGCTCCTTTTCAATTAATTTCAAACCTTGTGCTTTTACAAATGGGGTGCTCGGCCGAGTCAAGGGGTGTGCTCGGCCGAGCAGCCCCTGAACGTCAAATTTTCCAGATTTTGACTATCAATCCTTAACTTAATGGTGAATCAATTTTCAACCAAAGCAAGTAGATCCGCATACTCACAACACATTTTTAAATGCGTGGCTATGCATTTGAACAAACTCACAACGCATCCAATGATGGTGGCTACGTTCAAAATGGGATAATCTTACATTAAGAATTGAAAGCCTATTGAGTAAAACCAAAAATTTATAATTAGAATTTAACACAATACTCTAGAAATGAATTAGAGTATTCACATAACATCATAACATAATGATTTCAACAGGATTAAAAAATCGAAGTATAGCAAAATATATGCTATATGAATTCAAACTTAATCCAAAACTTGAGAGGCTCTGATACCAATTGTTGGAACATTCCTATTTCAATAACCCGAAAGCACTCAAGTCTAGATTAAGTAAGAGAAGAAGATGAAAGCGGAAGCGTGATACCTGTTGAGTCCATCTTGATAATTGATGATGTTCTTCAAGGAAGGAAGAGAAGAAGAAGAAAATGGAAGAGGGAGATGTAGATCTTCTAGATGATAAATGCCTTTCTTAGAACTCAGATTATAGAGAGAGTATATAAGAATGATGTAGTTGTTTTCTAAGCTAATGGTAAGCCTCTATATATAGAAAAACAGTGGCACCTCATCAAGGGACTACACCATTTCAATTAAGCGGTGAGAAATTACCATTCTGCCCATCATAAATAGGTAATTTCCACCTTGAGAATTCTACACATTTAATTAATATTCTATATTTTACAATAACATTTTTTTAATGATTTATACATGTACGTCTACATGTCACTTATATTTATTAAGTATACACATTTTGCAATACATGTTCTTACATTAACAAGCATATTTGAACAAGGTAATAACCAATAAACCTTTTAGATATCAAGCTCAAAGGGTTATGGATAACAATATGAAAGCCTTCTCGATATGTATTAATAAGCATATTTGAACACGGCCATTTTCAACAAACCTTCTTAATATCAACATTAAAGGTTTCTGGGTATCATTATTAAAGCATTATGGATATAAATTAAAAAGCACATTTGAACAAAGTCATGGCAAAAAAACCTTTTTTATATCAATGTTAAAGGTTTCTGGATATCCATAACCTTTGAGATTGATTTTTAGAACCTTTGAGGCTAATATCTAAAAGGTTTATAAATAAGTGAAATTTCGTGTGCGCTGGGTATATGGCAAAAAAAACTTTCTTGATATCAATGTTAAAGGTTTTTTGATATACATAACCTTTGAGATTGATATCAAAAAGGTTTGTTGATGAAAGAAATTTCAAGACCTAAAAAAGTCACAAGGCTTCGCTCCGTGATAATGCATTTAAAAACCCTAGAAAAACGTTATTTAGGCCCTCAAACATGCCTTTGAAGTTTTTACAAATGAAGTGTTAGAAGATAGTCAGTGGTGTGTTTAAGAAGACCAGTTGTGGTGTTACAGAGGTCCAGTTCGTGTGTTGAAGATTGTTCGGGGTGTTGAGAATTTCTGATTATTTACAAAAATGTCACCGAGCATTTTTTTTAAAAGAAAATTATGTTATTTACAAAAATGTCACCGCATATTAAAAACACGTTTTTCCTAATCAATGGGAAAAATGCGTTTTCGTAGACCAATTCTATTTAATTTAATTTTGGCACGTTTTTGCTTCTTTTGGGAGTCGGTCGGACAATTTTTTTATTTGGCTTCAGTTTTAAGCCTTCGCATGATCTTTTACATGCACGATCGTGCCAGATTAAAATTTTAACAATTTTATAATTAATTTTTTTTCTTAATGATTTTTAAAAAAATTAAGGGGTGAGACTATAAGACGGGAATATCTGAGGGGATATGGATGCAGACTAGAACCAACATGTCCGTAGATCGCCACTAATGACCAGTTTATCATCACTAAGTACTCATTGAACTACGTCTTGCAAATCTTTCCAAAACTCGTTTCTAATAGATGCATCAAATTCAACTTGTGGTGTATAGGGACTAATAATAGTTATATTATCATCACACACCATAAGTTTAATACGAACAACTCTATCACTCTTCATGAACACTTTCACCACATCATTGACATATGAATTATCAATAATTAATGATTCTACCCCACTTCTTTTTTATTCTTTCCCGAATTTTAAAGCTTAAAATTTCAAGGGGATATTTCTCTTGTTTTCTCTCCAACCCACTTAGTTTCTTGTAAACCCTTCTCCTCATAACCTCCACCATTTCTGCTGATCTTCTTGTCTGTCAAAGAGCTAATGTTCCAAGTTCCAAAGCGCATCTCACTGCCCTTACCCCCACCATGGACTAGCTTCTTTACTTGCACTCATTCGAGGTACGAGAACCTTTGCATATTTGACAACACCCCCGAGCGTCGGGGTGGCGCATCGCTTTCAAGCGACAACCTAGCAACTTTTGCATACATTTCACTACACCCAGACCTATGAAGTGAAGTTTGTCGATGTGAAGGGGGCGCCTCAACGATATTCATAATTAGATTCATATTCTGATGAGGCGACCAAGTTTTACGTCGGATGTCACCTACCTACCGTAACCCTCATCCTGGCTTAGGAAAGGCAAGGATAAATCCTTGACATATGTATGGGTATGTGTGAGAATGCGGGTTTGTCATCCTCTTTTTATTTGTTTTTTTTTATTCGAGTTGCACCTATATTATTTAAGGGAAATATAGAAAAATCATCTTTTTCATTAGATTAGTGCGTTCGGGGTTAAGTTATACGATTGGAAGGTCAATGAGCATCAATCCTACTCAATCTTATGATTGGTTTTGCTTCTAAGGTTCAATTGGATTGTTTTTATAATCGAATTAAGCAAATAACAAATTAGATTGGTTTTATTAGTTGGAATGTCGAATTATGTGATTCGAGATTACCTTCATAAATTGAAGGAACTCTAGGCTAATCTTTTTTATGGTGATTACATTGCTCTAAAGATCTAATAGAGAGGTTGATAAGAGAATAAAAAGTCAAAGGAAGTTTACCTTGAAAGATACTTTGAATTCTTCAATGGATAGCCTAGTCAAATGCTTGAATCTTGGTATTTAAAATTGATTAAAGTTTATGGACGAATTTGAAAGGGTTTTAAGAGTTGTTTTGCTAGTTCTGTCAGGGATAAAATGGGGCAAACATGTCTAAAACGTTTGTTTTTCCGGGCTCAAGAATACAAAGAAATCAGCTTGTATTTATAGGGTGGGAATATTTGGTCATCAAATTTAGGTTTCACAAGTTTGGAAGGAATCAATCACTTTTTGATTAAAGATATCAGTCTATAATGTTCCAAGATGTCTATAATCAATAGAAATCTAGGATGGGGCTCGAACCCACATCTTCCGCCGAGCTGGAAGCTATACTAGAAAAACTGCTTGAAAGTGATTGTAACGAAAATTTTGCTTTTTCCCAGATATTCGGGTTTAGTGAAATTAGGAAGAAGTCATCTTCGAAAAGAAAAGGAAATCAATCTTCCTGAAAGAGTTGTCTCGTGCGAGATACTAGTCTCGTACGAGACAACTAGTCATTTAACTATTTTGTCCCTCTCTGGTTATTCATTAGTCAGTTAGCTACAAACTAACGGAGTCAGTCAGTAACTTAATGAAACGTGGCGAAATCGCAAGTATCATTCCTAAAATCAAAAGGCGAGACTATATTGGTTTAATCATATATAATATGTTCAGAATAGGGTGTTTACAATATGTTCCTCGTGTCCCATTATATGTCCAATTTGTTTTTATTATTGATCATAATAAAAATGAACATCTAAAATTCATTTAGATGGAGAAATAAATTGATGAATTTATAATGTTTCTTGCAAATTTGAATGATGCTTAAAATATACGGTATGCACATCAAGATTATTTAGACGGCTAAATTAGTGAAAAAGGACATTAACAGTTGGGCCAAGTTGAGCAAAGCTAATGATGAGAGTTACTATTTAAATCTCAAAAAGCTATGAGTAAACCCCATTACTAATATCACCCCAAATAAATTGCACACACCCCTTTACTTTCCATTTATACCCTTAATGTCATTTATTTAGGTTTTAAATTTATCATCTTCCAATCTTCACCCACCCCCATTTGTTTGTTTATAGAGAGAGAGAAGAAGAAGAAAGATTTTGATGAGAGAGAAGAAGAATTCTGATTTATAGAGAGAGAGAGAGAGAGAGAGAGAGAGAGAGAGAGAGTGAAAGAGAAGAAGAAGAACAAGAAGAACATTCAACAACAACAACAATGTCAAGCTTTGGTGGAAAAGGTAAGCACAAATTTCTTTTTAGGGTTTCGTTTTTTATAATATCATTACAAATTTAGTCAAATTGTTTACTTGTCATGCTTGATTTCATGGAAATATTGGTATAAGCTCAATTTGTAAATTCTTGGTCGAAATCTGGATCTTAAGTGGGTCGGCCAGTGCCAGCCGACTCTGGGTAGATAGTCGGCCAGGTACGGCCGACTCTGGGCAAAAATTCCTCAAACCCCTGGCCGACTTTTGCCTCATTTTTCAGTCACACCCGGCCAACTTTTCTGTATAAAATCAACTGGTTCCTGCCGACCCTCTCATTTTTTAATTTTATTTTTTTTTATTTTTTTTTGTGTTTATTCCCTAATATTAAAGTAAGTGGTAAATGATTTTTCACTTTATGCCTTACAATTGATTATTGATGTTCATTGATTATTTAGGTGATTCTGAAACTGAAACTGAGGATGAAGTTGAGGATAGAATGGAATCTTCCCCAAATATTAATCTGAGTTATGAAATTACATATGCACCGGAACAAGAAGAAGAAAATGAGGATGAAGAAGAAGTAAATAAGAGTTTTCATGGTGGCCCGATGTGTAAAGATTTATTGTTATCATATGAAAATCATGTGGCGGGTATGATATGGCAGGGAAAAGATGTGCGAAATTTGAAATGTGATTTTTTTTTTTTTTTTGGTTTCAACAACATTGTTCTATAATAAAATGTATCCCTGAAAATTTCAAAAAAAATGTAAATGGTACTCATATTGCAGGGGTCGGCCGGTGGTGCTTCTCACAGAGAGTAGAAAGTCGGCCCCTGTTGGTCGACTTCTCTTCAAAGTAGTCGTCCGATTATGACCGACTATATTCCCAGAATCGGCCACTACCTGTCGACCCATTGATTTTTCGTTCTTTTTTTTAAAGGATTCATAGATGAAAAATAATGGTAAAATCAGTTTAAATGACTATAATTTTTAACTATGCACATATAAATGAAACAATTAGGGAGGTTTTATGAAAAAACAAGGGGTCGGCTAGAAGTGACCGACTTTTTGCCAAATAGTCGGCCGGGTATGGTGGTAAAATGTCCATGTAGTCGGCCGGGTATGGCTGCAAAATGTCTAGGAAGTCGGTCAGTACTGGACGACCTTTTGCCCAGAATCGGTCAGTAATGACCGACTTTATGCCCAGAATCGGCTGGTACTGGCCGACTCTATAAAATTTCGTTTTTTTTTTTTAACTTACTGCATTAAAATGGAAAATATAATGATAGAGTAAAGAAACTTTCATTATTATTTGCTTGGATTGCCATTTCATCCATGATTCTTGTTTTTGATTTGAAGAAAATATGAAATTTTTTGTAAAAGAATTTTGAAGAGAGGGAGTAATGGTTGTAGAAGGGGGGGGGGGCTGTAAATGAATGGGAGGGGGTGGTAAGTGTGATAAATTAATGGAAGAAGAATGGTAGGTGAAATTTAATTGTAAAGGGGAAGATGAAAATAGGGGTAAAGAAGTAATTAATCTCAATGACATTTTTGCAATTGTTTTCATTTGGGGTTTACTCATAGCTTTTGGGGGTTTATATAGTAACTAGGGGTGTTCACGGTTCGGGTTGGTCCGATTTTTGTCAAAATTTTAGAAAATCAGGACCGGACCAAATACTTCGGTTCTTTAAAAATTTAGGACCAGGACCGGACCATTATATTATAGGACCGGTCCCATCGGTCCGGTTCCAATGGTCCGGTTCCGGTCCGGTTCCACCGGTTCTACAAATTACAATATAATATAATTTTTTACAATAACAAAATCTACAATTAAAAGCATATTTAAAAATCAAATTGTTGAACAATATTACAATAACAAAATCAACAGTTAATTATAATATAATATATTTTTTTTAATATAACAAAATCTACGATATGATATTCATTTTGAAATTAAAAATATTATTGAAAATGTTACAAATTGAAATAAGTTAGGGGGGTGTAAGTGAACTTTTAAAACTTATGTTTACAGACTAAGTAGACGAAGATTTAAATTGCAACTTAATTTCTTTCACAAGATTTTTCATGCATACCAAGTCTTTTGTTGCAATAACTCCAAGAAAATGACAAGAGTCCTTCATGAAGACCAACAAAGTTAATTATATATATATATATATATATATATATATATATATTCGGTCCGGTCAGGTTAGGTCAGGACCGCATATATTTTTTTCAAAACGGAAGGACCAAATAATCGGTTCCATAAAAATTTGGAACCAGGACCGGACCAATACTATTTTTTCGGTCCGGTTTTTACTGGTCCAGTCCGGTTCTACTGGTCCGGTCCGGTTCCTCGGATTTTTTGTACAGCCCTAATAGTAACCCTCCTAATGATACGAGTATATATTTTGGGTCACTCTCGGGCTTGTTCAAGCCCAGATTAATGGGCTTTACTTGGGCTTGATCCTGTTCATCTTATATTCAACTGAACTGGGAAGAAAATAGAACAAAGACAAATATTGCACATCCCCAGATTACATTTGCAGTATTTTCCCAGGCACTACTACAAATCAAAGTATTCAAAAAAAAAAAAAAATCAAACGAAAAGAAAAGAAAAGAAAAAGAAAAATTAAATCATTAGTTATAAGTTTGATAAACCTAAATTCTCAAGAAATATACTTAACCACATGATCATGGACCTTTGTTTTGTGGCTTCTTCCATAATACCCCAATCCTCTTCAGCACATTTCCATTTTTCTTCTTCAAGAAATCATCATCCATATCTTCAGAATAAGGTGAGCTATAATTGATGTCCAATGACCCTGTTCTCTCCACAAACTTCCCATTTCCAGTTGAAAGCATGGCGGCAGCCGCCTCTGCAGCTTTTCTCCACTGGTCTGACTGTACCTTTAGTCGCCTCAACTCCACCTCCATTTCTTGATTAGCCACCTGAGCTGCCTCTAATTGCTCAGTCACACGAGCAACCTTTCTGTTACTCTTGTCCGTCTCCTCCATCATGTAGCCGAGTTTCATTAAAGCTTCTCTTTCTGAAGCCCGAGCTGTCTCTAAGTCAACACCAACTTTTTCCTCCACTTTGACTTCCTTTTTCTCCATTTCCGACTTGAGTTTCTTATTTTCTTCCGATATGTAGTGACACTCCGTTTCTTTATCCGTCAAACGGGCCCGCAAGTTATCTAGTTCGTCTTTTAATTTCTTTTGCTCCTTTTCAAGCTCAATTTCTCTTTTTCCCGAAAGGGTATTCTTTAGCTTTGTTTGTAAATCATCATTCTCCTCGCAAATGCCCTGCAGTTCGGTTTCTTTATCCATCAAATTTGCCTTCAGTTCCTCAATGTCCGCTTTTGAGTTTTGTAGTTCTGCCTCAAGCTCAGCTTCTTTCACGCTTGAGCTAGACTTTATCTGTTCCACCAATTCACAAGCACTCTCAATCTGCACCGTGCTTCGAATTTGTTCTTCATTGTATTTCATATCAGCAATTTCGAGAGAAGACTTTAACTTTTCTACTTCAGATTTTAAAGAACCAATCTCTGCTTCAATTGACACTCCGTCTCGACTTTCATCCTTAAGTTTGTTGACAAGACCTTCAAGTAAATCTACACGTGCCTTTGACTGGTCCAACTCCAAAGAAATGGCATCATATTCCTCCACGGACTTGTTTCCATCTGACTTGAGGGACTCTATAGTCTTTTTGGCTGTTTCAAGCTGCGACAAAGTTTGACCAACGAGAGCTTGAGCCTGAGATTCAGACTCTTTCCAATCATTGAGTTGACTTTTCATGTCCTCCACTACCGAAAGAGTTTCAGCCAGGTTTCCCTTCAAGCAATCTAATTCTGCGTATGCTGATTCCACTTCTTGGGTTTGCTTGGCCTCGGAAGCAACTACCGTTTCAAGTTGGACTTTTAGTTGCTCTATCTCATTCATGGCAGAAGTCAATGCAGCTGAATCCACTGAGTGCTGCTTCTGGATGGTCTCGAGCTTGGTTTTCCATGCTCGATCAGCCTCTTCCACATGAATATTCTTCTGGATGCATTATTAATAAAAAAAACACATTAAATTTAAGAAAAATGTAAGATATTAAATAGCACTGTGAGAATGTAATTAAAAGGTATAAAGAAGTCATTACGTGCTCTTCCTTAGAAGTATTTTGTTCCAGAAGCATTTGAGACTCTTCGAGCTTCGAAGAAATGATTAAAAGTTGTGCCCTGGACTCCTCTGCATCTTGCTGGGCTTCCTTCTTCCATGATTCCGATGAAATTAATTGATCCTTCACAGTCTTCAAATCCTCCTGGAGTTGAGTAATCTGTGACTCAAGATCTGCAACCTTGCTAGGACGCTTCTTCTGGAGCTTGCAACAAGACAGATAACTACATTAAATAAAGGAAAGAAAAGAAAAGAAAGAAAAGAAAAGGAACGGAAAGAAAAGAAAGGAAAAGAAAAGAAAAGAACAGAAAGGAAAGGAAAGGAGAGGAGAGGAGAGGAGAGGAGAGGAGAGGAGAGGAGAAATAACAATGAAAAAAATGCTTCTGCTTTAGACAATTAGCACAAAGATAAACTTTAAAGCTTTTGGAGACATTTTTTGAACTACTGCCTCTGTCCCAAAATCAATATCTAAAAACAATTCAAATTTGCTCTTGGTCAAGAGCAAATGTGAAAAGAAAAAAAAATTAGACATTCATTTTGGGGAGAAGGGAGCAAGATTTAGTTAGATGATTTTTTGTTTATTTTTCATCAAGTATACCTCAGTCACGGGGCTTCTTGGTGACCTGCGTTCAGTGATCTTTGGACTTGCAGTTTTTGGGGTTCTAATTGGTTGGCTTGAAGAAGCAGCAGAGTCAATTTCTAATCCAGTCGTCTTGAGTTGACGTACAGCTCGAGAGGCGGTTCTTTGAGGCCCTTCCGTAGAGACGGACCGGGAAGAGATCTTTTGAGACAATTCAGAAGAACTCTTTCTGTCTCATACACCAATCAAAAGCAATCAATTATGGTTGAAAGCAAGTCATCATATATCAATATAAGTGCATTTAAAAGTTGTAACATGTGTCAAGGATATATAACTATCAACCTTTATGACAAGGTTTGATCTAGCTTGGTCTTAATTATTTAAACCCCACAATTTATTCAATAAGATATGAAAGTATCTTAAGGACTATAATTGGAAAATTATACTATTACTAATTGCTTGTATTCAATAAATCATTAGATTGCTATCAAACCAGTCAATAATGGAGGACCAAATTGAGTGATTAGCATGGCCAACTAGGACTAGTATTAGGTATTAACAACAGTGATCATTATATCATAATTCTTCAAATTTGTCAAAGTAATATCGACTACCAAATTGGGGCTCTTTTTAAAACCATCTAAACCAAAGCAGTATGTACAATAAGCTAACGGCATCCGTCCTTTTAAGTATTGGGCTCCTTCTGGCCATTAGAGTGTTATTTTGGGGCCAAAAAGAATTGTCCAAAAAGTAATCCATATATATGGCTGAAGTTGAACCTTAAGTGCATATTTAACCCACTAGTGACTTCCAAGTAACAGAGCACTCCCTTCGTCCGAAAATGAATGTCCAAGAAAAATCAAATTTTCTTTTAATCAAGTGTAGACTTAGATATTCTTTTGGACACTCATTATGGGACGGAGGGAGTATTATATATGTCAATTGGTTCATTCACTGTCAAAATTTTCGAAGTTACTAATTTACATAAGAGGCACTCCTTATGGGTGAAGGGAGAAATAAACAAGATGGAAGAACAAAATTTGAACATCATTCGAGTCACAGACATTTAAATCTGTAGATAGTGTGATTGCGGTGTTAAGTGATTCATCCCCTATTTGAAGAAGATTAAGTCAGTGTAAGACATGGCATTGTAATAGAGGACCACTGAATTGTCATGAAAATAAGAAGCAAGATATATACGGTTCAATTTACAGAGGTAGTGAAGGTCCACATTTGCAGTTCACCCAATGACTATAGCTTCAGCAATGACACTCGCACACAAAGTTAAAAGACTTTTTGGGTTATCGGCGTTTTAGTTGAATATCAATAAAATTACGCACAAATGCACAAAGTTTATGCAGACCTGTGTAACTAATTTTTCATTTGAATGTAAATACAAAAACACACATACTAGTGTGTGTGGGGGGGGGGTGGGGGTGGGGGGGGGTATTGATAGCATGTCTTGCCCCATGTTTGCATAACTGCATATGCAGGCCAAACAAAGAGGGCCCTCCAAAAAGGACAGAAGACAGGACAAGCTACTAAATCTTATGTCTCCTACCGAAAGCATTAAAACCTTAAAATCTACACAACCAACAACATTAATTTCACCCTGCTGCACACGGAAAATCATCTACAGACATCAATACAGATCCAATATCCTAATACACAAGGTAAGCACTATAAAAGAATAAAACCCGAAAATCCTTACCAAAATTGTGCCTTCCCTATTCTAAAAACAAAATAAAAAGGGAAATAAAACCTCTCAAGATTATACCCAACCGAAAAATAAATAAATAAAAATCACCCAAGTTACATAAAATGGAAGACATAAGGGGAAAATATCAGTCAAGAAGGTACCTTTGCGTAGGAGTCTGCATATCTCAACTGCTAGTGTCTGTCCAAGAAGTTAATATGGGTTTTATGAAACTTTTGTGCATTCAATGCTCTCCTGACCCACTAAGACCTGCAACAATTCTGAGAAATTCACAAGCCTAGCAAGTGTGTGTGTGTGTGTATGGGGGTGAGGAATCCAATGTGAATGCCTGATGCAGGGTGTAGTATTATGTTGATCAACATTTATATAATCATACAAGATAAACATAAGCAAGTACTCATAGCAAATTACACACACTGCCCCTCAAACAACCAAAATTATTAAGGAGAATCAGCAGGCTTAAATATTCATAGCAGTTGAAGCATGCTTGCTGTCTACCCCCATTATTGTTATCACCAGCTACAGGAAGATACATCAAATTACACACACTGCCCATTCCAACACACAGATGCTCATAAGGGCATGTTTGGTAAATTGGGCCCCACTAAGGGGTACTTTGGTCATTTAAAGAAAATACTCCATTCTTGCCGTGATTAGAGGGTGGAGGGGAAAGTAATGCTGTAGACTTTTGAGGAGTTTGACAATTAAAGAATAAAAACAAGTTTCTTCTTCTCTTCTTGTACATGAGAAATACCCTCAAAAAGTTAATGATTTCCAAGACCAAAAAAAAAAAATCCAAGACAAAAGCTCTCTACAAAAATCTTCGTAAATTAATAGTACAAGAATTCCACAAACCTTTTGGGCAGTTCTAACAAAAAATCAAGCTTATTGAACAGATCAACATCTCAAAATCAACAAGACATCAAACTGGAAACAATGTAACACAAATATCACCTAGTGTGCTTGTGTGTGTGAGATATAATATATACTACCCTCCGTCCCATTACAAGTCACAAAAACACTATTCTCTCTCTCTATATATATATACAACTACGAGAAATTGATATATTATAATTAAATTTTAAAACTTTTAATTGTTAGTGTTGTTAGTAATAAATCAATAACAACTTTTAAAATTTCATCAAAATGTTCTAATTTCTTGTTATTGTATGGTCAAACTTCAAAAAAAAGTCAAACTTTGTGACTTGTAATGGGACGGAGGGAGTATATATATAGAGAGAGAGAGGGATGAAAACTCTACAAGTAAAGAAATTGAACTAGCTCAACAAATACCTGATGCACCAGTGTGTGTGCGAGTGTGTGAGTGTGGGTGGGTGGGTGGGTGGGTGGGTGATGGGTTGAGTTGTGGAACCTTTAAAAGATTAGGGGAGATTTTTTTTTTCTGAAGAAAGCCTGCAAATTTTTTGATAGAGCTATTAAACTCGAAAACAGACCTAACACTGTACTACTTGTCTTACTACATACAAAGACAACTTTAATGCTTCAAAAGAAAGAATCATTTCTTCACCCATCATCAATCCTACTTTTTTCTTTAACTCAACCCAAATAAAAATAAATAAACTAAATACCCCACAATTCATAATCTGTTTAGTTGTAAGAAGAAAAATTGGGAGCTTTTTTTCTTTCTTCAATGAAATTGGAAAACACCCATTGCAACATTTCCTTCGGTTTTTTGAAATTTTGAACAAGTTTCAAGGAGATGAAAGAGAAAAAGAAATAGAAGTGGACTTACCAAGAAGATGTTGAGAATGGAGGAAAATGAAGAACAATTCAGAGTAATACTGAGATGAGAACTGTTTGTGGTGAATGGAATCAGGAAAGGGAAGTAACTGTGTTGAGCAGGACGCGACTCCCGATGCCACTGTCACTGTGAGAAAGGAAGATGGTGTGTGTGTGTTGCAAATTTAAGGCTAGCGGATAAATAATTTTCCTTTTCAAAATTTGCTACTCCCAAGCATCACTGTTAATGATCATTTTAAAGAAAAATAAAATTAAAATAAATGATTTTGTAAAAATATACTCCCTCCATCCCAACCTAGATACCCGTTTACTGTTTGACGCGAAAATTAAAAAAAAAATGGGTAATGAAGAAAGTGTTGGGATAATAAAAATAAAATAGGAGAGAGAATGAGTGAAAGAAATAGTAAAGTTGATTGATGTTGTGAGTATAAAAGTAAAATAAAAGAGAAAATGAGCAAAAAAAAATAGTAAAGATTCTTTATCATTTTAAAAAAGAAATACAGTATATTAGTTTAGAACGTCCAAAATAAATATCTAGGTTTGAAACATAGGGAGTATTGTCATATCTTTTCTAGAATGGTCACTAAATGACCATATTTTCTCTATTTTTTTTTTTTTTGTTACCCATCCTGGCCTTGCGGAGTATTGTCATATCTTTTCTAGAATGGTCACTAAATGACCATATTTTCTCTATTATTTTTTTTTGTTACCCATCCTGGCCTTGCTTCTGTCAACCTAGCCTTGCTTCTGTCAAGATTCAAATTCCTTACGTTACGCTGAGATTGCAAGTTCAGCAGTGCTGTTTTCTTAACTGCACGGATGTGCCCCGGAGGCCTGCAACCTATGATATAAATTAAACCACAAGGATTCTCCAAAAGGAATCGAACACGCGACCTCCCCGAAGGAAAGCCGCTTAAGAAAAAATTAGGGATATAATTATAAAGCATTAAAAAACGAGCAAGTTTTGGGAGAAACTAGTTTCTCCATAAATTATAAAAAGTTCACTTTTTTTCTACTTGCAAGTAGTTAGCGAATATTTAGGAACAGTTTATAAAACAGGACTTTCTATAACTTAAGGAGAAACTAGTTTCCCCCAAAATCTTGTGTTAAAAAACTGTCGTTTGTATTTAGGAACAAAATTCTTTAGATAGTAAATATTCATATAGGGACCCACAGAATAATACACTTTCAATTTCAAAAAGATAGTACAATTTTTTGTGATCAATTGAACTTTCGTCAATAATTTTACTTAAATAAACTGTTTTAATGAAAAATTTAAAATTACTGTTAATATTATTTTTAATGATATATGAATAGTAATTTTATAATTTAATTAAAATATTTTTTAATTACCAATATTTTATTATTTGACTGTGACAAAATTAAAAATTATTTTTCTGACTGAAAAGATAACAGATTAAATATTACAGTATTTTCTTTCGTCCGTCTCAAAATAAATAACATTTTTAAAATTAAATATTATGGTACTTTCTCCATCTTAAAATAAATAATATTTTTAATTACTCCCTCCGTCCTAAAATGTTTGTCTCATTTGACTTTTTTGTTGAACTTTGACCACAAATTTATGAGAGATTAATCATGTTTATGAAATTTTAAAAGTTGTTGTTGATAATATTATTAATGGTGAATCAATAGAAATTTTTAGAATTTCATGAACATAATTAAATTGTTATATATTTGTGATCAAAATTTAACAAAAAAATTAATGGGATAAATATTTTGAGACGTAGGAACTAGGAAGTACTCCCTCCGTCCCATCCGAATTTGGACAAATTTTCTTTTTGGGCGTCCCATCCGAATTTGGACAACCCAAAAAGGAAAGTTTATAATAATAAAAAAATGGGCATACCCCACTCACTCATTAACTCCACTCATTCTCCACCATACAATTTATTCAACCAACCACTATTAACTCCACTCATTCTCTCTCTTCATTTTCTACCACACATTTTTTTTATCTTATTGTTATTTCTTAATTTCCGTGTAAAGTAACTTTGTCCAAATTCGGGTGGAACGGAGGGAGTATAGGTTTTGATACAAAAGTTTGAATTGAGATGTAGAAATGATTTTAGAGATGTGTAAGAGTTGGATTGGGATGAGTTGACCGATAGAATTGAGAGGGAAAAAACTCAAATACAAATAGAGGATTTGAACAAGCTAAAAATAGGTTAGAGGTTTGTCGTTATATGAGAGCCTCTACATCACTACGAGTCTAAGGGGGCGTTTGGTTGGAAGGAAAGTGGGGGAAAGGAATGGAAAACTTCCTCTTTTCCATTCCTTTTCCCTGTTTGGTTCAAAGATTTTAAAAAAAAAATTTCGAAGGAAAGTTGAATTCCTTCAAATGAAGGAATTCAACTTTCCTTCACAAAAGTGATGGAAAGTTCAATTCCTTAGGGCAATGAAAAAAAAAATAAAAATTTGACCAAAATACCCCCAAACCCTACCCACCCTACCCCTACCCGGCCCTACGTACCACCCCCCACCCTACCCCCCCACCCCCCCACCCCCACGAAATTTTTTTTTTAATTTTTTTTTCTGCCTACCCTCCCCCCCACCCTACCCCCCCCCCCCCACCCCCACAAATTTTTTTTTTTATTATTTTTTTTTCTGCCTACCCCCCCACCCTACCCTCCCCCCACCCCCACGAATTTTTTGTTTTTTATTTTTTTCTCGCCTACCCTCCCCCTACCCCACCCCCCACGAAATTTTTATTTTTTTTCTCTCCCTCCCCCTACCCCCACCCCCACCCCCCACCCCCCCACCCCCCCCCACCCCCACGAAATTTTTATTTTATTTTTCTGCCTACCCCACCCCCCCACCCCCCACCCTATCCCCCACCCCCACGAAATTTTTTTTATTTTTTCCTGCCACCCTCCCCTACCCCCCCACCCCCCACCCCACCACCCCACCCACCCCCACCCCCTCCCCACCCCACCCCCACGAAATTTTTTTTTTACTCATTTTGCATACCCCTACCTACCCCCCACCCTCCAATTTTTTTTTTAAAAGGGTAAATTGGTCATTTTATATGCTTTCATTCCATTCCTATAATTTGTATTTTCAAACCAAACATGATTTGCCAAGGAATTGAATGACAATTCCATTCCATTCCGTGCCAACCAAACGGAGGGGGTTAACCAGTTTTTTTCCATTCCAATTCCTTAAGAAATTCAATTCCATTGACAATTCCATTCACTCACTTTTTTTCCACCGAACCAAACGCCCTCTAAGATCTTAGCTTCTAGATTTCATTAAAAATAAATAATTAGTCATATCTTATTTATGGACTAATCAGATTTTAATTAGAATATTAATAGAGCATCGTGCAAATTTTTTTCTCAGCATTATATAAAGCTGGTAGCTTAGTAGGTATATCAATTGTATTTTGATTATCACATGTATTAATCAAGTTTAACTTGATACATAAAAATATTTACCATCATCAATCGACTAAATCGATATATCAACTTAGCTGATACCGTTGGTACTCGGTTAATATGGTTAATACTAACCCCTACCAAATGTATAATCAAAATCAAAAAAAAAAAAAAAATTCTACCATTAGATATATCTTTGAAATAATATATGCATAATCTACACTCGTGTTCAAGCGAGGCGAACAAAACTGACACTTATTATAATAATAAAAAGAAATTGGAATATAAAAATAAACACAAGTACCTAAGACTATCTCCATCAGTGACCCAACCCAACCCAACCTCGAATAAAATATTAATTTCTCTCATTTTCATATACACAACTCCTAACCTTAGACTATCCTCATCAGCGACCCCAACCCAACACAATCTCAAATAAAATATTAATTTCTCTCACTTTCATATACTCCCTCCGTCCTAGCAAAAGTGTCACCCTTTTAGGGGTGGCACGCAAATTAAGAAAAAAAATGGAAAGAAAAAATATTGTGAGTGTAATTTGAAAATAAGAGAGAGAATTAGTGGAGGAAATAGTGAATTTAAAAAGTGTTGTGAGTGTAGAGGAGAGAGAATTAGTGGAGGGAATAGTGGATGAGATAATAAAATATTAATAAAACATTTCTTTTTTAGGAAAGGTGACGCTTCAAACGGGACGCCATTTTGGGTAAAAAGTGACACTTGAAGTGGGACGGAAGGAGTACACAACTCTCAACCTTATAAATATACACTCCCATCAGTGACCCAACCCAACCCAACATTTTAATAAAATACTCCCTTCGTTTCACTCCATTGTAAATCAACTTTTTGGGCACGAGAATTAAGGAAATGTAGAAGAGAGAAATAGGTGGAGGAGGTGTTTGTGAGTATGAAAAATTAAATAGGAGAGAGAATGAATGGGAGGAATAGTTAGGAGAGAGAATGTTATGAGTAAAAAAGTAAAGTATGAGAGAGAATGAGTGGGTGGAATAGTAAAGATTCTTTGCCATTTTGGACAGTTCACAATGAAGTGGGATGTCCCAAAATGGAAATAAATCCACAATAGAGTGGGACGGAGGGAGTATTTATTTTTCTTTACTCAACTTACCTAAAATAATTATCATTTTATTTTATTTTAAATGTATCAATATTAGGCTTTATTTAAGATTAAAAAAATTATAAATTTTGATATATTTTTTATTTTTTTATTTTATATAAAATATATTAATTTTAAAAATATATTTATATAAACACAAAATCAGAACAATTTGGTGAAACAAAAAAAATGATGACCCAACCGGGCCAACTTTCAGGTCGGCCAGTTGCCCAGGTTGCCAATAAACCATGACTTTCTATTTATTTATTTTTGGTCTTTGTCGTTAGTGGTGACCCTCCCTCCAGGGTCACCAATGTGCATAGTCTTATACTCCTTCCGTCCCGCTTGAAACTGCACAGTTACTGTTTGTGTGGGGATTAAGGAAAAAAATAATGATATAAATATTGTGAGTGTAAAAGAAAAATATGAGAGAAAACGAGTGGAGGGAATAGTAAATTATAATGGTATTGTGAGTATTAAAATAATGTAAGAGAGAGAATGAGTGAAGGAAATAGTAAAAATTCTTTGCCATTTTAGGAAGTGTGCAATTTGTAATGGGACGCCCAATGAGGAAAGTGTGCAATTTGTAGCGGGACGGAGGGAGTATAATTTATACTCCCATCAGTGACTCAACCCAACCCAACATTTTAATAAAATGTTTATTTTTTTTTACTCCAACTTACCTCAAATACTTATTATTTTATTTTTTAAAATGTATCAATATTAGGCTCTATTTAAGATTAAAAAAATTATAAATTTTGATATATTTTTTATTTTATATTTTATATTTTATATAAAATATATTAATTTTAAAAATATATTTATATAAACACATGCCACCCAATGAAAGGGTGACATGTGTACAAAATCAAAACATTTTTTGTGACCCAACCTAGGTTGGCTGGCCACCCAGGTCATGGCATTTCCTTGACTTTCTCTTCTATTTTTTTTTTTTTTGGGTCGTGACCCACAACGGAAGTCACCGTTGTGGGTAATCTAAGTAAAGTAGGATACAAATCTTTACTCCCTCCGAACCCACACGAGTGTACACTTATTTTCCTTTTGATCCGTCCCAATCGAATGTGTACTGCCCAAAATGAAAGGGAATCTTCACTATTTACCCCACTCATTTTCTCTCCTATTTTACTTTTACACTCACAACATTCTCTCTCCTAACTATTCATTCCACTCATTCTCTCTCCTATTTTACTTTTATACTCACAACATTCTCTCTCTTACTTTTTCTTAATCGGTGTGCCCAACATTTTGATTCACACTAGGCTGGGAAAGAGGGAATATACAGTTATACTCATTAAGAAGATTACCCAAAGTTGCTGTGACACAATTTGAAATGAGATTAAGAAGAAAGAAACAAAAACACTTCAACAAATATATTGCTCCCAATCTCGGTAATTGGTCCATTATCACAATTTCTCAAATAATCTTTATCGTCAGGCGAAAATTGAGACTGGTGGGATTGATACAGTCAGGCAGCGCTGCTAAATCGTCTGGTGGGAGAGAAAGAGAGAGAGCGGACTTGTGAGAAATTGAGAATAGAGAATGTCGCATATATATATATATATATATATATATATATATATATATATATATATATATATATATATATATATATATATATATATATATATATATATATATGAAGGTGCTCAAATGAGAAACATGAAAACTAACCACAAAATTAAGATAAATTAATGGTTTATATTAGATATACTTTTATATAAAAAAACATTGTCATTTTTGTAATATTTATGAAAGTTGGGAGGTACTGCCACGTTATCATTTAAATTTTTCTAAAATTTCAACATTAAATATCTCAAAATCTATAAGTCGAAAAAAAAATATCGAGAACACTGTTTTTCTCGTAACGACGAAGCGAATCAAATTAGATCTCTAAAGATAGGGTTTTGAAAAAAATGTTAAACAACAATTAAATTCTCAAAATACTTGGATTCAGTAGCTACTGAATTCAAGTGTATTTTGAACATTGTACTTGGATTCATCAAAAATACACATGTATTTAGTAACTAAGTAGCTACTGAATTCAAGTACAATGTTAAAAAATACACATGAATTCAGTAGCTAACTTGTGAAATGTTCAAAATATACATGTATCTAGTAGCTAACTAGTTACTGAATGCAATATTCAAAATATATATGGATTCAGTATATAATTACCTACTGAATTCAAATGCAATGTTAAAAAATACACACGAATTCAGTAGCTCACTAGATGTTGAATCCAATTACAATGTTAAAAAATACACATGAATTTCGTAGCTAACTAGCTATTGAATTCATGTGCAATGTTCAAAATACACATGCATTAAGTAGCTACTGAATCCATGTGCAATGATTAAAATACACATGGATTTAGTAGCTATGTAGCTACTGAATCAAAATATAACATTCAAAATACATATTAATTCAGTAGCTAACTAGCTAGTGAATTCAAGTATAATGTTCAAAAATACACATGAATTAAATATCTAACTAGCTACTAAATCAATGTACAATGTTCAAAATAGCATGAATTCAGTAGCTATCTAGCTACTGAATTCATGTGCAATGATCAAAATACATATGAATTCAGTAGCTAACTAGTTACTGAGTGCAATATTTAAAATACATATAAATTCAGTAGCTAAGTAGCTAATGAATTCAAGAGCAATTTTCAAAAATAATCATGGATTCATTAGCTAAATAGCTACTGAACACAAGTATATTTTAAAAATTTCATTGTTATTCAATATTTTTTTCAAAACTCTATATTCAAGGATATAGTTTGATTGGTCTCGTTAAAACGAGAAAAACAATATTCTCAGAAAAAAAAAATCGACTTATAGATAATGAGATATTTAATTTTGAATTTTGAGGAAAATTTGAATGGTGACGTGGGAGGTTTTGAATTTGTAAGTTAAATGATATTCTACAGTTTTGTCCTTATCTATCATATTAATTGCAAAAATGTAACCCCTCTATTCAAGTAATTTCTAATTTGAACCCTTGATTTGTCTTTTATCAAATTATTGTAATTTGTTCTCATTTTAATTGGTTCTTATTGTAGTAATGAGTATATATATATATATATGTATATATATACATATATATATATATGTATGTATATATATATGTATATATATACATATATATATATGTATATATATATATATATATATATACATATATATATATGTATGTATATATATATGTATATATATATATGTATATATATATGTATATATATATATATATGTATATATATATATATATATTATATGGAAAAAATGCAACAAAAGTATCCCCAACTATAGGACTTGTTAAAATATCATACCTAAACTAATTTTCGTTGCAAACATGATACCTTATTTGTTTTGGATGCTCGTTTAAGGTATATAAGGCTAACGTCATCCATTTTTTTCAGTTAAATAGGCATGTGAAATGCATGTGACCCACTATTTAAATGGCAAAATAGGAAAATTTATTCAAATTAAAATAACATAACTACAAAGGTTTTATGTGTAGGATTAAAATCTATAAGTGTTACAATGTAAATTATTTATTTACAAATTAATCCCCATCCCAACCCAGGTATGTGTCTTCTTCTCCCTTTTTTCTTCGTTACCCACCACCATACCCACCACTGGCCACCCACCCCTTGTTGCCATCACCACCACCCCCATTTCAATTCTACAAAAGTGAGAAAAATAATCATCCTCCCTCATCCTTCCCAATCTGTTCCTATAAGTCCTCAAATCACCCCTATCTTTAGCCTCCTCATCTACCGCACCTCCTTTTACAAATCCCTCAAATCCATCATCGATAAAGCTTCCAAGAAATTCAAATCCATGAAAATCGACACCCGTGTCCCAATCGAATCCATGAAATCAAAACTAAGAAAATCAATTGGAGAAGCATAATTTATATTATCAATGTTACTCTGTGTGTGTGTATGTGTGTGAGGTCGTTTGAGAAAAACCAGTGATTAGAGTATTTGATTAAGAAGTTTGAAAAATTGAGGGTGATTACATGAAGCCTCAATCCTCTTTTGGTGCTCAAGAATTAGCTGATTAGGAGCTTGATTTTACTAGTTTTGGGTATTAATTTGGTCAATTTCCCATTTGATTTTGCAATTAATTCAATATATATTGATATTTAGAAATTAGTTTAAACCCACCAAGGATTTATCCTTGCCTGTCCCAAGTCAGGATAAAGGGCGAGGGTTGCGGTAGGCATGTGACAGCCAGCGTAAAAATTTTGTCACATTAACATGACATGAATCGGATTATGAATATCGTTGGGCGTTTCCTCGCGGCGACGCGCTACACTTCAAAGACACAGGTGTAGTGATAAGTATGCAAAGGTTGCTAGGTCGTCGCCGGAAGCGACGCGCCATCTCTTCGCCGGGGGTGGTGTCAAATATGCAAGGGTGCGCTACACTTCAAAGACCTGGGTGTAGTGATAAGTATGCGAGGTTGCTAGGTCGTCGCCGGAAGCGATGCGCCATCTCTTCGCACGGGGTGGTGTCAAATATGCAAGGGTTCCCGCATTGCGGACGAGTGCGGGTAAAGAAGCTGGTCCGTGGTAGGTGTAAGGGTAGTAGGATGCGCTTTGGAACTTGGAACATTGGATCATTGACAGGGAGATCACGAGAGGTGGTGGAAGTTATGAGGAGGAGGAAGATTCACATAATGTGTTTACAGAAACTAAGTGGGTTGGAGAGAAAGCAAAAGAAATATCGCCTTGGGGTTTTAAGCTTTGGTACTCGGGAAAGGATAAGGGTAGAAATGGAGTGGGTATCATTATTGATAAGGAGTATATTAATGATGTGGTGGAAGTGTACGGGAAGAGTGATCGAATTATGGGCATTAAGCGGTGATACGTGATGAGATTATAACTATTATTTTTGCCTATGCACCACAAGTAGGGTTGGATGCATCTATTAAACAAGTGTTCTGGGAAGATTTGGAGGAGGTAGTGCAACGAGTACCTAGTGGTGAGAAATTAGTGATTGGTGGTGATCTGAACGGACATGTGGGATCTAGTCGATATGGCTTTGAGAGCATACATGGAGGTTTTGGTTTTGGAGAGAGGAATGAAGCAGGAAATAGTATCCTGGACTTTGCGTTGGCATATGACTTGAGTATAATGAACACTTGGTTCAAGAAGAGAGAATCTCACTTGGTGTCCTATAGGAGTGGAGGTAATGCGAGTCAGATTGACTTTTTCTTAGTAAGAAATACTTGTAGAAAGAGTTATACAGATTGCAAGGTTGTTCCGGGTGAGAGCAAAGCAACTCAGCATAGACTGGTGGTACTTGATTTTCGAAGTAAGAGAATTTCGAGGAAGAGAAAATCACAGGTAGACCCTAGAATCAAGTGGTGGAGACTTCAAGGGGAAAATCAACCGAAATTTGTAGCTAAGATGGTCGATACCGGTATTTGGGCGGATAATATGGAGGATATGGATATAGATTCGACTTGGACTAAGATGGTACATACCATAAAGGAGGTGGCGAAAGAAGTCCTTGGAGAATCTAGAGGAAATGGGCCACCAAGTAAGGACACATCATGGTGGAACGAGGAAGTAAAACAAGCAATAAAGGGCAAGCGAGAATGCTACAAATTATTGGGGAAATGTAGGAGCGACGAGAACTATGAGAAGTATAAGGAAGCTAGAAGAGATGCTAAGAAAGCAGTAAGAGACGCAAGAGCAAAGGTGAATCAGAAACTTTATGATGAGTTGGATACAAAAGAAGGGGAAAAGGACATCTACAAACTCGCTCGTATGAGGGATAAGAGGACACGAGATATTGGGACGGTTAAATGTGTGAAGGATGTAGACCAAAGAGTTTTAGTCGGGGATAAAGAGATAAAAGATAGATGGAGTTCGTACTTTGATAACTTGTTCAATGGCGGTCAAGAGCAGGATGTTGGAGATTTAAATATCTCTTCGAGTATGGTTAATCGAGATTTTATGCGGAGAATTCGAAAGAGTGAAGTGGAAATGGCAATGAAAAAGATGAGATTGAAGAAAGCCGTTGGACCGGATGGTATACCAATTGAGGTTTGGAGATGTTTCGGGGAGAGGGGAATAGATTGGTTAACAACGCTATTTAACAAGATATGGAGAGTTAACACAATGCCATTGGAGTGGCGGAAGAGTACTCTGATCCCTTTGTATAAGAATAAAGGTGATGTCCAAGATTGTGCCAACTATCGGGGGATCAAACTAATGAGCCATACTATGAAACTTTGGGAAAGAGTGATTGCACAAAGGCTGAAAAAAATTGTGGATATTTCGGATAACCAATTTGGGTTTATGCCAGGAAGATCGACTATGGAGGCAATATATCTTATGAGACAAATCATGGAGAAATATCGGTATAAAAGAAAGATTTGCATATGGTTTTCATTGATTTGGAGAAGGCATATGATAAAGTGCCAAGAGAGGTACTTTGGTGGGCATTAGCAAAGAAGGGTGTTTCAAAGAAATATATTGATATTATCAAGGACATGTATAATGGAGTTAGTACTTGTGTACAGACTAGTGTTGGGAAGACTGAAGAGTTCCCTATAAAGATTGGAGTGCATCAAGGTTCCGCACTTAGCCCCTTTCTTTTTGCTTTGATAATGGACGAATTGACGAGGTCAGTCCAAGATGATATACCAAAGTGTATGTTGTTCGCAGATGATATTGTGCTGATTGATGAGACAAGAGAGGGTGTTGAAACTAAATTGGAGTTGTGGAGACACACTTTGGAATCTCGAGGTTTTCGATTAAGCAGAAGCAAGACTGAATATTTGGAGTGTAAGTTTAGCAGAGTTGGAAGTAGGGAGGCAGGGGCGGTCACATTTGATGGAAATATTATCCAAGCTTCTGAGTTTTTTCGCTATCTTGAATCCATTATCCAAAAGGATGGAGAATTAGATGGAGATGTGGCTCATAGGATTAAAGCAAGTTGGTTGAAGTGGAAGAGTGCTTCAGGGTTTCTATGTGATCGCGGCATGCCCAATAGATTAAAGGGAAAATTCTACCGCACGGCAATTAGGCCGGCATTGCTTTACGGCACCGAATGTTGGGCCGTGAAACAGTGTCACGTGCATAAGATGAATGTGGCGGAGATGCGTATGCTTCGATGGATGTGCGGTCATACAAGAAAGGATCGGTTGGGGAATGAGGTGATCAGAGGTAAAGTAGGAGTTGCGCCCATTGAGGATAAAATGAGGGAAAATCGTCTACGGTGGTTTGGACATGTGAGAAGGAGACCGAGTGATGCACCGGTTAGGAGGCCGGAACAGTGGAGAAATGAGAAAATGACGAGGGGTAGGGGAAGACCCAAACAAACTTGGATTAGAGTAATTGAAAATGATATGAATTTACTTGGAGTGGATGAAAGTATGGTGTTGAAGAGGCCGGAGTGGAGGGCAAAAATCCATGTGGGGGTTGATTTTTATTTTTTTATTTGTTATTTTTTATGTTTATTTTTATTTTTATTTTTATTTTTATTTTTATTTTTATTTTTTTATTTTTTTATTTATTTTTATTTTTTTAATTTAATTTAATTTATTTTATTTTTTTATTTATTATTATTATTTTTTTTTCACGATAACATATGAGGATTCTTGTTAGCCGACCCCAAATTATTTTGGGACTAAGGCTTTGTTGTTGTTGTTGTTGTTGTATTTAGAAATTAGTTTACAGTGTTGTTTATTTTGGGGTAATGGTACAATTGCAAACATTATAGGAGGAGATGCAAGGTTAGAGCACCATTGTACAATCAACTTTGATGCTTTTAAGGATGAGGGTAGGGAGGATTGTGGTAAACTGGTGATGGTTTTAACTGAAGTGAGGGTTTAGGTGGGGATAGAGAGAGACAAACATGGGAGTGAGAGGGGTGGGTTGGTGATGTTTATTTTCCTTTTCATTAAGGCCCATATGCCCCTTTTAAATTACTATATAATATCTATATTTTTCAATTTTACACTTAAAACCTTTATAGTTATGTTAATTTGCTTTGGATTGATTTTCTATTTTGCCCTTTAAAAAGTGGGTCACAAGCATTGTACATGTCTATTTAACTGAAAAAGTGAATGTCGTTAGCCACAAGTATCTTAAACGAGCATTCAAAACAAATGAGGTAATAATATTCAAATAGGGCAAATTGCATTTTAGTTACCTGAGTTTGTAAAGATGTTTCAATTGGTTATCGAATTTGCATTTGTTATAAGTTGGTTATTGAGTTTGTATTTTTGTTGCAATTATGTGTAATTTTGGATGAACCATTAAAAATCTAATAAAGAATATAACATGTGTCGCTCACGTAAGTTACTTAAGGGGTATTTTGGTCCTTCCATGGAATGAGACTTACAACCACCACTCTATCACAACTAGTGGTTATGCAGGAAAACCTTGGCCCTGCTATAATCCAAGTCCGGGACTTTGCTTCCGTGCAATCTTTGATACCAAGATAATACTGCTTTGTTCAAAAATATTTGCAATTTGCTCTCAAAGCTACCATTTGCAAAAACCCTGAAGCAAACATACAGTATAGTCTAAACTTCTCAAAGTCTGATCTTGACATACCCATATTGTCAACCAATTCCTCCGCTTCTCCGAATTTATCATTTAATTGGAACCCTTTTTTACTACCAATGTTCTTGTTAACAAGTAGTTCAATAAAGGGATTAAGCCGTAGCAATGAGGTCAACACAATCAACAAATAATCAAAACAAAGAAGCATTATCCTAAACCACCCGCAATATATTATCGACAAATTACAACGAATCTGATCTGTGCCAAGCCAAAAAGCTCGAGCATCTCTCCCGGCTGGAATATACAAGAATCCAGCAATGCAGCCCATGAAAAGAGCTACTGAGAACTTCCCATACCTATCCAATTATTCAAACCTAAAATCAAGTAGCCAATTCGAAACAATATCGAGAACAATCAAAATTCCAATAACAAATCCAAGAATCCCAATTAAGAAACTCAACTGCTTCTCCGATCGCTTAGAAGCAGAACTCTCAAACGAAACCCTAGCAATCAATAAAGCAATTCTACAAACACCTGCAAGCCCTAATAAAATCGGAATCAACTTACCATTCTTCAAGACCCCAGAACCATTCGAATGCGCCAAGAATTTGTTAACCAACAAGCAGGAAGAAGCCACAATTGTGAAATTGAAAACCCCACTAAATTGTTCAAAATAAAGCCTTGACTGGAGGTGAGCGTCATTGAGCTTCAACTGAAAGATATGAGCTTTGTACTCATCGAACTCGAACTTATCTTTGGATCTCTTTCTGGGTTTGATTTCAGGTTGGTCGGGGATGCCGGGTCTTCGAATCGCGCCACAGAGACCCGATTGGGATTGATTGGGGGGATTGACATCGTCGTGGTGAATGTAAGTATGGAGACCTTGAAGAAAGAGAATTGAGATCTTGAGGAAAAATAAAGTTAGAGTGAGAAAGAGATAGAGTGATGCGTGGAGAATTAGCTTGTTGTTTGAGACACTTTAGTGAAGATGGCATTGTATGTGTCTATGTGTGTTTTATGAATGAGAATAGAGATTTGAAGAAGTTTTAGGTTGACGCCATTGATGAATGCCTGCAAATGTGTATTTCTGGTCTTATTATTCCATGGAAAAGACCAAAATACCCCTTAATTAACTCACGTGAGCGGCACATGTTATACTATTCGTTAGATTTTTAACGATTCATCCAAAATTACATCTGATTGCAACATAAAGACAAACTCAATAACCAACTTGTAACAAATGCAAATTCAATAATCAATTGAAACATCTTGACAAACTCAGGTAGCTAAAATGCAATTTGCCCATTCAAATAAGCCCTATAGTTGGGGTACTTTTGATGCCTTTTTTTCATATATATATATATATATATATATATATATATATATATATATAGATATATATATATATATGAAATTAATATTTTTTTAAAACTATAATTGATATTCGGTATATCATTCAACATTGATTCTATGTACCACGTACCAACCAATTATATAGAATTGGTATGGTACTACCGTACCAACATTTCGATATATCGACTTTCAAATAACAATTATAATTAATACGATTGTTAAACAAGTTGGTTAGTACGGATTTAAAATTTTTGTTGACCCTTATAAAGTGGTCCAAAAATATGGATGAAGGATATGAAAAGTTAAGCTTTCTTTCTAGGTGGCCCGTCAACAGTTTCTTTCCATTGAAATTGTACCTATAGTTAGGGCATGTTTGATTTGATTTATCTGAAAGTGTTTATGACTTATGACTTTTCATAAGTTATTTTTGAAGCGTTTGATTTCACTTAGGGTAAGATAAGTCATAAGTCATGTACAAGTCACTTAAAGCACATGTAAGGTCATAAGTTGTAAGCACTAAGCCTAGTGCTTAATTCTACTTTTCAAAAACATGTAAGTCCTCTTCTTTATTGAAATTTTATCTATTTCAAGATTACCCTTATTAATAATAGAAATAAAAACAAAAAGTAATAATAATAATAATGATTATTAATAATTATTATTATTATAATAATAATAATAAAATAATAATAATAATTATTATTATTATAATAATAATAATAAAATAATAATAATAATAAAATAAAAATAAAAATAAAAATAAATATAATGATAATAAAAATAATAAAATAATAATAATAATAATAATAAAAATAATAATAATAATAAAATACTAATAATATTAATATCAATATTAATATTAATATTAATATTAATATTAATATTAATAGTAATAATAATAATAATAATAATAATAATAATAATAATAATAATAATAATGATTATTATTATTATTATTATTTTAGTCTTTATAATTTCATCCAACACTTTTTCAGCTTATTAATCAAACAGTCATACTTACTTATGACAGCTCATCAGCACTTTAAAAAACTAAATCAAACAACATCATTCATCAGCTCATCAGTTATAAGTTATAAGTCATCAGCACATATCAATAAACTAAATCAAACGGTTCTTACTCATTTTGTTAACACTTTCATTCTTTAACACAATTATATTTTTAACAAGGTTCTAAAAAGCGCTAGGCGGATGCTAGGCGGCGGAGTTGGGCCTAGCGCCTAGGCGGGGACTAGTCGGGACTTAGAGCATCCACAATGGTAAAGCTCTCTAAATAATTTTTTTTATATTTTCTATGAGCCACATCATTATAATTTAAAACTTAAAAACCTCGAGCACTTTTTCACAATGGTAAAACTCCTCTTTCAACTTTTTTATGGGTCCCATATGTAAAAAAGAGTGAATGACTTGCATAGAAAATGTGTAGCGTTAATGATAAAAAGCTAAAAAGCTAGCTCTTTGTAGAAAGAGCTACTCCTTACTAAGGAGCTTTTTCATCATTTTCACAATGGTAAAAAGCTCTCTAGAGCTTTTTCATAAGAATAAGGAGCTCTCAAAAAGCTCCCATTGTGGATGCTCTTAGAACTAGGCGTTGGAGAGAGGCCTAGCGCCTATGCGGGGCCTAAATGCCCTTACGCGTGATCTTTTAAGAACACTGATTTTTAACAGTTTCTTTCCATTAAAAATTATGCTTATAGCTATTCCATTCTGTAAAAACTTTTCTTCTTTAACCTAATTATATTGATCAGAACGCTTCTTCAGGGGGGAAGCAAGCCATACATGAAGAAATGGAAGCCTAGAGGCAGAGAATATTCCGCATCTTGTCTAGAATAGGGGAAAGGGGGCTCCTTCCTTTCTTGTTTCTTGGATGTGCTGATTAATTTTATTGGATAACAATTGCTTTTTTTTATTACTAATAAAGTACCACTGTTTTTTGGCGGGGACAAATCTAGCCTAGGGGTCCAAGTGCACTCATTTAATATCTCTGATGATGTCAAAATCGTCAAAACAGCCCAAATCCAAGCGATGATTGTTCCGGTGATTGCAAGACCTGAAAATAAGAGAAAACACGTAAACTAAGCCGGGGCGGATCCGGCTAAAGGCCCTCCGGCGTGAGAGTAAGTTCACGGTTTGTATCTGAGAAAACAAATTAACAGAGTTTCCCCAATGTAAAAAGTAACGTACCAAATAATGAGTCATGGGGCTTGTATTTATAAGGATGGATTGATAGAATCCATGTTGAAGTGAACTTGCACAGAGATAAGACATAATCCTAAGAGAATTATATCTGTTAAGGAGTCATTGTTTGACTTGAATTGGTGTTGGTGATTGTAATCCTGATTGGATAATGATTGTAGAATTCTTGTTTGATAAGGACCGTATAATCTGCTAGCCGGAACGCCGAGAAACATAAATGTTTTACCTCAGCCCTAGGAAATAGGCCGAGGTAGATGATTCTTCTTCCTCGTCATTTGATGATTGGCCGACACGGAGATATGCCGGGGTGAATGATTTTGTTTCCTCGTCACTTGAGGATATGCCGAGGTAAGAACTTTTCTCTCCTCGTCACTTGAAGATATGCCGAGGTGCGAGTATTCCTATCCTCGTCATTCATGGCCATGTCGGTCCATGATGAGCCGGGGAAGAGATGAGGAATCGGTGGGCCGTCGTGATGATATCATAACCAAGGAAGTCACCTCGTACCTCGTCGTCAAGCGGAGGTCTCCTCGTCGTACTTGGAGGAGGTCTCCTCGTCATCGAGGAGCTCACCTCGTACTTGGAGGGGGGTCACCTCCTCGTACCTCGTACCTCGTACCTCGTCGTCGAGGGAGGTCTTCTCGTCGTACTTGGAGGGAGGTCTCCTCGTCGTTAAGGAGCTCGCTCGTACTTGGAGGGAAGTCACCTCGTACCTCGTACCTCGTACCTCGTACCTCGTCGTCAAGGGAGGTCTCCTCGTCGTACTTGGAGGGAGGTCTCCTCGTCGTTAAGGGAGCTCACCTCGTACTTGAGACTTAATCATTTCGCCTACTAAGTCTAGGTCGACCTAGGGGAATGATGAGGAAGCTTGGTTCGAGGAAGGTAGAGAAGCCCATTCCCCTCCTTGTACATCATACTTAGGATTATGTTTAGGGCCCAATCCACTTGGGCCTTGCCCGGACTAGTCCAAGTTCGTATCCTCGGTTTATACCGTTCAGTGGCCCCCGACTTCCTCGCTCGACATAAGGCTATGCCGAGGAGGAAGTGAGCTCTACCTCAGTTTACGAGAATACGAACAGGCGTCACGTGGCAGGTGTCGCTTCAATTGTCCGCTGGCTGATAATGCAATGATGGATTGCGGAGCACGATGTTTGACGTCTTGGATACCCACCAGGGTATATTAAAAGATGGTCATCCTGCTTGGATCCCTCCTTCCGTTGATCATCAAAATATCAATGCCATTATTGAGTTGAGTGAGGATGAGGTACCTAGCACGGAGGCAGACGATGAGGTGGATGCCGTGGTACAGGCTGAGGAGACTAATGCCGAGGAGCAAGCTCAAACTCAACAAGTCATCAACCCAGATCCTGGCACGAAGGAAGACGATGAGGCGGATGCCGTGGTGCAGGCCGATGAGACTAATGCCGAGGAGCAAGCTCAAACCCAGTAAGTCATCATCCCAGATCCTGGCACGAAGGAAGACGATGAGGCGGATGCCGTGGTGCAGGCCGAGGAGACTAATGCCGAGGAGCAAGCTCAAACCCAGTAAGTCATCATCCCAGATCCTGGCACGGAGGACTTCCTTGTCTTCAATTATTGCTTTAGTATAAACTGCTTTGCTTGAATGCCGGTACAAACTTGGGAAAGTCAAGGAAGATCATCTCGTACCTTTGATATTGTAGAAGGTGGAGGCTAGCTCATTTTTAGATGTTTTGTCAAATTCGCCTGTTTCAAGTCATTAGGCCGAGGAGGATTCCTTGGTCTTGACCGATGTGCCGCTTTAGTCATTTAGAGTCGAGGGGTCTCCTTGTCCAGACGTTGGGTTCTCTTCTTTTTCATCTCTCTATGACGAGGAAAGATGACTCGTTCATATGTCGTAGATGGTTTTGCCGCGTTAGCCGTTAGAGGCGTTGGACTCTCTTCTTTTTCATCTCTCTATGACAAGGAAAGATGACTCGTACATAGGTCCTAGATGGTTTTGCCGCGTTAGCTGTTAGAGGCGTTGGGCTCTCTTCTTTTTCATCTCTCTATGACGAGGAAGATGACTCGTACATAGGTCCTAGATGGTTTTGCCGCGTTAGCCGTTAGAGACGTTGGGCTTACTTCTTTGTCACCTTTCTATGACGAGGAAGATGACTCGTACATAGGTCGTAAGTGTTTTTGCCGCATTAGCCGTTTAGGCGTCAGGCTTACTTCTTTGTCACCTTTCTATGACGAGGAAGATGACTCGTACATAGGTCGTAAGTGTTTTTGCCGCGTTAGCCGTTTAGGCGTTGGGATTACTTCTTTTTCACCTTTCTATGACGAGGAAGATGACTCGTACATAGGTCGTAAGTGTTTTTGCCGCGTTAGCCGTTTAGGCGTTGGGCTTACTTCTTTGTCACCTTTCTATGACGAGGAAGATGACTCGTACATAGGTCGTAGATGTTTTTGCCGCGTTAGCCGTCTAGGCGTTGGGCTTACTTCTTTGTCACCTTTATATGACGAGGAAGATGACTCGTACATAGGTCGTAAGTGTTTTTGCCGCGTTAGCCGTTTAGGCGTTGGGCTTACTTCTTTGTCACCTTTCTATGACGAGGAAGATGACTCGTACATAGGTCGTAAGTGTTTTTGCCACGTTAGCCGTTTAGGCGTTGGGCTTACTTCTTTGTCACCTTTCTATGACGAGGAAGATGACTCGTACATAGGTCGTAGATGTTTTTGCCGCGTTAGCCGTCTAGGCGTTGGGCTTACTTCTTTGTCACCTTTCTATGACGAGGAAGATGACTCGTACATAGGTCGTAGATGTTTTTGCCGCGTTAGCCGTCTAGGCGTTGGGCTTAATTCTTTGTCACCTTTCTATGACGAGGAAGATGACTCGTACATAGGTCGTAAGTGTTTTTGCCGCGTTAGCCGTTTAGGCGTTGGGCTTACTTCTTTGTCACCTTTCTATGACGAGGAAGATGACTCGCACATAGGTCGTAGATGTTTTTGCCCTCTCCCATCCTTGACGGGAGAAAACGTGCTTGGTAGTTGACTTGCATGTTGAAGAAGTAAATTTCATAAATTGAAAAGATTCATCAGACTGCAACCCTACCTTGCTAGAAAAGTAAAACTGACTAATCTATTACATAAAAATGGAATAAACTGGACTTAATGAAAGTACTCTATCCTTGCTAAAATTTGAATTTAAATTTCCTTATTTGTCTGTCTCACTTCCACTAGTTCATCTATGTCCCGCAGCCTCTCCTTATCTCTAGTTATGGCGGCCCCAGGAGTTCGGCCGTATGACGAGACTAGGGGCTATATCTAGGACGGGCAGAACTGTGTATAGGAGAAATTAGTGGAGCTTGGCCCTAGGAGGCTGTCGTCTCCATCTGTATTGTTGTCTTCGGCTTCTGTCTTTTCGCTTCTTTGTCCTTCTTCAAGATATAACGATCTAGTTTGCCTTCATCAACCCAATTCGAATCGTCTTTTGAGGGCAAAACAGTTCTCGGTGTTGTGACCGTAGTCTTTGTGGAAATCACGGTGCTTGGACGGGTCACGCGGATACTTTGTGTGGTCGGCGATTGGACGGGGTTCGGAAGATTCACCAATTGCATGATTTCAGAAATTGGTTTGGTAAGAGGAGTGAAGATCTCAGTTTTCTCAGTTCCTCGCGTCCTGTTTTTGCCTTTATAACCATTTCCGTTGGAGAATGTGTGGTTTGCTTTCTCTTGATTTCGGTCTTGTCGGCTCCCCTTTTCTTTGTTTTATCTTGACCATGGAAATGGCATAAGCCACCTTATATAATTCGGACTTGGATTTAGGTTCCCAGTGAGAGTTCATAAACGAGGGGACTAGATTTTAAGCCAGAGTTGAAACAAACAATGACCTCCCTGTCAGTGAGGCTCTCTTCAACCTGGTCTGCCATTTTCCGGAATCGGTTGTAGTAGCTGAGGGTGGTCTCTCCCTTTCCTTGCTCGATGTTGGCCAAATCGGCGGTATCATCTTCCTCTTACCGGCGGTGGCAAAGTGGTCCAAGAACATTCTCCTCATGCCCCTCCGGCCAATCGATGCAACCTCTTTTAAGCTCACGGAACCAGGTCGAGGCATTCAGGAGAAGGTGCTCGCGAAAGCTTTGCGAAGCAAGTCATCGGCGGTGGTGAGGAGATTCATGGTTTGTTCAAAACCTTGCACGTGGTCTTTTGCATCAGTGGTGCCGTTGTACTTTTCGAAGTTCGGGAGCTTGAAGTGAGGATTGGGTGGTGCCGCAGTTATCCTCAAGGAGAACGGACGAGTTGCCCAGTCGTAGTCATCGTCATTGGACTTCTTTCCCATCTCCATGTCATCTAATCTTTGCTTCAACAGCTCCCATTGATTGGTCTCCACTCCCTTGTCGCTGCTTGAGCGGGTGCTTCGTTGGGAGCTTCTGATTGATTTATCCTTGGGGCGATCATTCACCCTACTGTGCTCCGCGTCATGTCGGTGGCTGTCCCGTTTGGAGGGGGCCTTATCACGCCTTGGTTCAAGGTCTTGGGCACCAAGTATCATCCTATATGGTTCCGGGGTCCTCGGCCTAGCAAATTCACGAGCACGGGGACGGGGAGAATCATGATGATGCCGAGGACGAGGAGAATCATGGCGAGATCGACGAGGACGAGGAGAATCGGGGGCAGCCAGGAGGTGCTTGTGACTAGACGAGGTGGTGACATTCGCCTGTTCAGACTGAGTCTTGTCCTTAGGTCCTGGAGTTTACTTCCTCTTCCCTCGGAGTTAAGTGGCTTCTCAGGTCAACCACTTGATCCTTCTTCTTACTATCATGCCGAGGACGGGGAGGTTCTCGGGGGCTTGCTTTGGCGGCTCGGCGGTGCTTGAGGGGAGGAGCTCGTTGCTCACCTTCTTCCCTTCGAGAGGATTGCCCATAGATGGCCTAATGAATTCGGCCATGGAATGATCTGCAGGTTCAATTGCAAAAAAAGGGCACATGTGTTTCATACATCCTTTGCAATGTCTCCATTTGTTTATGTAACAAGAGCGTCGGTCGACGGGTTGGGTTCCTCTGCTTGGCCGGCGTCGGCATTCTTTGTCTTCTTCATTCCTACTTGCTTCCCACGAGCACGAGTAGGACGAGGAAGCTCGGCACCTTCTCCTCGGCATTCGCCCGACCCTTGGAACGCAGCGTCGTGGCGAGGGGAGGAGGGCGTGCTGGGCGAGGTAGAGGAGGAGGAGGAGCGGCTCCTCGGCTCCTGTGTTCGCCCCATTTACTTGGATTTGGTCCTCAGCAGTTACACTTGCAGATTGTCCTTCCATTGCAAATCAACAACAAATTAACAATTAAGCAAATTTCCCAAAAATCACGATTTCCAACCAAATTCAAAGCAGAATTTGATGCAAACTAAGAAACTGCAGTTTTGCAACTTTGACAACGCCAAATTTTCCGGACAAAATTGGGACAAAATTCCACGCCAAACGATTTCAACCAAATGCGGGCAAATTCACGGTGAAATTTGCGGATTCGTAGAATCAAAAACCAGATCTAAAACGGACCAGAAATTTCCGTTCAAAACTAGAAAATTTCCGGCGGTGAACAATAATTCCGGTGAACAGTAACTCCGGTGAACAGTAATTCCGGTGAACAGTAACTCCGGTGAACAGTAATTCCGGTGAACAGTGATTTCCAGGCCAAAACAATGGGTGTTTGAATCGACTTCCCGGCAATGGAACCAATTGATGATGCCAAAATCGTCAAAACAGCCCAAATCCAAGCGATGATTGCTCCGGTGATTGCAAGGCCTGAAAATAAGAGAAAACACGTAAACTAAGCCGGGGAGGATCCGGCTAAAGGCCCTCCGGCGTGAGAGTAAGTTCACGGTTTGTATCTGAGAAAACAAATTGACAGAGTTTCCCCAATGTAAAAGGTAACGTACCAAATAATGAGCCATGGGGCTTGTATTTATAAGGATGGATTGATAGAATCCATGTTGAAGTGAACTTGCACAGAGATAAGACATAATTCTAAGAGAATTATATCTGTTAAGGAGTCATTGTTTGACTTGAATTGGTGTTGGTGATTGTAATCCTGATTGGATAATGATTGTAGAATCCTTGTTTGATAAGGACCGTATAATTTGCTAGCCGAAACGCCGAGGAACATAAATGTTTTACCTCAGCCCTAGGAAATAGGCCGAGGTAGATGATTCTTCTTCCTCGTCATTTGATGATTGGCCGACACGGAGATATGCCGGGGTGAATGATTTTGTTTCCTCGTCACTTGAGGATATGCCGAGGTAAGAACTTTTCTCTCCTTGTCACTTGAAGATATGCCGAGGTGCGAGTATTCCTATTCTCGTCATTCATGGCCATGTCGGTCCATGATGAGCCGGGGAAGAGATGAGGAATCAGTGGAGCCCGTCGTGATGATATCATAACCAAGGAAGTCACCTCGTACCTCGTCATCAAGGGAGGTCTCCTCGTCGTACTTGGAGGGAGGTCTCCTCGTCATCAAGGGAGCTCACCTCGTACTTGGAGGGAGGTCACCTCCTCGTACCTCGTACCTCGTACCTCGTCGTCAAGGGAGGTCTCCTCGTCGTACTTGGAGGGAGGTCTCCTCGTCGTTAAGGGAGCTCACCTCGTACTTGGAGGGAAGTCACCTCGTACCTCGTGCCTCGTCGTCAAGGGAGGTCTCCTCGTCGTACTTGGAGGGAGGTCTCCTCGTCGTTAAGGGAGCTCACCTCGTACTTGAGACTTAGTCATTTCGCCTACTAAGTCTAGGTCGACCTAGGGAAATGATGAGGAAGCTTGGTTCGAGGAAGGTAGAGAAGCCCATTCCCCTCCTTGTACATCATACTTAGGATTATGTTTAGGGCACAATCCACTTGGGCCTTGCCCGGACTAGTCCAAGTTCGTATCCTCGGTTTATACCGTTCAATCTCAATTCATTAGAAAAAAAAAAAAAAATTATATGCAATTTATGTATATACTCCCTCCGTCTCATATTAGTGTGAATCAAATATTTGGACACACAAATTAAAAAAAAGTAAGAAAGATAAATAGTGGAAGGAGATGTTTTTGAGTATGAAAAATTAAATAGAAGAGAGAATGAGTGGAAGGAATAGTAAGTTGATTGGTGTTGTGAGTGTAAAAGTAAAATAGAAAATAGAATGAGTGGGTGAAATAGTAAAAATTCTTTATCATTTTGAATCGTTCATACTAATCTGAAATGGATTAAAAGAGAAATAAGTTCACACTAATATGGGACGAAGGGAGTATATATTTATACATACTGTGATAGTTAAACATTTAGTATTCATGATTAAGTGGACAAGGTCTAGAGTTTTTTGGTTTCGAGTCCAAAATGTACATTTGTATTATATAACTCCTAGATCCGTCATTATTTTTTGAGATTCATTTTTGTCTCATGTTCCTCATATGTCAAATTTATTTAAATAAATAATTGTATTGTCTCCAAATTTTGATAATAACGACTGCATATACACTTAAACATTTTGATATAAAATAATTATATTTACAGATACAATTTACAAAAACGAATAAGAAAACAAAATCAATCCTTAAGAAAAGTAAGACAATATGTTTAAATTAACCCTTGAGAGGTCAAATAAGTTAGGCGGACATCATTTGCGGCCGTTGGCACCTACTACCGCATCTGTTTCCACAATATAATTAGACTAGCTCATGCTCGTGTTCATGGCCACTTTTTTTTTTAATTTTTTTGAATTAAATTTTTTTTTTTAAAGGCAAAATGGAAAAAGGGACAAAATAGTGAGGGCAAAATAGAAATTTTCACCGTTGGAGCTGTTCATTAAACAGTAGTAGAAGACCACTCTCATTTATACTATAGATACTCTGTTAGTCTAGATTTAATTTAATATAATTAGATACTCTGTTAGTCCAGATTTAATTTAAAGATTCTTACTTTTTTTTCTTTTAAGTATATCTCAATTTAAAGCTTTTAGTTATTTTATTATTTAAATGAATAATTAGACTCACTTGTTATTCTTATAATAAAAATTCTCTACTCATTTTCTCTCTTCTACTTTACTTTGCATATTCACAATTTTTTTTTTTTTAATATTCCTGCCAAGTCAAATAATAAACATTAAACTAGGACGGAGGGAGGGAGGGAGGGAGGGAGGGAGGGAGGGAGGGAGTACTTTTTTCTTTCTTTTTCTTTTCTTTCTTCACATAATAATTAATAAATGGTATCATCACTTCTATCCCAAAATAAATATTTAAATATCTTTCAAATTTATTTTTGATCAAATTTAAGTTTTAAAATACTCCCTCTGTTTCTAAATGTTTGTCCCATTTCCCCTTTTTCTTTGTCCCAAAAAGTTAGTATCATTTCCAAAATTAAAGCTTCAAAATCACTAAATTTTCAAAACTTGTAACATTTAGGGACGGAGTATTACATAACGGCGGTGTATATTATCAATAATTTTCAAAGCGTTCATAAAAATAATCAAAATTAAAGCTTCAAAATCACTAAATTAAAATGATTGAAAAGTCAAATGGGATAAACATTTAGGAACGGAGGTAGTATTTATTTAAAAATCATTTTGAGAGTCTTATAACAACTACTCTACTTTCTCTCTCGTACTTTAAACTCGTAATCTTAATAGATTTTTTAGCCCCGCGGCGGAAATGCAGTGGAAAAAAATTTTTTTTTGCCCCCCCCATATTTTTTTTTTATATATGTATATATATAATTAACTTCAAGATTAACACCAGTGAGTGGTGCGGCTCAGCGGTAGAATGGGTAAAGTTAAAGCCTTTGGTGTTTCCTTTCAAATCCATGTTCGAGCCTTGCTACCTACATTTTCAATTAATTTTATTTGTCTTCCATCTTTGCTATTCTCTCTTTCTCTCCATCCATTTCTTTTTCTTAACAGTTTTGTTTTTCTCTTTCTCCTAATTTTCTCACATTTTTTCAATCTTAATTAATTAGTTAGGCTTTTCCCATTTCTTAATTCTTTACATTTTTAACTAAAATACATTATATTTTATGGATCCGACCCATTTTTTACTTGTCCAAACCGATTTTTTTTTTTCGGGGGCGCTACCCCCGAACCCCCGTGAAATCTTGCCCCCCCGGGGCAATTTCTGGCTCCGCCCCTGGGTCGAACAAATGAAAAACTGAGATACTTGACACGCATTTACAATAACAATTTGTTTACTATTTCTTACATTACTTTCTTTTTGTAATTACATTTCATACTTACGGTATCTTAATTTTTTTTCTTAATCTTAATTCATGCTTACGTACGTTTAGTATTTATTATGGAATAGGAGAAGAACTCCGGATATTAAGAGCATCTTCTCAATAATCCAACTTAATATTTTAGGCAATAGGGATATAATTACGAAAAGATGGATACAAAATGATGAGGAGTTGATATTTTATTGGTTGAATCGTTTGTGTATCCTTCGCACTCTAATTAAAATTAAAAGCATGTTCTAAAAATAGTTAGGCGGTCGCTAGACACTCGAGAAGGGCCTAGTGCTAAACGCCCTAGCGAGACTTACATGGGGCCTAGGCAGGACTGTGAATTAGACATATTTTTTAACATACCTCTGAAATAGAGTTGACAGTGGCACAACACTACTAGAAACTGTGTCTTTAGCGACGGAATTACCAGAGGCGAAATTATTCTGTCGCTATATAGCGGCGGAAATTATGCTATAGCGACGGAATAAATTTGACCCCGATATTACCGACGGAATTTAATTCCGCCGTAGGGTTCCGTCTCTAAAAATGAATATTCGTTTCTTTACCGCCGCTAAATTGACGCCTAGATTACCGACAGAATTTTTCGTCGCTATTGCTTTCTCAGCGGCGGAATTAATTCGTCGGTGATAATTAAATATTTTTTAATTTTTTTAATTTACCCAGTGACGGAATAATTTCGTCGGTGATAAATTAATTTTGTTTTTTTTATTTTTTTTAATTTATCAGCGACGAAATTATTCCGTCGGTGATTATGGCATTTAATTTTTGATGCTTTTAAATTAATCAGCGACGAAATTATTCCGTCGGTGATTATAACATTTAATTTTTAATTAATTAGCGACGAAATTATTCCGTCGGTGATAATTTAATTTTGTTTTTAACATTTTTTTGATTTATCAGTGACGGAATAATTCCATCGGTGATAATTTAATTTAATTTATTATTTTTTCTAGAACTAATTAACGAAATAACTAACTAAAAATGTTAAAAAATTAACTGAAAACGTTAAAAAATTGAATGGAATTTCAAAAAACTAACTGAAATTTTGAAAAACTAACTGAAAACGTTAAAAAACTAACTGAAAACGTTAAAAAAGCTGACTGAAATTCTAAAAAATTAACTGAAATCGTTAAAAATCTGACTGAAATTTCAAACGGTTATAATCGGTTAAATAACCGACGGTTATAACCGCCGGTTATTCGGTTTGAAAAATCTGTAACCTTAACTGAACCGGTTAACCGTCGGTTTCGGTTAATCCGGTTACGGTTAAACCGGTTAACGGGTTAGTTTAAATGTAGTATATATTGTTTCACTTCATATTTCACTTGGTGATCATTTTAAGTTTATATACGTATGTTAGCTGGAGAGCCATGTTGATGCTATGAAATCCATGGCTTTAGTTTATATACTGTTTCACTTCATATTTCACTTTGTGATCATTTCAAGTTTATATACGTATGTTAGCTGGGGAGCCATGTTGATGCTATGAAATTCATGGTTTTAGTTTATATACAGTTTCACTTCATATTTCACTTGGTGATCATTTCAAGTTTATATACGTATGTTAGCTGGGGAGCCATGTTGATGCTATGAAATTCATAGTTTTAGTTTATATACTGTTTCACTTCATATTTCACTTGGTGATCATTTCAAGTTTATATACGTATGTTAGCTGGGGAGCAATGTTGATGCTATGAAATCCATGGTTTTAATTTATATACTGTTTCACTTCATATTTCACTTGGTGATCATTTCAAGTTTATATACGTATGTTAGCTGGGAAGCCATGTTGATGCTATGAAATCCATGGTTTTAGTTTATATACTGTTTCACTTCATATTTCACTTGGTGATCATTTCAAGTTTATATACGTATGTTAGCTGGGGAGCCATGTTGATGCTATGAAATCCATGGTTTTAGTTTATATACTGTTTCACTTCATATTTCACTTGGTGATCATTTCAAGTTTATATACGTATGTTAGCTGGGGAGCAATGTTGATGCTATGAAATTCATGGTTTTAGTTTATATACTGTTTCACTTCATATTTCACTTGGTGATCATTTTAAGTTTATATACGTATGTTAGCTGGGGAGCCATGTTGAGGGTATGATCCTAACCAACTTGAAAATAGTAGGCTCAATCTTCAATAAAATTAAATGGTTTAACATGACTTAACAGAAAGTCAAACAAAAATTAAAAATATAGGAATAAAGTTAGAAACTAACTTGATTAGTATAGGACTTTTTGAGAAACTAACTTTATCATTATATACTTCTGTTGATATTTGTTAGTCAAATATATAAATAGCTTTACTTTAATGATTATAGGAAAAGGAACATGGCCCCGATGTCGGTTTTGTGGATGTGTTCGTTAGCACACATGTTAGAAATCCTACATCCCCCGATCAACCTCCGCAGTGGGTTGATGATCGATCTGCATCAGCCTTTGTAAGTAAACTATCATTAAAATACTTGCTTTTGAATATGTAATTTATTTATGTATATTGTGTATATGATTATATTTGTTTGTTTTAAATTGACAGAATACATATCTTGCCGTCGTTACGCCCGAAGGTACTCCTCCCGGCCAGCCTATTCCATTCGTGCCTGAAGTTTGGCAAGCGGTCACCTCTGATGGACATCCAAAGAGAAGAGACCGAGTCTTAGGGATGGGGGATCGCGGGCTGCAATGCCCATCGTCGTCGACCGGCCGTTGCTCGAAGGTGATCAGGTCCGATCCTGAGTATGTTTCGAGGATCTCCACTCTGGAGGCAAGCTTGGCTGAGGAGAGACGCTTGGTTGCGCAGTATCGGAAGGAGACAGAGGCGAGGTTGGCCGAGGAGAGACGCTTGGCAGAGCGTCGATTTGAGATGTTGATGGCCCAGATGCAAAGTATGCAGCCTCAGGGGTATTCCCAGATGCACTCGAGTACCGGCTCCCCTTTCGACTCTATTGCCGGGAGTCTTTTCCGGTATCCCCCCGCCCCCTCCCCCGATGTGAGTTTGTACTAGTTTATACTTTCTTGTTATAACATTTGTGATGTCCCGATTTTCAGTCTCCCCCATTTGATATTTGATATTTGTTTGTAATAACATTTGTGATGTTCCCATTTCAAGTCTCCTCCCCCTCCCTCGATTTGGGTACTGGGATGTCCCGATTTCCAGTCTCCCCCACCCCCCCCCCTCGCCCCCCGATTTGGTACTGTATTTTTTTGTTTTTAGATTTATAGTTTTTGTTATATCAATTGTTATATCAGGTACAAAAAAAATATTATAATTGATATTTTCGATTATTTTTTTTTAATTTATTGCATTCTCAGCGACGAAAATTTTCGTCGCTGAATTAATTTATTTTAATTAAATTTTTATTCCAGCGACGGAATATTTATCCGGTGAAATAAAAATTTAATTAAACTAAATTACCTCATCGACGGAAATTTCCGTTGTTGACCACCGGCGGAATACGATTTTCGTCGGTGTACACCGGTAGAAATTGGTCTGCCGGTCCACTGCGACGGGTTGCCAGCGACGAACCACCGACGGAATAATTCCGCCGGTGAAAGAGCTTTAGCGACGAAATTACCAATTTAGTGGCGGAATTTTCACGCCCTGAAACATGTTTTTCTGATAGTGCAAGAACATGCAAATAAATAGTTTAAATGTAAATAATAATAAATTTAATACAATTTTCAACTGAAGTTACTAAAATTAAAATTTGTAGGCGGGATCTAGACGAATTTGAAATTAATCGTGACATATTAATGCAAATTTATTCAAATTGTATTATAAAGTCTTGCATAGGCGAATTTGTAGTTAATCGCGAAAGTTTTTTGGCAGCTTAACGCATAAGCGGTATAAGCAGCACAGGCGAATGATTTTTAGAATATCGATTAAAAGGATCAACAAAATTATGACATATCATTTTGTGAATTAAATTTTGTGATATTTTTTAACTCAAAGTTTTCAAAATCAAATGCTTATTCTTTAGCGAAAGCTTTCAGAACCAAATACTTATTTTTAAGCCCAAGTGCCTACTACTAGTTGACCATATATAAAGAATGAGCTTGTGTTAGACCTACCTTAGCCTTAGGGTATTTTGTAATCTCACTCAGCTACCTCATTGGTAGTTGGTCGCAATTTATGGCAACGACAACGACTCTTTAAATTTTGATTCTAGTGTGCATGTGTGTCTGGGTGTGGTCATATTTTTATTTTTATTTTTTAGGGTTTCCCAAGTTAAGAGGCGAAATGAGAATTCGAACCCTATATCTCATCGAGAATGTGACTTGACTTTACCACGGGTCATTTCTTTGAGTACGGTTGAAAGTTGTTATGGTGTTTTAATATTGTACATTGAACGCCTATTCAATTCGTTCCATGCTTGTAACTATTTATTGGACCACTATACCATTTATATTACTATCCGTTATTTTTGTCACAGATTTGGAATTGATGATTCTAAATATATGTTGTTCTTCTGTTTCCAGTGGCAAGCTATATCCTTATCGGTGGATATGGGACCTTATATGAAACTCGCTTTGAGTTTGATTAATTAACAAGGGGGACGTGACTTCATTTTAGCCATTAGTATCAAGAAACTTTCGAACTTGTATTTATTAAAAAAAAAAGTGGAGAAAGAGATTATTTTATGTTTGTCTATATTCTTGCAGATGTTTTCATGGACTAACTTCCTTTGTTACGTTGTACAAGAAAAACTAGTAGCCAGTAGTATGATTCAAGATTTAACCCCTCCCCCCTCCCCAAACCACCACCACCATCACCACCACAACCAATGTTGAAAGTTTAGATACAAAACTTAGTATAGATATAAAAGGTCAATACATAATTCATCAATTTTTACACTTTTGAGCCGAACCCTTAATTAGTCCTGCATCCGTCTCAGATTTTGGACAAACTACAACATTTCCTGTTGTTGAGGATCTAACATGCAGAAGCGTTACGTCAAATTTTACAAAGGGACAGACGATCATAACTTCGTGTCATCCACCACATTTACAAATCCTGCTTCTAGCAAGTTAATTAGGCACAGTTGCAGTGAGAGTCCTGTGTCTTGGATCCGTAAGCCTTGTTTCCACATTTACAAATCCTGCTTCTTTCACTGTCCTTTCCAGATCAAGCAAATAGTACTCGTCCAGAAAAGGTTCGGTGCTCTTCATTAATGTAAAGAGCACTGGTGACAGTTCCTACACACATATGAAGGCCAAAATCAGCCAAGCTCAGTAATTCAAATATTAAAATATTAAGCCGGGCAGAGCAGAGATGGACAACTTGAGCTCAGTTTCTTGAAGTTTATTCTATTTTATTTTATATTTCCAGTTCAAGCCAAGCTTAGGAAGTGATGACTGGATTTATAAGTTATCCCTTGTTCTAGCTCAAAGCAAGCTGCACAGCTTGTTTCCCTACCTTGAACCTTGTTGAATAACATCGCTTCAATGGAAGAAACATAAAAATCATGAAGTCATACTCACTTTGTCCTCCAAGAGTCCAATAGAAGAAAAACAATTGAAGAAACAAACAAACAAATTAACAAAAATGGAGGCTAAGATAGAGATGCCCAACCGGGTCGGAACCGGCGGTTCAAACCGGAACCGGACCGGCCCAAAACCGGCGGGAAACCGAACCGGTCGAACCGGAACCGCCTGAACCGGTGAACCGGCGGTTTTCCGGTCCGGTTACGGTTCGTATATTCAAAAACCGGTGAACCGCCGGTTCAGGAACCGGAACCGTGAACCGGAACCGGAACCGCCGGTTCACGAACCGGAACCGTGATTTGGCTGATCTGGACCGTTGATTTGGCTTGATCCGACGGTAGAGATGCCCAACCGGGTCCGAACCGGCGGTTCAAACCGGAACCGGACCGGCTCAAACCAAGTTTTTTTTTTTTTTTTGAAATTGCCGGTTCAAAACCGGAACCGGAACCGTACGGCCGGTTCGAACCGGGAACCGGAACCGTTAATAAACCGGGCCGGTTTCGGTTCAAAGGATGGCGGAACCGTGAACCGCCGGTTCGGAACCGGAACCGGCGGTTTGAACCGGATGGTCATGTCTAGGCTAAGAGAATAGAATGACCGAACGATGACAAGAATCAATATTGAAAGCTTCAAGCTTTTCTTTTCTATTTTCATAAAATCAAAAGTCTGCCTAAAAACAAAACCTTAACAATGTTTAAATATTAATTCTAAGAACATTCTAGAACCCTACCAAACCCTAATGACTTATTTAAAACCCTATAGACTAAAATACCCCTCGTCTAAAAATAATAAAATAAATAATAACGATAATATTACGAGACGATAATAAATATATAAAAATCACAAAACAATTCCTGTAGCCTTTTATAAAGAGTCACGGTAATTTGCAATGAAGGCCCACGGCAATTTGCAATGAAGGCGGACGGTATCATACAGCATCATCCTCCCCTCCTTAGAAAAGACTCGTCCTCGAGTCAATATTCTCGATATGAACACCACGATACCCCGAAAATCTGAACTCCATCCGCAAAAGGAATTTGATGCCCTTGACGAACTCGAAACTTCATTGCCCTTGTGATAGTATCCATCCAATCAGCCCAATGCGTTGATACAAAAATCTCCATAATCAATTTCTGAATGACGTATCGAACAGAAGACCGGGGGAAATACGTGTCAAACGGATCTTTATACCCAAGATCAACAGTAACTGTTTCAAATGTCCATACCAAGGATGCCCCTTGATTAGCAAATACTTCCTCTGCCTCCTTATCTGACTCAACAACTGATTTAACGTCATTAACAAGATCGGATGTCATCGCTTGAGGAACATCACCCCGACACCAATCAAACATAGGTGGTTTGGACCAATCAACAAGATTGTCTTGATTTGAAGATTCGAACACAGAACCCTCTTTGAAATCTACAATATCAATCCAAGAATCAATCAATTCTTCAGGATTTGCATCAAACAGAGGGGGTTTTGACCAATCAACAAGGTTTTCCTCACTTGAAGATTCGACAAAAAAGCCCTCTTTAAAACCAACAGTATCAACCCAAGAATCAAAGAAATCATTAGAAATTGCCTTACCTTCGATTTCCGGAATTTCGATCCTCATATCGTCATTCCTCGAACGGTTAGCTGCATACCTATCATGAAGTCCATGATTTTGGCCGAGGGAATCCATCCCCTCTTGATAGTACTCCTTTTTCCTCGGCTGGAACAACCAGATCTGAACCCCTCGTCGCTAGAAGCTTTTCTCTGCGATCCAAGCGGGTCTGGAGTATTTGAATCCGTCTTCGTATCTCATCCATCTCGATATTGTGACGACGTCGTGCATGCGATGGTCATCTTTTGGGGCTCCATTTGCCACCAGTTGCTCCATCGACCACCACGTCCACCACGAACCACGCTTCCTCGTTCAACCATTGATATACGAACCGAAGCTCTGATACCAAATGATGCCAATGGAGGCTAAGAGAATAGAATGACCGAACGATAATGACAAGAATCAATATTGAAAGCTTCAAGCTTTTCTTTTCTACTTTCATAAAATCAAAAGTCTGCCTAAAAACAAAACCTTAACAATGTTTAAATATTAATTCTAAGAACATTCTAGAACCCTACCAAACCCTACAACCCTAATGACTTATTTAAAACCCTATAGACTAAAATATCCCTCGTCTAAAAATAATAAAATAAATAATAACGATAATATTACGAGACGATAATAAATATATAAAAATCACAAAACAATTCCTGTAGCCTTTTATAAAGAGTCACGGTAATTTGCAATAATGAAGGCCCACGGCAATTTGCAATGAAGGCGGACGGTATCATACTGCATCAAGATCAATAGTTACCCGAAAGAGTGGTATTTTAGCTTCTCTACGGCATCTGCTAAGGAAGCTTATTGAGGGATTCCACTATCAACCTTGAGCGTGTGATTGCACTGTTATTATTATTGCTTCGTCTAGGTTCTCTTTTTGGCTTTGATGGACTACTTGTCCGTCTGATTGTAAAACCTCCCCTATATTTCTATTGCATTTCTTTTCTTATAAAAAAGATAATGACATTTTGTCTATAATATTGGAATCAGGTTTGTTCAGTAAGAGAAAGGGACTATACCTGAAGAATCTTTGACTTTGGCTGCAAAAAAGATCAATTGTTGATAAAATTAGTAAGATTTTAGCAGCACAACGCTATGTCAAGTAGGACAGGACATAATGATTACCGAGTTATCAGTCAAAGCAACCGTGCCTCCAGGTCGAAGCAGCCGAAATGCTTCCTTCACCAGATTATTTATTGCTCTGGCAGGACACTCATGAAACTGCATAAATTTACAGACCAGAGGTAAATTACACAAAAAGTGATTGGCAACTAACTCAGAACCACTCTTCATCCATGTTAAGCCCCACCCCTCCAAAAAATATACTCCCTCCATCCCAAAAAATGTTCAAATTTTCTCTTGATCAAGAGCAAATTTGAAAATCTTTTGGACATTCATTTTGGGAAGGAGGGAGTAAGAAAAAAAAAAAAAGCTACATTGCTAAGAAACATATGATATATGCTACCAGGATTGATGCTGATCAAAATGCAACAAACTATAGATCTCACTGCTGACAAAGTCATGCCAAGGTAGAATAACCAAACTCTTAATATATGTCAAGTTGAAACTATGGATATATAAGTCCTGTTGCGCAATGATATGCCTAACTTGACTAATTATCTTCCAGATGCCCGTGTGAAGCAACACATTAAGATGCAATAATATTTTTGAAGTTTTCTTGCTTACGAGAACATATGCTGAAATTGATGGTTAAATGTTAAGAGGCATTTCACGAGAATGTTATGCATTACAGCTTTAAGTATTTAGACAACAAGGCATACCACATAAGCAATTGAAACAATGTCAAATGATTGGGAAGGCAAGCCTGTGTTTTCACCATTTGCATGTACCCAGCTAATTGGATTCTTTCTTGGGTCACTTTTCCTTTCCTTAAATTCAGCAACAGAAAGAAAGTAGGGTGAGAGATCCAGGCCCTGAAGCATAAGAAATCAACAAACATACAAGGCAAGAACGTAACCAACCATATATATCAAACATATTGAAAACCTAAGCAATAATGCCTACCAATATCAGCTCTAACCCGTCAAATGGGAGCATTAACAACTATTCCCTCCGTCCCAAAATGAATGTCCAAAAAAATTTCAAATTTGCTTTTGATCAAGAGTAAATTTCGAAATTTTTTGGATATTCATTTTGTGGCGGAGGGAGTAAGAGAAATTAACAGTACACTCACAGTGAGTTTAGCAGAAGGAAATCTATCCTCAAGAAATCTCGTGCTCACACCAACAGAGCATCCAATATCAAGAATGTCTCTAATCGGTGAGTTTTCTGAATACTTCTGATGATGTTCCTCAATGGCATTCAGCCAATTTCCACGAACTATTCGGTTTGCCTCATCAACCGAAGAAGCATCGGGTATTGCTCTCATCACAATTGACATAGTTGCTGCCTCTGCTTCAGTAGCAGCCTAAAATGAAGGATTGGACATCTTCAGAAATATTCAGCTCGATAAAAAACTTGAATTTTAACTGTGCAATTCTGTGACAAAATCATAATAGCAAACAGAATAAAAGACAAATGACAGATAAGGTTCAGGTCTCCACCCCTGAAGTCCCTAAATTGAATTCGAGTAAGAATATGCAGGAGAAAAACTGCTTGTATGATAAATCCAAAAAAAACTGAAAAACAAAATCAATACAAATGCACCTTAACAGGTCATCAAAAATCTCTACAGAGTGATCACATATATATAAATTCATATAAAAAAAGTGAAATTTGCAAGTACTATTCCTTTTGATAGCATTTGAATTATTAATAAACAAATGAAAATAATCTGAAACAATACCAACTTCTAAGAACAATGTCATTTTGTGGTGTATAACTTTTAAAGTCCTCAAATATAAACTCATGATAAGCATCTAAAACCAAGCTAAAGGAACCTCTCTAAAAAGTTATGGAATGCTTCAACAGATTCAGATGAAAGAACAAATACTTACTAGCCATGACAGGTTGCCCTCATCATACGCATGGAATGGATTAAGATAATCTGCATAAAAAGCATGTTAACGAAACCTGGATTGGAAAGTGAAAAAGTATGCAACATAATACCAACTGAAAGTGCCAATATGAAAGCACTGATGATGTGGCGGAAAAGAGGGGGAAGATGAATATATGAAGACATAAACAGGACTTACAAAGGAGCCATTTGGGGAATTATGCTCAAACACAATGATAACACATATCACTAATGACATTTAAAGTCATCAAAATCCACTGCCTTGCATGTTTACTTTTCTAAACTATATGCTATAATAATCCTAACCCACAACCAACATAAACTACTGTGCGGTCCCAGCACATTTCTATCCAAAGATAATATGTAGGCTCAAGTTACATGCACTTTCAAGTCTTTCTGTCTTGCTAAGTATATGGAGTGGCAAGGCTAGGTTATAATTTAAAGGGGACCAAAGTTATTAAAAAGGGTAGAAAATTACATGAAAGAGTCTAAATTTCGAAGAAATGAGGTCAATATCAAAATTATAACATAGTGTGATTTTTCTGATGAGCAGAATTTGGATCAAATTGATATAGTAATTATTAATTATAGTTCACTCCGTCCCAAAATGAATGACCAAAAAAAATTCAAAGATCACGAGACAATTTGAATTTTTTTGGTCATTCATTTGGGACGGAAGTAGTAGTAAAATAAAACATTCGTCCAACCGCAGTGAATGATTTTTCTAAGTTCCAAGGAATGCAGATACAAATAGATGTCACGATTTTACAACTACCTCCAAGAATCAGGCATGGATGATAGATTCTCAAGCACAAATGTCTACACAAGGAATGCAGTTACAAATCGATGTCACAAATAGATCAATTAAGGGAATGAGAGAATTACAGTCAGGGTATACAAGGGAAGAATCCTGGATGCTCTCCAACACTTTGTAAACATCTGAATCCAATATATTATTAGTCATTTCTCGCCATGGAATGTTCTTCTTTTCAGCTGTACTGTTCAACAACCCACATTCCCAATTTCAAATTATATTTCACCAGTTGATGCTACCAAGAGAAATGGGTATGCAACGGTGATCCTGTTCTGTTCAAGGATGATGGCGGTTGGATATCTGGCTTGGTCCGATATCGAACCAAACCAGATATCCAACCGTCATCATCCTTGAACCGGACCACCGTTGCATACCCCTTTCTCTTGGTAGCATCACAGGTTAAAGGCGTGTCACTGAAATTTGGAACCTATGTGGTTATATAGTGTGTGCCTCTGTGTGTGTGTGTGTGTGAGAGAGAGAGAGAGAGAGAGAGAGGGTGCCTGATGAAGACACGTCTGGCGCCGAGCTTGAGAACAGAGAAGAGGGGTTTGAAGGAAATTAGGGCTCCAACAAGACGAGAGATAGGGGTTTCGCCACTCCACTTGGGTCGTTCCAATTGTCCTTCTTCAAACGCCGCCAATTCCCCACCGCTCGACGCCGCCATCCGTATCCGAACATGGTTTGTTAGTCGACTGGTTCTTTGTCCGGTTCCGTAAAATTGGCCTCCTCCACCATTAATCCCGACGGTTTTTGTAGGTGAACAGACGGCGCAGAGTGTCATCGGATTTCGGCCGTTAATAGGCGCAGTTGCAGGGTGTTTGAACTGCTATTCTTATCCCACATTTCAAGTCTAGCAGTATCCTATATTAACCAATCACGGTTAGACATGTGGATGGCCGATCAAACAGTGTAATTTGAAGGATTTCATTTTAATAAGGGAAAATTGCATTTTGAAAGTTTAGAGGGTTTTTACAATAGTAGACCTATTCTTTTATAATTATTAATTTAGGTCTTAAAGTATCATTTTTTGTCATGTTAGGAATTTTTAAACAGTTTCGTTAAAAAAATTGTTAAATGACCACGGATAAGAAGTCACGTATGAATGAAAGGAAGAGGATGCACGGTCACAGTGCCGGTAGAATGGCTGGAAAAGCACTTATTCCTCTCTCTATCAAATACTCCCTCCGTCCCGGAACAATCTTCACACTTTCCCTTTTGGGCGTCCCAAAACTTACTTCACACATTTAAAACTTACCTAAAATGGAAAGGAATCTTTACTATTCCCTCCACTCATTCTCTCTCCTACATTATTTTAATACTCACAACACCATTATAATTTACTATTCCCTCCACTCATTCTCTCTCCTATTTTATTTTCACACTCACAACATTTTCAATATAATACTCCCTCCTTAAAACCCGTGCAAACAGTGTTTGTGAATTAAGTTTCGGGACGGAGGGAGTACTATGGAATTAAAGCTTTCATTATCTCTGCATTCTCAACCGAAAATTGGTCACGACCCAATGTCACTTCTCTTTCTTTCTCTCTCTCTCTCTTTTTCCTTCATTATTACCCCCTCTTTCCAAATTGATTGACGACCTTTTAAAACTTTTACATAAAAAAAAAATATAAAAAAAAATCTCTAAATAATTTTATTTTTTCAATTTTTTCATAATTTATTATATTTTTACAAAACTAAAATTTCGAAAGTGAATAACAAAAATTTTTAATTTTTTTATCTATTTAAAATCAACATTTTAAAAATTACCCTTAATTTTTAAGATGTTCATTTATATTGAAACAGGGAAGTGATTTGTTTTGTACGAAATTAAAAATGTTGTTACGAACCGGATAAATTACAGCCACCACTACCTGTCATGTGTTAATTAAGACTAGTAAACAAAAGCCCGGGCCATTGGCACGGGTTAGTACGGAAAGGAAGACAGTATGAAAAGAGAAAGACGTGGGGAAACTGAAATCGCATGATAATTATATGATGTTTTAAATGTAATTTTAAACTGTTTATAATATATAAAGTGCAAAAATATTTACCTGGGAGTAGAAACTTTTTGAGAGAGGGTACCTGAGAAACCATCGGAAGCACATATTTAAAATAAAATCAGATATTCAGAAGAAGTAAAAATGGAATGCAACCAAAAGGTAAATACTGAGCTTTTTCTGAGATAATGTTGAAGATATAAAGAAATCTTGACCTTGGAGTTGGAAGGGAGAGTAAAAACACACTTGAATTTGTCAATGTAAACCTTCAAGAGAGGAATTGATATGGGAGGAACCTTAAAAAAAAATCATATGAAACCCGACTAATTTAAATCATCTATTGTATAATATCAGTACAAAAAAGTAAGCAGTGAAAAAAATGATAAGTAGAATAAAACAGCATTCATGTCATCCAACCCCAAGTGAATGTTCAGTTACATATCAAGAAATATTTTTAACAAACACTAATAGTTTAGGACATACTCCGCGATTGAGAGATTGAAAACATGTCGATTGCTATGTATGGTTAAACCACCACCATAAAAACTCACGAAAATATTTACACAACAATTAATAAAGATTCTTAAATGTATGAAAGAAAAAGGAAAATCTTATGAATTTCACCAGAAATACAAATGTCTTTGTTACATTCTACTAAGAAATTCATAATAGTATAAGAACTTTGACCACAAATGAAAGTGACAAAAAGGCATCCCAACAGAGACTCTGAAACTAAAAAAAAAACCTTCAATTTATAGTTATTCGAAACCACCATGAAGGGATCTTCAAAAAACATGCAACTTGATGAGGCGGCATCATGACTTTAAACCTATTGCAGTTTAGATAAACCTATCTCAATTTAGATAAACGTTGATGGTTTGATATATTAAGTTCATAGAGACACATATAGAGGTTATATTGCAATTGGAGAGAGAGAAAGAGAGAGAGAGAGAGAGAGAGAGAGAGAGAGAGAGAGAGAGAAAGAAAGGGCAAATCTTATGAATTTTACATGAAACTAGTGTTACTCCCGTGCGATGCACGGACATCTACTAACACAAAAAGGACGAAAATTTATACAAATACAACAGAAAATAGAGATGTTTGTATACATTGTAAAACACTTATTTGAAAACTATATTATCGGTACAAATATCAGATTGAAGATCACTAAAATAAATCTATATTTAAAGCATAGTTAGTTTGTACAAAACGCGTTTTATACGTAAATTCCCGTTCTATTCAATAATACTCACGTTTGGCGTCCGTTTTTCATTGCTATTGAATTAAACGCATATTTTTGATGTAAAACATAGTTATTGTGTATTGAACGTGATATGTGCGTAATTGTAGTTAAGAAACAGGTGATTAAGGGAAGTAATTTGCCCACAGTGTTACTTAGTTTTCGCCAACGATTGAAAAAGCGTAATCTATCCTAGTTCTATATCTCCCAATCTTTCTCTTCAACTGTAATTCGGAACTCTGGACTCTAGTAATTCTCCGAACAAAAAAATTATATGAAACTTTCAAGTATCATCAATTTCGATTTTTGATAAGTTATTTTGTTCTTGAGCCGTATTCAACTTCTACATCCATGTTTGATTTTTACATATTTCATTAATGTTATTGTTATATAATATTTTAAGATTTATGTATATAGATTAATATAGTAGTACTATGTATAATTAATTTTCATTTTTTAGAAAAACAATAAAGATTGTTATTTTTTTACATCTACGTTTGATTTTTTTCTTTCTTTCTTTTCATGTGAGAGTTAAGGCATATTTTTATAAGTAAAAAAAAAAAAAATCATGCTGTATACTCATCTTGTTTTTTTTAAAGAAACATATACTCATCTCAATATATATATATATATATATATATATATATATATATATATATATATATATATATATATATATATATATATATATATATATATATATATATATATATATATATATTGTATAATTTACACTTAATAATTATTAAAAAAATACTAAATTGAATTTTTTTGGTAATAATAATTTTTAGATTTGACTAAAAATTATTATTTAAAAAAAATTATTATTTAGATGGGTTGTATACAAAATTGTAAAAAAAGTTTAATTAAATAACTTAAAACAAAATATTTTTAAAACAAACTTAAAATAAATAAATTATTAACTTATAATTTTTTTAACTTGAATATAGGAATAGTAATACAACATCTATTTGAATTACTTTTTTGGATAAAATAAATAAAGTAATAATTTATGAATTTTTAATATTTATAGGTCAAATTTGAAATATATTTATAAAATAAATCTTTTTTTTTTTAAGTCTTGAAATAAAACATTTGTTAAAAGACCTAAAAAACGTTTTTTGTAAAAGTCTTAAGATTTTATGAATATTACAACTATATCCTAAAGTTGGAAGACTTGATTGCCCTTAATGAAACAATGTGTGGACTATTTTGCCCTTTGATGTTGACACTTTTGAGAGGAAAAGCAACTTTAAAAAATAAATGGAAAAGCCATGGAAATTGTGAAGTATTTGTTTTATTCAAAGGATGAGAAATGTCAGATTTGCCCTTTAATATTGAAAAATTTACCACTTGCTTCCTTTTAATATAGTATAGATACAAAAAATACAAAGATCTCAATTGCATTATATATTTATGTTAAAAAACTTATGACATTTTAAGAACTTATTAGACAACAATATGATGAAAAAAGGGCATCACAAAAAAGGATCTGAAACTAAAAAATAGGTTTCAATCTTTAGTATTACAATTTGACTTTTTATAATGTTCCTTAAATTTTTTTTTAAAAATCATTAATTTAGGAACAGAGGAAAACTAAAATGAAGAGGAAAAAAATCAATTTGTAGCAGCAATGATAGCTCAAAATGAATACTCCGTATATACTACTCCATTAAAAAAGCACTATAATCTTCATTTGAACACTCGTAGCTAAAATACCAACTTCTCCGTCCCAAATTAGATGATCAACAAACCCAAATTTCTTGTAAAGAGTAAAATTCAAAATGATAAACTGAACCAACATAAGACTCACCAATTACCCAGAATAAATGATCATACTTTATCTTTTGCCTACATATTAGGCTAATATATACTATACACTCAAATATACATTCTCATAATAAGTTGTCTGTTTTCAAAATCACAAACACATGCTAGAGCTCTTTCAATACTTTCAATATTCTTCTCTTTCACATGCATAATACATTTATATTCCCAGGTATAGCAACATTTCCTTGTTTCATACCCTTAAAATATGGTTAGATACATTGCAAACTATATAGGGAGAGAGAGTGAGAGTGAGAGGAGAGAGATGTGGGTGTACTGCTTAAATGTAAATCAAATGCATTATTTTTTATGAAGCAAATTGACTTCAATTAACCCAACCTAGATCTGAAAAATGCCCAACCGAGATATAAAATCAACCAATTTCTACCTTTGTATCATCTTGCAAACATTGCCTTCAACCCACCACCACCACTAACAACAACCCAGAAAATCACTTTCATTTTTAGAGCTCAAAATTGAAGAAATTAGGGTTGATTTATACAAACTCGGATTTCACAAAGACCCATTTCTGATTTTTAAGCTTTGAATTCCTACTTTCATTGATGAAACTGATGAAACCCATCCCTCCACAACTTCAAGTTTGCAAAGATCACCTCCGCCTTCGACGCTCTCATGTCCAAATGCACGCGTCGCCGCCTCTAAGAAGAAGCCTCAGTCCCAGTCCTCAATTTCTTCCCCCAAGAAACGTAAAACCCCAGGATTCACAAACCCTACCGCTCCAAACCCTAAAACCCTCGATCCCAATACGAAGGTTGTTGAAGATGAGTCCTTGATTTCTAAACAAATTGAAGAAATTAAACCTACAAATGCGTCTAAATTAGGTGAAACGAACTCTAATTTGGACTCACTGTTGGAAGCACCGATGGTCAAGAAACTGCGCGTGATAATTGCGGATAAGAGTATTGCTGAAATGAAGCAGAAATGAGAGAAAAGCTGCTTTTTAGGGAGAAGGGGAGAAAGTTCTGTTCTTGTTCCTTACTAAAGTTTTTGAAGAGGTAGATGCAATAACTTTGGGCTTGGGTGGAGGTAGATAGGAATGAGGGGGTGGGGACGACGCTGGGGAAGAGGGAGGGCTTTGAGTAAAACTGTAAAAGAGGAAGGAAGGGAGGAATGGGAAGTTTTTTTTTTCAAGATTCATTCTCAGCCGTCGGATCAAGTTGTCAACTTTAAATTCTAGCCCCTCTTTATCTCAAGCTAAGAGGCAGTTATTTGCCTCTTGTATTGTATATTAGATTTATTTGCACTAATATTACGTTGGAAATATTGATTTGACCAATATTTGATCAAAATTAAATATATTTTTATTTTGTGTAAATAAAAAATAAATTACATATTTATAATGTACATTTGGAGTAGATGAACGTGATATATTTATTTTTTTAAAATCAAATTGTGGTGAATGAGAAATTAATGCTCAAAATATGTAATTTGAAATGGGTTTACGAAGAGTTTTGGAATGTCATATCCCACATTGCCTAGAAAAGAAAACAAAATAGAGTTTTTAAACCCATCCACTTGAAGGAGGTAACAATCAAGTGGTATCATCCTTACCATGCAACCTAGCGGAGCATTGGGCCAACCAAGCAAGTATTGGCCCAATTATGTTAATTTTGGACTAACCCAAAATTACTCCACTTTGCACTTCGCACTTGCGCATCGTCGCTAGAAGCTGTTGAAGCCTTAAAACTTTTGACGGAAGTTTCGTTTCGTGGCATGATTCGGTAATATTGGGCTAATTGTGGCTCAGTCCAAATGGAAATGGGCGGGTGGTTGTTGAGGCTTAGGCGAGTGGGCTTTAGTCCGCTTGGGGCAATCTGGCAGATTGGGCCAAGCTCATGGGGCGGTTGGATCCAGCTTCTTAAAGCAAGGTGACCCGTGTCTGTTTGGAACAGACGGGTCGGATGGACTACCGGGTAAGGTTGTGACCCACGCCGGCTCGGTCCAAATGGAAATGGGCTGGTGGTTGTTGAGGCTTAGGCGAGTGGGCTTTAGTCTGCTTGGGGCAATCTGGCAGATTGGGCCAAGCTCATGAGTAGAGCTATCAATACGGGCTGGCGGGGCGGGCCCAACCCACCAAAACTCGCCACTAAACGGGGCAGGGCGGGGCAAGCCAAATTTCTGGCGGACTGAAAATATGGCAACCCAACCCAACCCACCTTGGGTTGGTGGGCCAGGCGGGCCAATGCGGGCCAGCTTAAAAACACTTTTCTAATTGTACATGTAATCTTATTTGCAGCTACTCTTCCAATATTTTAACTTTGTGGTCTTAACAGATCGTTCAAGATGCAAAACTCCAATCAGCTCTGCGACAGTTTCGTCTTGCCCCTTCTTGATTTCTTTAACAATAGCATTTCCCCAGACCATTAGTCCATTAGGGTTATTTCCTCATTCTCTGAGATAGCTTATGCATCAGCATTATCAATCCAAATTTTCTTTGAGAAAGTAGTAGTCTTCTGCCCAGCACCTTCATATTTCGTATGCCTTGGTAGAGCTGTCAATACGGGCTGACAGGGCGGGGCGGGCCCAACCCGCAAAAACCCGCCACTAAACGGGGCGGGTCAAATTTCTGATGGGCTGAAAATATGTCAACCCACCCCACCCCATTTGCATGGCGGGGCCGGCTGGCCCGACGGGCTCAACCCAAATTGATTGCTCTACTCATGGGGCGGTTGGATCCAGCTTCTGGAAGCAAGGTGACCCGTGTCTGTTTGGAACAGACGGGTCGGATGGACTACCGGGTAAGGTTGTGACTCACGCCTGATTGAAAAGGTAGGTCAGATTCATCTGATCTCCACCCTTTAATCAGATCTGATCCGATGGCCGAGATTTCACCAGGCACTAATAGTGCCTATTCCCAAAAGGCACCCCTACTCTTCATTAACTATAAATAGTCCCACCAGATTGTCAATTCATCATCAAAATCATTTAGCAATAAAGCATTAGATATTCAGTTAAATCATCTAGTTGCATTCTCCTCCCTCAAAGTTCAGAAATTCCAAACTCCGTTAGTTCGTAGGTTTTCTGATTTGAAGTGCTTCCATCAGGATTCGAAAAGTCGTTTCATCTTACGAGAGGATTGCCGTTTTAACCGTTAGCACCAGTACGGGGCAAATTCTTCTTCCGGAGATTGTGTTTTCACAAGACTCAACTTAGTCCGATTAATTCTATATTGTCTCTTCATTTTCTTCCTGTTTTCTGATTTTCCATTTTCAAGAAATTATTTTATTTGAAATTATTTCTATTTTCGAAATACTTTCATAACATAATATTCAATCCCATTGGTTTTATATCGTGTATGAGGAGGTTGTCCATTTGATGGAGATGTTCACGTATATGCTTTGGTCAGATTTGGAAGAGATGATGGAGTTTAAGCATCCTCAGAAAAACCTATTTCAATTGAAAAAGATCAAAAAGCCGAAAATTTCTTGTTCTGTAAAAATTGTTGCAATCATCTAATCTAAATGCTTGCATAAAATATCCTTTCGTTTTTCCATTGTTTGTTAAACGCTTATCATATTAAACTAGTTGTTGGCTAAAATACAGTTTCACACTCCAAAATCAAGTGTGACGGTTTGTTAGTTTGAATGATAAAAATTGAGGTTTGCAACATTTTCATTTTTAAATGACAAGAGGTTAATGTGTCTAATATAATACTAGAGGGAGGTAATCCACGTATTGGAAAAACCACAAGGGGTTTTACTATCAAATCTTTGAAAGCATCAATAATTGAGGCTGAGGATAAAATCAGAACTAACACCAGAATGGAATTCATTCAACATGGCAATCAACAAAGTATGACATAATTCAAGCTTTCAAATGTAAAGGATATCTTGCAGCAATAACAGGTAACAGGGTTCGGCGAATACCCTTGTCCTGATTTACTTATACGTATTAGACAAGAAGAATTCATATAGTATACGTAAATGAGAAGAGAAGAAAATAATATGGACGAAGGAGAAGAACACAATGATTTGTGGGAATTTTCTCTGTCTCACAGCGTAAGTCTTTCTTATGTATATTCACATTATATACTAAGATACAAAGAGAACTAAGCCTACTAGAAAATATTACAAACTGGGAGAATATCTCTTAGGCCTAAGGAAAGGATAAAGACTATAAATAAACATAATAATCCTACTTAATCAAGTCCTTTATACACGGAATATGTAACAGATTTGCACTAGGTATATGTTACGCTAATTATACGAACGAAAAGGTAAAAATAGATTGAACAACTTTATGTTGTGGCAATTGTCATATACCGAGTTTTACAACACAGAGATGTATGTACTATTTCTTGATTTTGGTGAGAATGATCTCGTATAGGCACTTATCGCATATTAGAAGGGTACAAAATCATTAAAAGTTGTCAGTTAAGTGGTTTTTTACGAAAAAGTTAGATTTTTTCATTAAATCATCAAGTATCGTCCCCGTGACAATTAAGTGACAATTAACGGGAGACATTTTGGAAATTAAAGTTGATTTGATGGTAATTTTCTCCATTGTTTCCTAGAATCTCAAGATGTTGAAAAAATACGGTAATAGGTCGGCATTTTTCAGCTCTCTAAAACGTAGAGCATAACTTGCAATTTTAAAATAAATGTCAATAAAATTTGATATTATGGGTCAAATAATAGAGTGAAAGCCAAATTATATCATAAAATCATGAATTAAAAGTACTCTACAACAAGAAAACCAGATCTAATCTAAAGAACATTATAGTAATTTTAACAAAAAAAAAATATTATAATAGCACAATCATCAACAATAAAATGGGGATAAAGTCTTCAACTATAATCCATGACTATTATATTATGGGACAACAAAAACTGAAAAGGACAAAATTGGTGCAAATAAAAAACTGGTCTCTTTGTTTTGAAATGAAAAGAGGAATAATTAAAAATTAAAAATCAAAAATAGATAAGTAAGCTAACAAGGCCATAAGCATCCACAGTAAGGAGTATTTGGAAAGGCAGCGGTAACAGCACAAACTCCACGGGCATCATCTCCATGCCTTTTTTGACACTCAACCCAACAATTGTTTGATACATTGTGATTATGACATGTAATGGGGTCCACCCACACATATCCCTCGAAACACTCTTTCCCCTCAACCATTGCCGACCTCATTAGCATCTCAACTACAATTAATTACCAACAAATCCAAATTTGTTAACTTTTTCAATTAGAATAGTATATGCCACTCCCATATTTTACAATAAATTCATAATTAGGGTTTATATGTACCTGAAAAGAGGGCCACAAGGACAACAAAGCAGTAGCATAGAGAGAACTTTGCCATTTCGCTCCTTCGAAAAAGAATAAAAAAAAAAAATTGGACTAATATTGGTAATTGTTAATCTCTTTGGTTGAAATTTGATAGTGGTTTATGGGGGGTAAAGAAAATGTTTATGCAGTAAGAATTTATAATAGATTTTCTAAATCAATTACCCACAGATTTTGATAATCTGTGTCCAGCGTAATAAATAGATTCATTGATTGTACCATAATGTCAGTTTTACAATTTTATAAATTTCGTGTTCAATAATGCTAGAATGATGTGTAACATTGTCTCGTTTTTCTTTCTGTCATTAAAAGATGTCTAAAAAAGCGCATAGAAAAGACCTTTATAGAACTGATAGAGCATTATACTTCCTTCCCTCCTCCTGATCAAAATATTTATTCATTGTTGAATTTAAGAAATATGGTTAATGACAATTTAGGGTCTGTAGTATAGGGGCGGTACCACATTGGGGCCCGAAGTCTTAAAACTATCAATTTAGGGCCCAAAGTTACAATTTTGATCAATTTAGGGCTTTTTGACGTTTTCCGTCAAAAAAGGCCGTTAAGTGACCATGTGATATGCACGTGAAATTCAGTGAGGGTATTTTGGTCATTTCATAGAATTCAGGCCACAAAAAAAAGCATAGAGATAGAGAGAGAAAGAAGGGGGAAATCAGTAATTCAGTATCATCAAAAGAAGATCAAATCGAAGAAGATGGGGTGGATAGTGATGGAAGCGATGCTGCCGCTAGGGATCAGTTTCCGGCGAATGATTTGTTTTGTAGGAGGATTGCCAAGGTGTGTGATGCGATTGTTGTGGCGGTAGGGTATAGGTTGGCGTCAGAGAATCAGTTTCCGGCGGCTTTTGAAGATGGAGTTAAGGCGTTAAATTGGGTAGGGAAACAGGCGAACTTGGCAGAGTGTAGTAAGTCGTATGGGATCAGGGGAAGGGCAGGTGGTGGTGGCAAGGGTAGAAGGCGGCAAATTGTTGATGGGTATACATTTGTGTTTGATTTGGGTTTGTAAAATCCCATTTGGGTTTGATTTGGGTTTGTAAAATCCCTCTATTGAGTTATGAATTTCTTGACCGGATTTTATTTGATTTTATGTATAGGTGGTAGTGGTGATGATTATGGACTGGTGATTGGGGTGAAATTGCCGGTGATGAAGGTTGTTCTTGCCGGTGATGAAGGTTGATGATTTGCCGTCGTTTGTCTCTGATAGGGATTCCTACCCGGCGGTTTTAAAGCTTGTTCTTGATCGGTGATGAAGGTTGTTCTTGCCGGTGATGAAGGTTGATGATTTGCCAGAGATTTAGGTTGATGATTGGCTGTTCTTCAACACTTTTGATCATCTTGAAGCTTATTTATTTATTTATTGTTTTTTTTTTTGGGAAGGGGAAAAGAAACTGTGTAAGTGGGTTTTATCTTTTTAATTTTTTTGGGTATTTTTTTTTATTTTTTATTTACATTATATAATTATTTATTTCTATGTAATGATTTTTTTAAATCAATGAAATAAATATTTTTTGCTTAAAAAATGAAATATTTAGTTTTTGTTTAATTTTTTTTATTTTTTATTTACATTATATAATTATCCAATCTAAAATAATTAGTAATTTTTTTGAAGCAAAATAATTAGTAATTTAAATTATTAGGAAAAAGGATGATAGTTAATATCTTAAATTATTTTAAATCATATTAACTATTATCTTTATTTTTTTCAATATTTTAAATTTATTAATTATTTTTTGTAAAAAAAACTGAATATTTTTATTTATTATTTTATAGGGCAAATGATAATTTAGGACCTAAAGTTTACGGTACCAGATTGGGGCCTGAAGTCTACGAAATGACCAAAATACCCTCACAAAATGTCATGTGACTCGCACGGGGTCAGTTTAACGGGGTTTTTTGACGGAAAACGTCAAAAAGCCCCAAATTGATCAAAATAGTAACTTCGGACCCCAAATTGACAGTTTTAAGACTTCAGGTCCCAATGTGGTACCGCCCCTATACTTCAGGTCCTAAATTGTCATTAACCCTAAGAAATATTACAACAATTTGAGTAATTTTAATAGCAAATATACAATATTATCAATGTAAACTTTATTTTATTGGCCAATTTGACTAATAAGATTTTTTGACATATACGTATTCACTTCATTTGTTCATTTGAGCAGGTGGAAATAGTAAGTAATTAATTATATGATACACATATTAATGTACATTTGCATTAAAGAGTGTGAAAGAATCTAGATATACAATTACAATGTTCATATGGAGTGCAACATGAACCCACAATAATCTTTACCAAATAACAAATGATTCATGTAATGATAATACACAATTTTACTTCACACACGACATATTTTTCCAACACTCATCATTAAAGAGTGTGAAAGAATCATGATATTTTGATAGTGGGATGTTCATGTCACGTGGTGAGATACAGAGCAATTTTTCGAATATGAATTATTCAAAGGAGGAAAAGTGAATTATGGAGACGATGGTTGACAAGGTAAGATAAATGGATGTGAAGGTAGGATGAATGTTGTTGGTTTGTCAAATTTGCACAATGTTCTTCCATGTCGATAGTCTGAAGGCTAATCTCATAATCATTAATCAGTTGTGTGATAATGAATTATGAATTGTATGTTAGGTATGAAATCTTTGAAGAAAAAACACTGATACTTGTGTCTTTACTATGTGAAGTTTGGCAAAGTAGATGTGAAATCTTTGAAAAAAAAAAAAAACAATACTTGTGTCTTTACGGTCTTCTTTCCAGTGATAATTAATTAGGATAAATTTTTTTTCAATTTTATTTTAAAATTATTGTCAATAACAATTTTTAAAATTTAATTAGGATAAATATTTTTTTTTCAATTTTTTAGATCAAAAATCAATCAAAATCAAAGTAACCACTAATAAAGTGAAACTATCATTTTGAGATGGAGAAAGTATTTTTCAGGTAGTCACACAGTTATATTATATTCTCACACAGATAGTAAAGGATGGTTCTTGGTTCTACATAGAGCCGGAGACCAGAGGACACAATTTGAGAATCGTTATCATATGTTATTTGTCAGTTATATAACCAACTTGGTCATACCACAATTGAATATTTGCGTCGTTTTGAAACAAGTAATAACGTTCATATTGCTTCTTCTTATTCACTATCAGATTGGTTATATCCAGAATGAATTTTCCTCCGCCCTACAAGAACCATTAACTAATGTTAATGAGTCATCGTTTTTCTCCTTTCCCACTTCAAATTGGTATGTTGATTATCTTCTAGATCAACTCTATTGTCTTCAAAAACTCCCCAGATAATCTTTGTCAAATTACTTTTCTGAAGCAAAATCAATTTTTTATGCTTTTACTGGCCGAGAATAGTTTATTGATGAATTTGATCCAGTAAATTTGTCAAATATTATACTATTCTTCAAAAATCTAGTAGTATTTCTCTGTAGTCATCTCTTTGACTCAGAACAACAACAGGTTCCAGTTCCTATCCCTGCTCAAACCAGTCACAAGGCAACTGTCTTCATTCCATCAGCCTCTTCTCCATTGGAATCTTTCAAGACCAGAGGTCCATAATCCGTACGGACCATCTTGCTAGCCCCAACTCATTCTTCTCAATTAGGTCAGTTCAACCATTTCACTCCTTCTGGCCCAATCCATTGTCCTTCCTTTCTTGGACACATCTATGCTTCTCAACAAGCAGACCAATGTATCATTGTCGGTCCCATGTCCGCTGACAATCAAATATTGTCATTTGACCGCCCACTGAATTTGTGCCATGCCATCCATATTTGCTCAATTCCCAGCGACCAACCAGCCCCCTCTTGTAGTACAAAACAGGCTGGTGACTTTCTTCCAGACTTGGGCCCTTCTGTTGCCAGCCCACCTTGTCCAATTTCATTTCAAGCCCAAACGCCTGTACCTTTGCTCACCGCCTGGTGCCATTTGTTCTAAACCAGTTCGCTTTTCCGGCATTAACCTCTCATGTAGTCATCATGTGGACTCTCCTCCTGCGCTTCAACTAGATTTTCCACTTTGCAACAACATTGTCCAATTTTATTTGGCCATATCTTCTAGCAATATTAATGTAAAACACTCGTATGAAGATTATTATTACTTATTGTATCCCCGAAAGAAAGAGTGGAAATACATGTCTTGTCATGGTGAAGTCTACCTTAGGCTACTATTCAATATAATTGTGTTACTTTTGATATTTCTTCTCGTCATGATTTTTGTCTCGTCCTTATTTATCATGGCAATTATGGGGACGTCATTTAAGTTCAAGCTGAATTTCTGTACCTACGATTGTCTTGATGAGGGTGTAAACGACAAGACCGATACACATTCAGTTCAAGGAATTGTATAGTTAGAATATGATATGTTAATATTAATTTATTGAGATCTCTATCCTTATTTAGAAAATTGTAATATGACTCTTTACTTTAGTTAAGTTGTATATAAAGCAATGCAATACACAAGTAAAAGACTCACGTTTGAAAGTCATAGAAATGATCACAATTTGTGTTCTTCTCCCTACGTCAATAGTTATCCTTTACACTTTGTCGTTTCTTCTACTTTGTGATTCTTCATGTCTTATATTATTCTTTGCCTAATAAGGTAGGCGATGGTGGTTCGAAAAAAAGAAAGAGAGGCGGAGAAGGTGGCAGAGTGAGAAGGCGATGGTGGAGAGGACATGCGAGGAGGCGGAGGTTGCGCGTCAGAGAAGATGATGGATAATGATGACGGTGCCGATGAAAAGGGTTGGGAGAAGTGAACACTGAGGAGGAGAAAGGCTTATTCTTTAGAGAGAGAGAGAGAGAGAGAGAGAGAGAGAGAGAAGTATGTTTGATCCGTAAGTAAAGGGAGAAATGACGTTAAGGGGAGTGGGGCGGTTGAGGTGTTAATTTTAGTGGAGATGATAAAAGGGAAATTGAGATGATAGAGAACGAGAAAGGTTTAGGACTTTAGGGGCAATTATGTCAATTAAAAGAAAAGAGAAGAAACCCAAAATGTCATATATTTTAAAACAAAATTTCAATGCTAAAACGTCAATTATAATAAAACATAGATAGATAGATAGATAGATAGATAGATAGATAGATAGATAGATAGATAGATAGATAGCGTAATTTTTCTCATGATTTCTTAGGATGAGAAAGCTAGAGGCATATATTAGTATGTGGAATTCATGAACCTAAAGGGTGTGGACTGATTGAAATTAGTGTTTTCTTATCATTAGCTTTATGCGGAGATATTTGTTGCTAATGACAATTTCTAGCCAAAGAGGAGATTATTATAATGTGATGATGAATGTTTCAATTTTGTGGCTATGCTTCAAGTCACTTGTTAACTCATGACCCATTTATTTATGGGATATGGTAGATACCCAGTAGGAGAGGAGGAGTATCTTAACAACTAATTCATTTTTTTGTTGCCTAAAATATTCTTTTTTTTTTAATTTTTAGTTCATGTACAAGATAAAGGGACATTTTAGTCAACACAAAATGGATTAGTTGTTAAGGTATTCTTACCGTGGATATACTAACATATCGCATATATATATATATTAGGATACCCGCAGTAGAAATATCTTAATAACTAACCCATTTTTTTGTTGCCTAAAATACCCTTTCTTTATTTTTAGTTCATGTACTACATGAAGGAACATTTTAATCAACAAAAAATGGGTTAGTTATTAAGATACTCCTGCGAGTATCCTAACTTATCCCTTTATTTATTTATTTAGAGGATCATTATTGGTGATACATGTTTTGAAGGAAAAAAACAAATCTTAAAGCTATTTGTGTACTAAACCAAAGGATCTATCAATTAAAATTGAAATTAGCATGTTGCCATATTTTGCTTTATTCTAAATATACTAAGTGCTTGTTATAATTTCTGCCTAAATGATCCTTCTCTCGAATAGGCCATTCAATTTTTTTTCAAATAAAAGAATGGTTGTTCTTTTAATTTTTTTTTTTTTTTTTTTGCTACAATTACATCTAAATTGACATGCTTTAATATTTATATTTCATTTTTTCAAAGAAAATAATCTCATTTTAATTTCGATGTTCATATTATTGAACAAAAACTTAATTAAAAATATGAAATTCAATTATCCTCACTAAATTTTAAATATTATTATCGATTCACAATTAAAATGCTATTATCAATTTTTCAAACATATGTGAATAATTAATTCTCCCTCCTTCCCACCTCAAGGTTCCACCTTGAGGTTTACACGCTTTTTAAGAATTTTTTTTTAAAGTGGGTAGAAAATTTGAGGAGAGGGAATGTAAAAGTTAAATGTGTGGTATGGAATAGAAGAGAGAATGTAAAAGTTAAAAATATTTAATAGGAGAAAGAATGAGTGGGAGGAATAGTAAATTAATGATTGATTTTTTTGTAAATATGTTAACTTTATAAGGGTATAATGAATGATTTTTTTGTAAATATATGGAGATGATAAGGGTATAAATATATAGAAAACTTTCCATTTAAGGAAGGAAACCTTGAAATGGACGGCCCAAAAGAAAAAGATGGAACCTTAAAGTGGGACGGAGAGAATATTTTATATATAATTTTTTTTATCTATATTCAATCAAATTGACTCTTAACAAAAATATTCTTCCTCCTTAGACGCTTCCTCTCTCAAGGTTGATGGTTCACACAAATGATGTTATCATTATTCCCAAACCTTTTTTTTATTTTTTTATTAAGGAATTATTGTTAACCTAACCTGTATAGTTTAGAAAAGTATCAGCATACTCCTTCCGTCCCAATCTAAATGTCCAAAAATGGGTTCGGCGCGGGAATTAAGAGAAGTGGGGTAGGAAAGAGAAAAAGTGAGGTAGGAAAGAGAAAAAGTTTAAATGTTGTGAGTATGAAAAATTAAATAGGAGAGAGAATGAGTGGGAGGAATAGTTAGGAGAGAGAATGTTGTGAGTGTAAAAGTAAAGTAGGAGAGAGAATGAGTGGGTGAAATAGTGAAAAAAACTTTCCTTTTTGAAAATGAGACATTTTAAATGAAATGCTCAAAATGAAAAGTTTGAACATTTAAATTGAGACGAAAAGAGTATAATAGAAGGTGATAAGTTATCAACAATATGTTTATTGTTTGACGGTACTCACACTAAAAAGGAACTTTTACAAACTTTGACCTATCTCAAATGGATTTATTTCATGTAGAAATTACCGCCGATTCCTTCACCCCAATTTAAAAGATCAATTAATGCAAAAATTTTAAAATTTAATCACTTATTTCGACAACAAAATCAAAACTCCACCTGATCGCTAATTTAAAGACACTTATACCCGCACACAAACACACGTCTCTCTCCAGTCTCCCCTAGGCATGGGCAACCGGTTCCGATTTCGAACCGCCGGTTCCGGTTTCGAGAAAGGGGGAAACCGAGATGGAACCGCCAAAATCCGATTCCCGATTCCGGCTCCTTGATGCCGGTTCCGGTTCCACGATTTTCCGATTCTTATGTTGACCTGTTTTTTTGTTTTGTTTTTTGAAATCTGCACACATGGGCGACCGCCCAAGAGAAGTGGGCGACCGCCCAACACCAAATTCAAGGTTTTTAATCTAACAACAGATACAAAGGCAAGAAACTTGCCCCAAAATCTGATAGATTGATGTCAAGATCTTCGAAAAGTTGGCAACTTTTGCTAATTCATAGTCCCCAATTTTATTCGCTACTCTGTCATGATCAAGTCTTACTATTCACTATGAGCACAACTAGCCTCATTGTTCCTCTATAAAACTGTCATACATAACCGGTTTAAAGCTCCTCACATAAAATTATGTACAATTCCTCCTAATGATTCAAATCCTCTAAGCACTAGTTTAAATACTAGAGCATATGAATTTCAAAAATATTGCAACAGGGCAAGCAAATGAAACTGCTATGCATAACCAGTTTATATACTAGAGCATATACATAGGGATGCTGATTCATAACCAAGGCTTGAGTGAAGAAACAAACATTGCAAGGAACAAAAAAAGGCAAGCAAAGTGCATATCTGTTTTTGTTCTAGGTAAAAGCCATGAACTATTATTTGATAGCAGAAACATCAACAGACATCCATTTGTAAAAAGTCAAAAAAAGGGGCAAATTTGACTGAAAAAGCTGTAAAAAAAAGGGGCAAATTTCGATTTTTTTTGAATTTTCAGCAAGAACCGCCGGTTCTCCGGTTCCGAACCGCCGGTTCCCCGGTTCCGGTTCCGGTTCCAAAACCGGCGGTTCACGGTTTTCTGAAAAGAGGAACCGAGGCTGAACCGTGAACCGGCCGGTTTCGGTTCTTGCCGGTTCCGGTTTCGGCTCGGTTCTCCGGTTCCGCCCGGTTCCGGTTTGCCCATGTCTAGTCTCCCCTCCCGTTTCTCACCAGCTCCGACCACCTTTTCCCCATCTCTGACCACCCTTCCCCTCACCCAACCTCAGGTGACCCCTAACCTACGATTATTTGACATAGTCAAATGCTTCACCTCTTTCTCTCCCACCTCTTTCTCTCTCTCTCTCTCTCTCTCTCTCTCTCTCTCTCTCTCTCTCTCTTCAAAGCACTATTCTTCAGCTTTCTCCTACACACTGATTTCTCGTCGTCTTTTCCAACATCGCCGCCAACAATGTCGTCCTCCTCAGCCTCATCACTTCCCACGACGAATGCACTCTTATCTAATCAATTCAATATTGCGGCAGAACCATCCAATTACAACAATGGATTCTCCTGCGAAATTACAGTTAACTCCATCAGAAACTACACCACTTTTTTTAGGGTATAAAGTTTAATTGCAAACGTCAAAAATATTGAATTGATTTAAAAAAAATCAATGAATTCTTCAAAAAAAAAAAAGAGGAAAATTAAGAATCAAGACTTATTTTTTTAGAAGATTAATAAAAGAGTTTATTATTTATGGCCGGAGGTGGCCGTACGTTTTGTGAGTGATTGTGTGTGCATTAAAAGTGAGTGTGTGTGTGTGTGTGTGTGTGTGTGTTTGTGAAGGTGTGTTTTGAAGATTGGAAAGATGAAGCTTATATTTTGGGAGTGTGTAAATATAAACAATAAATATGGAATGAAAAACTAAACAGCCAGTAACCAATTTCTTGGTTTGTGAGTTTTAGCCTAACTGTGAACTTAATAAAAACAATAATGAACATAACTAAAAACAACTGTAAACTTAACAAATATGTCAAATAATCTTATAAAATTTCAAAAACAGAGGAAATAAAAGACTAAAACAACTGTGAACTTAACAAATATGTCAAATAATTTTATTAAATTGCAAAAATAGAGATTATAAAGATTAAAAAAAAAAAACTGTAAAGTTAACTAAAAATAAATGTGAACTTAACAAAAAAACTGTGAACTTAACAAACATGTCAAATATCTCAAAAAAAAAAACAAAAATAGAAAAAGAAAAAGCCTAAAAACAATTGTAAACTTAGCTAAAACAACTGTGAATTAAATAAAATAAAAGACATTTTCATGCAAAAATTATGAACTTAACTGAAGCAACTGTCGACTTCTCTTATTTGTTCTTTGAACAACTATGAAAAATAAATGTTAACTTCTAAAAAAACAATTATGAACAAATGTGAACTTCTCAAATTTGATTCAGATTATATGTTGATGCTACTAGTTTGATTCATCTTGATGATACAAACACAACGGTGCTCTCGAATATTTTTTTGACTTCTGAATCTTAAAATTTTCATTCTAAAGTTTTAAAGGGAAAAAACAAGGGAGGAGAAAGGGTGTGACATTTGGTCCCTTAATGACACGCGTGTCCATTTATAAAAAGTGGACTCGGTGATCGTTTTCAAAAATATGTGTCATAGGTGATCGTTTTTGTTAGAATGAGGGACGATTTGGTAACTGCCCATTTATTTCATTTCATATCCTCAAGTTGATCTTAATTAGAATATACTATAAGTTTATTCTTATTATGTAGTAATTATGATTGCAAATAAAAAATGAAAAGGATAAACCGAGGAAGTGGGTCAAACCGAGCTCCCCCAACTCGACGAGCTAACTATGCTCGACATACAAACAACACTTGGAATAATCTCGTGATCGGGATGGCTCATTGCTCATCACTCACTTACAATATGGATGAGCTATAATATTTGCTCGTCCTCGTCTAGGCAGGTTTGGATTAGAGTTGCCACCAGTGAATAATCTCATGATATGGATGGCTCATTGCCATCACTCTCTTACAACATGGATGAGCTATAATATTTGCTCATTCTCATTTAGGCAGTTCTGAAGTAGAGTTGACATCAGTTGCAAAGCCAGAAAATTTTGTAAAGGGGGTCAAAATTGCTTTTGAGATAATTAATATAATTGAGATATACAAATTTAGGATACAAGGGGTCGAAATAATATTTTAGTGCAAAGTTTTCTGAAAATTAAAGGGATCAAAATGTATAAATTCATATTTTAATTGAAAAATGTCATTTTCTAAAAATTTAATATGTTAAAATTGGTACATTACAAAATTGTATGGGGTCAAATGACCCCATGAAGACAATGTAGCTTCGACATTAGTTGCCATTACCCACCGTCTTCGACAAAGTAGGGGTGATGTTAAAGATAGTGATGCTGATGATGCTCATATTGCTAAAGTCAACTTGGTTACTAAGTAGCAGAAGAATGAGATCAATCACGATGTCCTACTATGCTTAACCAAGGTTGCTGCACATAACAGCAGCATTGTTTGGAACTGAATTCTGTTAGTCAGTTAGTGGCATATTTGTAAATAGAATAAAGTTGTAGGGTAGTTTAGCTGTCTGAGCTGAGTACTTAACAAACTTGTTAAGTCAGTTTAAGAGAGTTGGTTAGAATAGTTGTTACTCTCTCAGTTTTCTCTCTCTGTAATTCATCATGTAACCAGTAATCTTTGATCAATGAATTTGAGTGTTTTCATTCCTTTTATCAAAGTTAATATGGTATCAGAGCTTATCGATCATCACATTCGTTGTTCATATTCTTCCTCTGTTTTCGATCTGTGAACCATTTGATTTTCGATCATTAATTGGTGCTTTGCTCTTCAATTTGTTCCTCAATCGACGTTCTGATCTTCGGAATGGCTGCTGCTGCTACTAATTCCAGTTCTTCTTCGACAAATTCTTCTTCTACAATGGAAATTGGCCTCGACTCCAATATGCATCCATTATTTATGCATACCAACGATCATCCAGGTTTGATCCTTGTCTCTATTAAGCTCTCTGGTAGTGAGAATTACAGTGCGTGGAAGCGATCCATGGCCATTGCCCTATATGCTAAGAACAAAATATGTTTAGTTGATGGTTCATTTCCCATTCCTGAGCGTAATTCCAGTACTTATAATTTGTATGCTCGTGCAAATGACATGGTTATTTCCTGGATTTTCAATGTGGTTAATGATTCTATTAGCAGTAGTTTACGCTTTGTAACCTCTGCTTCAACTGTTTGGTCTGAATTGAATCAACGATTTGCTAGTATTGATGGCCATAGAATTTTTCAATTAGAAAAAGATCTTCATTCCTTGGAACAAAATTAGAGCACTGTTGAAGCCTATTATCATAAACTCAAAGGACTTTGGGATGAGAGTTTAGCCTTGGATATTATTTCTGCCTGTTCATGCCATGTTTGTACTTGTGGAGTTCTAAGGCTCAAGCTGAGAGAGAGCAGAGAATGAAACTCATGCAATTTTTGATGGGGCTTCAAGAGAGTTTTCTAAATGTCAGAGGTCAAATTTTGAGGATGAAACCTCTCCCTACCATAGATGAGGCTTATAATATGGTTAGGCAGGAGGAATCCTTGAGACATGGTTATATACCAGATCAAGTAACAATGGCTGCACCTGTTCAATCTTCCTCTGCATATCCTTTTGTTGCTAATGCTACCACTTATCATTCTGGTTCTGCTTCTAAATCTGGTTTTTCCAAGTCTCCTTTCAAGAAGGTAATCATTTGTAATTACTGCAATAAGGAAGGTCATGTAAGGTCTGAATGTTACAAGCTTAATGGCTTCCTTCCTGGTCATCCTGCTTTGACGAAGGGCAAATTTCAGAGGGGACAGGATCATATGAAGCCTACTGGTTGGTCTAATGGTTCTTGCTAGTTCTGGTATTGGTACTGGTTCTAAAGCTATGCAAGTGGACAATGGCAAAGGTCCTATTCCATTCTCTGAGTTTGAGCAGCTTCAGAATCAAGTCAATCAATTGATGGTTCTCATGAAAGGGAAAGATACACCAGAAGATCATATTTATGGTAGTATGATACATTCTGCAGGTATGATCACATCTTATTTTGGTCAACCTGTTATTGCTGCATCATTTTATGTTGATCACACTTGGGTAGTGGATTCAGGAGCCACAGACCATATTTGTATCTCTTTGTCTCTAATGCATTCCATCATAGATCTTCTCACTCCCATTCATATATCTCTTCCTAATGGTACTTTTGTCACAGTTCATAAATCTGGTTCTGCCTATATCAATAATTTTCTCACATTACATCGTGTGTTGTTTGTTCCCAATTTTGCTTTCAATCTTCTTTCTGTCTCAAAATTGACATCCCATTCTTCATATCAAGTATCTTTCTGTAACGACCCCAACCCTAGGCACTAATTTTAAATATTATATTATATGCTTTTAATATTTACGTTAGTTTTATGTGTTCAATCATGTCTTTAAATTTTTAAATTAAGATAAATTGGGTGAGTAGTAAGATTAGAATCTTTTGAGAACTTATTGGATATTTAATAAAGAAATTAGGGGAAATAATAAAAAATGGAAAAATGATAAATAGTACAAGAAGGTAAATGGGTAGGATGAATTATTTGAGTAAAGGTTAGTTTTAAATTTTAAAATGAAAGCCTTAGTTTAATTGTTGTGGGAGGGGGGCCAAATTGTTTTACCTTCTCCTAGGCTTGACAAGTGCCTCCCCCATACTCCCTCCTTGACCGGCCCCTCCCCTCTCCATCATCCTCCTCTTACTCTCCTTCTCCCTCCTTCATTCATTCTTACTTCTCTAGAGAAACTAAGAAACCTCCATGGAAGCTCCCTTCTTCCAAGCTTGAGTCCAAGACATTTCTTCACCAAAAATCAAGTCTAAGAGCACCATTGAAGTTGGATCACCTAGAGGAAGCCATCAAGTTAGAAAGATCAATCTTTCCTTATAAAATCCAAAGGTGAGTTGTTATGACCTCCTTTCATTTATGTGTTCATGAACTATCTATTGTTGTTCTTGGTGTTGTGATTGTTGTTATATGTTTTGGAAATCTTCTTGGAGTTAGAAAATGGATTAATGACTTAAAAAGATGTTGTGGTTCATGGGAGTTGATTTAGATTTAAGGGAATGGGTGGAATTTGTAGTGATAATCCATCTAGGGTTACTTGGGTTTGGGTTTACATGTTTATATGGGACTTGGTAAGATTGAAGTATTCTTGGGTGCTCTTGACTTAAGCTTAGTTAGAAGAATGGAAACCTAGGCTTCAAAGAGGTAAAAATCTGGAAATGGGCTACTGGAGGCTTGGGCGGTCGCCATTGGGGGCTTGGGCGGCCGCCCATCATGGCAGGAATTCACTTTGGCCTTAAAACTCACTTGGGCGGTCGCCCAAGTGGTGAGGGCGGTCGCCCATAGTGGCAGAAACCATAATTACCTTTGAAGTCCACTTGGGCGGTCGCCCAAGTGGTTAGGGCGGTCGCCCATACCCCTGAACCAAACTTTTTCAAATTTAATAAGAATTGTTTAGTAAGTTGTTTGACCTCTTAGAAATGGTGACTCCCACCCAATATAAATTAGTAGAACCTAATCAACCCGGATACGAATTGATCCTCTTTAACCTGAGTTAGAGTAGGATACTTTGGCTTGGCCATGACGTCTTTTTTGGTCGAAATGGAATTGTGGGAGTAGTTAAATATTGTTCGGAAAGTGGTCCAAACTTGGGAAGTAGGTCTTGCACTTTCATTAAGATCATCCAAGGTTAAGTAATAACTTCGTAGGTTTGGTTTATGGTACTTGGTGACTTTACTTGTTCCCCTATCCTTGGTGATTAGTTAGAAATAGCGTAGAAACCATAAGTTTCACTATTTCGTTAATGGAAGATGAGCATGTATCGCCTTGTGGCATTATTATCCCAATTTGTGGAATTATTGAATTTGGTGTATACCTTAATATCCTAGGTATGGATTATTTGGCAAGTTGTTGTGTTGTATCCCGGTGTGGATTAATTGGTACATGATTGTATTGTATCCCGGTGTGGATTATGTGGTTATATTGTTACCTTAATTGAGTTCATATGCATTGATGATATTACGCATTGTGTATTACATGAATTGTTGCACTATGGTACTGTTTAGCATGAGTATACATTACCGTATTGTTGTTATATTATTATCCCTTTTTGTGGATTACTTCAAGTGTCTATTATGTGCTTGAACGTGTGTACATTCAGGGGGTATAATGAAATTCAATCAATTACTGATTTGTTCTATAAATGATTGAAGGTTCATTATACCTGTGACCTTACCCCTCTGTGGCCACAGAGTGGGCGTGCAAGCTTCTGTATTGACCCAAAAGGCTTTACATACTGCTGCGATTGGCGATTAGGGGGAATGCTTCTGTATTAAGCCTAAAGCTTTACAGTTAGCGACATTATTTGTGGATACTCTATTATAGGTATCTTTTCTTATATGGATCTCGGGGTATGAGTCCTATAAGAGGTGAATGTGCTTTGGAGGCAATTCACCAAAGAGTGAGTTTTACTCCCACGTTGTACGACTTATTGTTCGAGACGGGAAAAAGGTAAAATGAGGTAACGTAAGGTGTTTACCGCTTTTATAATGTGTTATGTGCTACCATGCTATGTGTTGCATCTTGTTTGGCATCTTCTTTGCATTCATAATAGCTCATTGAGATTTATTCTCACCCCTCTCCCTTTCTTGTTTTAGATTCCGAGACGGGTGACCCGAACCGGTGAGGCCGGGGATATCATTGTGGACTTTTACTTTTGGGGGCTTGTCAGGTTAAGTATAGGAGTTGGTTATTAGGAGTATTTATTTAATATTCCTCTTTCACAAGTTGTATGGAAAACTCTTTTGTTAAACAATGTTATTTAGGGTTTCCAATGTAATTGATCATATTACGGTTTATTAAAGTTGTGGTTGGATTTCCTCTAAGTAGAGATATTACCAATTTATTTTTTTTGGAAGTATGAAAAGTGGTTTTCTTTTAAAGGCAAATAAATGTTTTAGAAATTTAAATGGATTTTCTTAGTTTGAGCTCCTCTAGCTCGGGACACGCGTTAGGTCCCGGGTTGGGGTGCTCACAGTTAATATCGAGCTTAGTTTAGAGGTCAAGGGTAGATGTCTAGACTAAGTGGGAATGAGTGGTAATTAACGCAGGAGTGTTTAATGCAGGAGTTCGTTCTAATGGCCGGAAGCAAGGATGATCAGCGAAAGGTTCTAGAAATTGAAGAAGATATGGGTATAGGTGGAATTCAGAATGAAGAAATGATGGAATTATTCAGGAAGTTTGTACAGGATATGGAGACTAGAGGATCAGTTCCGAATCAACATGAGGGATGTCAAAGTGATGGATGGGAAAGGTTTGTGAAGATGAATCCGCCGAGTTTTAATGGATATCCGGATCCGTTAAAGGCAGAAAACTGGTTAGAGAAAATGAACAAAATCTTTGAGATTATGGAGAGTCGCAACGAAGAGAAAGTTAGGTATGCCGTTTTCAAGCTTGAGGGTCCAGCTGATCAGTGGTGGCAGAAATTGAAGGAAAGTTGGGAGCGGGATCATACGCCCGGATTTGGGACAATTTCACTCGGCGGTTCGAGGATTATTTCATTTCGATGGTTACAAGGGACAAGAAGGAGATCGAATTCTTAGGACTAGAACAAGAGGGATCATGACGGTGAATCGGTATGTAATCAGGTTTGAGGAATTAGCTAGAAGTTGCCCTCATTTAGTATCGTATGAAGCAAAAAGAGTTCATAGGTTTATAAAAGGTTTGAGGATTGAGTTTAGAAAGAAATTAGTGATTGACAACTTCACCAATTATCAGACAGCCTTAGAGAGAGCTTATAAGATCGAGAATAGCATTGAGGAAAATAAGGGAAAATCGAAAGGTAAGATTGGAAATAAGTCAAAGTATTTAGGACAAGGATCCGAAATCATTAGAAAGACGACGAGGACTTTAACTTCGGGAAGTGTGAGAGAGGAATTTATGGTAGATTCTTCGTCTAGGCCAATACCCAAACAGTATAGGATGATTTGTAAATTTTGCAAGAAGGTTGGACATACCGAAGATCGGTGTTGGAGTAAGCAAGGCAAGTGTTTAAATTGTGGAGCATTGTGACACTTTAGGAGGAATTGCCCAAGGATGACGTGGGGGACGGAGCTTGGCCGGCGGTCGGGCGAGTGGACGACAAAGAGGTAGTACCAAGAGAGATAACAATGGGGAACCGAAAGAGAAGGTCTATGGGCGAAGTATGTGTTTCGGGTTCGGAGAGATAGATCCCTCGTGAGGTCACTAGAGGTATATTTCCTGTCTCAGAAGTTAGGGGTCACATTTTATAGATCCTGTTTCATATCATTATGTGTGGCATAGTGTTTTGCTTCTATGTGTCATACATTGTTTGAAAATTTTGTTTTATTGTTAGAGGATTCTGCTTTTATGAGAGAATACCTCGAACCCTCTTTGGTTTACCACGATGGTGATGTGGTTATGGCTGAGCATGTATTGCCAGTTGAATTGGTATAATTATTAATTTATGATTTTGAGATATACTTGACTGGAGGGTTAAGTAGTTGTTGTATAATGATAGACTATCACAATAAGTGAGTCTCCTTTTTCCATGACTAGATTGCTTATATTGGTATTTGATATAGGTAAACCTTAATGTGAAATTCTTGTTATATATGAGTATTTAAGGTGAAACATTTGAATTAAGACGTGAAGGGTAATTGGTATATGTTAGACTTGCATGAGAAGTCTTTTTCAAAAAATTTTATGTGCTAGTTGTGAGTAAATGGTAAATATGCTCCCGTCGGTATATTTCATGTCTTTGGTTCGAGTATGATAAGCGAGAATTGTAATCCTTATTTTGATGGCTTTAGGGTAATTAGAAGTGATGATCTCTTTGTTAATTAAAGCTCAGGAAGATCGTGAAAATAATTTGAGAGTTGGGTTAATAATCTTTGATTAGAAGTCCTTGCATGCAAAGTTTAACTAGTGTGAGTTGACTCGGGAAGTTTCAAAAATTTGGGGTCCTATAGTTTAAGCTTGGAAGTTACTATGGATCTTACGAGGATTGTGTCCGTAATCTTTGAGGTTGGCAAAGTGCTACCAAAGGAATTTTTAAGGAATTCTAGAGAATTATAAAATCGTTGATTTAGATAACTCGGAAGGATATCAATGGTGTAAGATGTAATAAGAATGAGTCATATTGGTAGAAATGGAGAATAAAGTAACTATATATCCTATCCTTACCTTACCTAATGAATGTGGGAATTTTGTGAAATTTTAAGGTGTATTAAAGGAAGATTAGATTATGATATTATACGAAATGGGAAATTGATAACGTATGCTTTGAGGAGTTTAACTTAGATAAGTGAGATTTTCTTATCCTCTACTCGGGAGTAGCTACACTTGTGTTGCGTTATTTAAGTAGGAACCTTATCTTTTTGAAGCTTCCTTTGAGAGTTGTACTGATTCTAAGAGTTGGAGGATTAAGTTAGTCGAAAGGAAGAGATTTGAAGACTACCCAAATTCTTGAGGAATAGGTTATGTTGTGTGGCGGATTTCCTTTCCACTTGAGAAGTTTAATTAACCTTAGCGAGTTGCGTATAATAGCAGTTATTATTTTAAGCATTGAGATAAAACCGTATGAGGCGTGGTTCAGGAAGATATTTCGATCTCCAATTTGTTGAGGTGAAATTAGTGACGCTAGGCCTAAGGTAATTTAGCGCCAAAGTTTGGTAATCCATTTGAAGTTTTTAGAAAATGTTGGTGATTTGACTTATAGGCCGAGCGTGGGGCGGCTTGCGAGTATTTGAAGTTTTAAATGAAATATCGTAATGCATTGGGTAACATAAGATGTAATATTTTTTTTTATATATATACTTTCTTTGAGGTCGTGAAATTTGGGTTAGTGATGATGGTATGGTATTCTCGGAATATTAAGTTGTAATATCACATTATTAAGGAAATTAGAATCTTGGAAAGAATCATAGCATTGATGAGACTAATTGGGAATTGAAGTCTTAGAGTATTTGAGTTGTGAAAATGTATAGTAGAATCATGCTATTGAGAAATCTAATTAAAAATATTAAGTTAGAATGTGTGAAAGGTAACCTTCACTATTTGATCATTAGGGTAAGCGACAGTCAAATTCGGGACGAATTTTCTTTAAGGGGGAGTGAGTGTAACGACCCCAACCCTAGGCACTAATTTTAAATATTATATTATATGCTTTTAATATTTACGTTAGTTTTATGTGTTCAATCATGTCTTTAAATTTTTAAATTAAGATAAATTGGGTGAGTAGTAAGATTAGAATCTTTTGAGAACTTATTGGATATTTAATAAAGAAATTAGGGGAAATAATAAAAAATGGAAAAATGATAAATAGTACAAGAAGGTAAATGGGTAGGATGAATTATTTGAGTAAAGGTTAGTTTTAAATTTTAAAATAAAAGCCTTAGTTTAATTGTTGTGGGAGGGGGGCCAAATTGTTTTACCTTCTCCTAGGCTTGACAAGTGCCTCCCCCATACTCCCTCCTTGACCGGCCCCTCCCCTCTCCATCATCCTCCTCTTACTCTCCTTCTCCCTCCTTCATTCATTCTTACTTCCCTAGAGAAACTAAGAAACCTCCATGGAAGCTCCCTTCTTCCAAGCTTGAGTCCAAGACATTTCTTCACCAAAAATCAAGTCTAAGAGCACCATTGAAGTTGGATCACCTAGAGGAAGCCATCAAGTTAGAAAGATCAATCTTTCCTTATAAAATCCAAAGGTGAGTTGTTATGACCTCCTTTCATTTATGTGTTCATGAACTATCTATTGTTGTTCTTGGTGTTGTGATTGTTGTTATATGTTTTGGAAATCTTCTTGGAGTTAGAAAATGGATTAATGACTTAAAAAGATGTTGTGGTTCATGGGAGTTGATTTAGATTTAAGGGAATGGGTGGAATTTGTAGTGATAATCCATCTAGGGTTACTTGGGTTTGGGTTTACATGTTTATATGGGACTTGATAAGATTGAAGTATTCTTGGGTGCTCTTGACTTAAGCTTAGTTAGAAGAATGGAAACCTAGGCTTCAAAGAGGTAAAAATCTGGAAATGGGCTGCTGGAGGCTTGGGCGGTCGCCCATGGGGGCTTGGGCGGCCGCCCATCATGGCAGGAATTCACTTTGGCCTTAAAACTCACTTGGGCGGTCGCCCAAGTGGTGAGGGCGGTCGCCCATAGTGACAGAAACCATAATTACCTTTGAAGTCCACTTGGCGGTCGCCCAGTGGTTAGGCGGTCGCCCATACCCCTGAACCAAACTTTTTCAAATTTAATAAGAATTGTTTAGTAAGTTGTTTGACCTCTTAGAAATGGTGACTCCCACCCAATATAAATTAGTAGAACCTAATTAACCCGGATACGAATTGATCCTCTTTAACCTGAGTTAGAGTAGGATACTTTGGCTTGGCCATGACGTCTTTTTTGGTCGAAATGGAATTGTGGGAGTAGTTAAATATTGTTCGGAAAGTGGTCCAAACTTGGGAAGTAGGTCTTGCACTTTCATTAAGATCATCCAAGGTTAAGTAATAACTTCGTAGGTTTGGTTTATGGTACTTGGTGACTTTACTTGTTCCCCTATCCTTGGTGATTAGTTAGAAATAGCGTAGAAACCATAAGTTTCACTATTTCGTTAATGGAAGATGAGCATGTATCGCCTTGTGGCATTATTATCCCAATTTGTGGAATTATTGAATTTGGTGTATACCTTAATATCCTAGGTATGGATTATTTGGCAAGTTGTTGTGTTGTATCCGGTGTGGATTAATTGGTACATGATTGTATTGTATCGGTGTGGATTATGTGGTTATATTGTTACCTTAATTGAGTTCATATGCATTGATGATATTACGCATTGTGTATTACATGAATTGTTGCACTATGGTCTTTGTTTAGCATGAGTATACATTACCATGTTGTTATATTATTATCCCTTTTTGTGGATTACTTCAAGTGTCTATTATGTGCTTGAACGTGTGTACATTCAGGGGGTATAATGAAATTCAATCAATTACTGATTTGTTCTATAAATGATTGAAGGTTCATTATACCTGTGACCTTACCCCTCTGTGGCCACAGAGTGGGCGTGCAAGCTTCGTATTGACCCCAAAAGGCTTTACATACCGCTGCGATTGGCGATTAGGGGAATGCTTACGTATTAAGCCTAAAGCTTTACGGTTAGCGACATTATTTGTGGATACTCTATTATAGGTATCTTTTCTTATATGGATCTCTGGGGTATGAGTCCTATAAGAGGTGAATGTCTTTGGAGGCAATTCACCAAAGAGTGGAGTTTTACTCCCACGTTGTACGACTTATTGTTCAGACGGGAAAAAGGTAAAATGAGGTAACGTAAGGTGTTTACCGCTTTTATAATGTGTTATGTGCTACCATGCTATGTGTTGCATCTTGTTTGGCATCTTGCTGCATTCATAATAGCTCATTGAGATTTATTCTCACCCCTCTCCCTTTACTGTTTTAGATTCCGAGACAGGTGACCCGAACCAGTGAGGCCGGGGATATCATTGTGGACTTTTACTTTTGGGGGCTTGTCAGGTTAAGTATAGGAGTTGGTTATTAGGAGTATTTATTTAATATTCCTCTTTCACAAGTTGTATGGAAAACTCTTTTGTTAAACAATGTTATTTAGGGTTTCCAATGTAATTGATCATATTACGGTTTATTAAAGTTGTGGTTGGATTTCCTCTAAGTAGAGATATTACCAATTTATTTTCTTTGGAAGTATGAAAAATGGTTTTCTTTTAAAGGCAAATAAATGTTTTAGAAATTTAAATGGATTTTCTTAGTTTGAGCTCCTCTAGCTCGAGACACGCGTTAGGTCCCGGGTTGGGGTGCTCACACTTTCACTAAGTCCAAATGCATTTTCCAGGACCTACAATTGATGAAGGTCACAGCTTCTGGGGAAATACATAATGGACTTTACATTCTTCATGCTCTTCCTGCTCATTCTGCTGTCAACATTGCTTCTGCCCATCATACTTCTGTTCTGCCTTCTACTTCTCATCTATGGCACCAGAGATTGGGCCATTGCTCATTTGATACAATGTCTAAAATTCCTTGTTTGTCTTCTTCTGTTGATTTCAGATATAAACAAGAGATTATGTCATGTCATGTATGTCCTTTAGCAAAGCAACATAATCTTCCATTTCCTGTTAGTTCTATCAAAACATCTCTTCCATTTGATCTTGTTCATATTGATTTGTGGGGTCCTTATAGGGTTACTACCATGAATGGTTGCAAATTTTTCTTAACCATTGTTGATGATTATACAAGAAGCATATGGACATATTTGATGCCTTCCAAGCAGCATGTCTTTTCTATTCTTAAATCTTTCTTCAGCTTTGTTCTTACTCAGTTTAACCTTCATATCAAATCTGTAAGAACTGACTATGGGACTGAGTTTTTTAATAAGGATGTGAGACCATTTCTTGCCAATTTAGGGGTCATACATTTTAGTTCATGTGTTAACACTCCACAACAAAATGGTGTAGTTGAAAGGAAATACCAACATCTCTTAAATGTAGCTAGAGCTCTTAGATTTCAAGCTCATCTTCCTATTCATTTTTGGGGTTATTCTCTTCTTGCAGCCACATATCTCATTAATAGAGTTCCCACCAGTGCTACTAACTTTAAGACCCCATTTGAGCTCTTATACAACAAACCTCCTGATTACTCTCATTTGAAATCCTTTGGTTGTCTATGCTTTGCTTCAGTTCATTCTTCTGATAAATTTGAACCCAGAGTAATCAAATGTTTGTTCTTAGGATATCCTTTTGGCCAGAAGGGTTACACACTCTATAATCTTGACTCTAAACAGATATTTGTTTCAAGGCATGTGGTGTTTCATGAGCATATTTTTCCTTTTTCTTTTCCCACAACTTCAGATTTCAGCTCTTCCATTGTTCCTTCTGATTTACCATGGCCTGTTGATGATAAACCACCTCATATTCTTCCCATTTCTCATGATACTTCTTCTTCTGTTCCTTCTCTTCCTACTTCTCAAAGTGGTTCTATTCCAGTTCAAGCTACTCCCATTCCTGTTCCAATTCCTCTCAGACATTCTTCTAGAATCAGGTCATTACCTTCCAAGCTCAATGATTATGTTGTCTCCTCTGTGTCAAAATATGATCCTTCCAACTTTGTTTCTTATCATCAATTTTCTCCTGATTCTTGTCATTTTATTAATGCATTGGATGGTATTGTGGAACCTAAATCTTATGCCCAAGCTGTGAAGGATCCTAGATGGATTGATGCTATGCAGAAGGAACTTATGGCCCTTGAAAGTAATCATACTTGGTCAGTTGTTCCTCTTTCTCAAGGAAAAGTCCCTGATGGTTGTAAATGGGTTTATAAGATCAAGTATTTGTCTGATGGTAGCATTGAAAGATTCAAAGCTAGACTAGTTGCTAAAGGCTACACACAACATGAGGGGATTGATTATTCAGAGACTTATGCCCCTGTTGTAAAGATGGTTACTGTTAGATCTTTATTGGCCTTAGCTGCTGTGAGGAAGTGGGATATTTTTCAACTTGAATAATGCATTTCTTCATGGTACATTGGATGAAGAGGTGTTCATGGAGATCCCCAAAGGATATGTTCATAATTTGGGTAAGGATTTGGTATGCAAGTTGCATAAATCCTTATATGGTTTAAAACAAGCTTCAAGGCAATGGTTTGCCAAGCTAACTAAGGCCTTACTACATCTTGGTTATGTTCAATCACACTCAGATTATTCCATGTTTACTCTTAGATCCTCTTCTTCCTTCACCATTGTTCTGGTCTATGTAGATGATATATTGGTCACTGGCAACAATATCCAGGTCATCTCTTCTCTCATGAAGTATTTGCATGATCAATTCAGCATTAAGGATTTGGGGGTTATCAAGTATTATTTGGGGTTGGAGATATTCAGATCTTCTGATGGTATTCACATTAACCAAAGGAAGTATGCATTGGATTTGGTTGAAAGTGCTGGCCTTTTGCATGCTAAACCACTCACTATTCCTTTAGATCCTAATGACAAGCTTTTTCTTGATCAAGGGACTTTACTTGTTGATCCTAGTCCATATAGACAGATGGTGGGCAAGCTCATTTACTTAACAGTCACAAGACCTGATCTCTCATTTGCTGCACATCTTCTTAGTCAATTTGTTCATACTCCTAGAGATACTCACATGCAGGCTCTCCTTAGAGTTCTCAGATATGTCAAAGCTTTTCCAGGTCAAGGTCATTATTTCCCTGCCAATAATGATTTGTGTTTAAGGGCCTATTGTGACAGTGATTGGGCAGGTGATCCTAACAATAGAAAATCTGTTACTGGGTTTTGTTTGTTCTTGGGCTCTTCTCTTATCTCTTGGCAGTCCAAGAAACAAACAGTGGTGGCAAGATCCTCTGCTGAAGATGAGTACAGGGCCCCACTATTCTATAAATGAGGGAAGGGGTGCTCTTGCAGTAACCGCCTTTGGGCACACTATAAATATAGCGTCATTATCAGATCGGAGCCCTTGCACCTTGAAACTAGGGTTTAAATGGTTCGGTTTGGGTTAAGTTATGGATCGAACCACTAGTCAGTAGTTTAAAAAAATTTCAAATCGAAACGAACCATGAAAAAATTCAAACCGAATCAAACCAAACCAAACCGCCATGATTTGGTTCGATTTGGTTCGAACCGCGATTTGATTGTACGGTTCGAACCGCGGTTTGAACCACAATTCAAAACACAGTTCAAACCATAGAATATTGCTTAAACCATTAATTAAAATATGATTTTAGACTACACAATTTATTGTCATGTTTGTTAGAATTTTTCAGACATAACATACATAAGAGATTCCGTACAACTTGAAATTGTATTTCAATATAATAACAACATGTCATTTGAGTACTTGAAATTGTATGTGTTAAAGAGTGAATTAACATTATTAAAACAAGATTAACCAAAAGAATAAAGGGTTATGAGCAAATACCCATAAATAAAATTAGTGATTTTCAAATCTAAATGTAAGATGAACTACGATTAATATTGGACGATTTAGTAAGAAAAAATTGTAAGCACTTTTAACCTAATGTTGGCACTGATCAATAAAATTAACACAATTTCAAACTAAGAGAGAGAGAGAGAGAGAGAGAGAGAGAGAGAGAGAGAGAGAGAGAGAGAGAGAGAGAGAGAGAGAGAGAGAGAATACTCTCTCCGTCCCAGTCTAGTGTAAATTTTTGGTCAATTTTGACCAACTTTGACCAATAATTTAAGGCCATAATAATGATACTAATAAAAATTTAAAAATTTGTTATTGTATCACGCTTAATAATATTAACAATAATATTTTTTGGATTTTTATTAGGATCATTATTATGGCCTTAAACTATTGGTCAAAGTTAATTAAAGTTGATCAAAAATTTACATTGGGCTGAAACGGAGGGAGTATAGAATAGAATAGAGCCAACAATCAAAAAAAAAAAGAAAGAGAAGAAGATTGATAAACATAAATAAAATAACCCCTAATCAAACATTGAACTAACAGCTCACTCACGCATAATAAGTTGAAAACACAAAATATCTTATAATTAAGTCTTTCGTTAATCATTAAAAAAATCAGCAGGTTTAGTCACCTCCTCACTCATTCTACAAGTCAATAAATATGAAACTCACATAAACCTCAAATCAAGCAATTCTCTTTTCCTCATTTACCCCTTCCATCTTCAAATATTACTCATTCACACAACACCCATCCTTTCGGTACAATTTGAATTTGAATGTTGCATCGAAATTTCGAGGATATTTTCAGTCATTTCATTTGGACACAAACATACAAACTCATCCCCATTACTTCAGCAGTACCCTTCTCTTCACCTTCCTTTATTTATACCCGACACCAGCTCGCTCCCCATCTCTCTCTCTCTCTCTCTCTCTCTCTCTCTCTCTCTCACACACACACACACACACACACACACACACACACACACGAAAACAGAATACTCCGTTAAATTAAAACCATTAACTTCCCTATCTTAACAAACACAGCCTGTTCTACTGTTCTCCATAGCTTGAAAAGATAAAGATATATATAGAGAGAGAGAGAGAGGGAGGGAGAGAAAAAGAAAACCCAAATCAGAGTTAGTTAGAGAGAGAAAGTGAGCTAGCAAGCTAATCAATCAAAGATGAGATCAACCAATCACTTGATAGGCTTACTAAATTTCATCACCTTCTTGCTCTCAATCCCAATACTGGGTGGCGGTATATGGCTGAGCAGCCGTGCAAACAACACCGACTGCCTCCAGTTCCTCCAGTGGCCGCTCATAGTCATCGGCGTCTCCATCATGGTCGTCTCTTTGGCCGGATTCGCCGGCGCGTGTTACCGAAACACCTTCCTCATGTACCTCTACTTGTGGGCCATGTTCCTCATCATCGCCACGCTCCTGGGGTTCATCATCTTCGCTTATGCCGTCACAGATAAAGGGTCGGGTCGGGTTGTGATGAATCGGGCGTACCCGGATTATTACCTGGAGGACTATTCGGGTTGGTTGAAGGAACGGGTCTCGAGAGATAGCTACTGGGGCAAGATCAGTTCTTGTATCCATGATTCGAAAGTGTGTCGGAGAACCCGTCGGGTCGCGGGTGGGTTTGCTGAATCTGCTGACATGTATTACGCCAGAAAGCTCAATCCTATTCAGGTTAGTGGCTGGCTTTTAGTTTAAAATTTTAATTGATAGTTTTTCTTTTTATTTATTTTCTAATTAGTAGTTACATAGATAACTGCTTGCCTGTTGTGAAAGAATAAATATAGGAATTATAATACTTTTTCTGTTCCAAAATGATATTCCCACTTTTTTAGCCTTTACTATAAACCAATTTTGAATAATAATTTAGATTGAAATAATTATCTTAATTCAAAGCTAAAACTTGTTATTGATAGTATTGTTGATGGTGTATTAATAACAAGTTTTAGATTTTCATTTGTAGGATTAAATCAACCTAAAATTGTGGCTTAAAAGTCATTTGTAGTAAAAAAAAAAAAAATTGGAAAAATCATTTTGGGGCGGAAGGAGTACTTTGATTTTGCTTTTGAGGTGGTATTTTACTCTTGTTTGATGACTGACTGATAACTTAAAGCTTGGCTGAAACTTTATAGGCTAATGGTTGATGATTTATTGTTAACGGTTGATTAATTGACAAGTACGTATTTGTTATTGGCTGTTTTGATGAGTTATTTTGAAGGAAAATAGTATATTTATATATAAATTGGCAGTAAGAAAAGATTCTGGGAGAAATTTAAGATCTGGGATGCCAATGTTACCCATATTTTTTGGTATGCATAAAATATGCCTTTGTATTCTGATTCTCTTTGATGCTTATGTTTGCTTTGGCAATGGAGCCATCCCATAAGGTGAGTGGGTGGGAGGTGTTGGTCTAATCGAGATTGACTGATGACTTGTGCTTTGTGCAGTAGATGTATATACGTTGGCATTAGCAATATCTAAGCAAATGTGTCAAACGCGCTATAAAAAAACCGTCTGTAGTTGTTTTCTACCAAAAGGAATGGGTCATTTGGCCAAATAACCATCTTTTCTTAAACTTCCCCATGCCCCTCCAATCATTTTCTTGAAAGTCGATAATGGTGGCTCATGCACGTGATAAGGGGTTAATGTACTACACAATTTACACTTTAAACCCCTAAATTGTACATTGTATTACATCAAAATTCATTTACAGAGCAGAAATGCAAGTTTTCTGCTTGCATTTGTGTGCTTGAGTGTGAAGGCTTTCCATTTGAATCCCCAGTAACGTGATTGAGCCATCATTTTTTACTTTGGATAAACAAAAAGCAGGAAAAAGAAAGGCGAGAGATTTAACTTTTTGTCCCTATAAAGGTTTTGTAGCCAAAAACACCATTTGAATAACCCATTATTTACAGATGGTACATTTGATTCCCCTTTTCCTCAACTAGTATATTCTTCTTTTTTGGTCGCTAACTTTAAAGATGCCAGCATAAATGACTATGTAGATATTGCAGAATCTTAACTGCAGCAAACTTTTCCATTTTTTTTTCTCCCCAGTTACTGTCAAGCAGGTCCATTATCTTTCCAATTCCTCACACACACACACACACACACACACACACACACACACACACATATATATATATATATATACTCCTATATATATATATATAGAGAGAGAGAGAGAGAGGATGATGGCTAATGATATCCTAGACTTTATTGATCTTCTTATCTAATTTTTGGTTGGGGTCCCTTTCAATCAGATCTTGCCCATATCTGATTTGTTAGGACCTCTCTCCCACATTTTTGCTATTTCCCTGCTTCCAATGGCCAAGATGGTGTCACGTTTCTCTTGTTGAAAGATCAAATACTGGGATTTAATCAGACTCGAAATGGACTTTACGTAGGACCGATTATTCTCAGCTCTGGATCCTCCAACAGGGAGTGTGGCATCATCTTGACCAATGGTAGTACGGTAGAAGCAAACTGTGGAAGCGTAATTTCCCATTCGGATTTGTTTAAGTAGCAGTATGACAAAATAAATGTTGATACTGATGTAAACGCAGCGGAATGATATAGGAATTAATCAATAATGATTAAAACCTCTGCAGGAATTAAAGGAATTCCCAAGAACTCAAGAACGAATTCTTTCGATAAAACACGAACTTTGCAAGATGCAAATTGAAATTTAATTGATAAAAGTCTAATTTTCGGAATTACAATGAAGGCCTATTTTATAGTGCCCATAAAACTTGAACAAGAATCCTAAACCTTCTAAAATTAATCCTAACATATATAGTAACCTAATAGGACTTAAAAACTAGTAGATCTCTTCAAAATCTATTCTAAAACTACCTATAATCAACCAATTAAAATTAAATCCGAAAATACAAATGAAATAATAAAAGATACAAAAATAATTAACATCCCAATTTACATCATTCACCACCACTTCAAAAGAACTCATCCCGAGTTCTCATCCGATGCCTGAAGCCGCCATCCCATTTAAAAAGATACTTCGAATAAACTTGACTTCTTGGCATCGTAAGATATGGAAAAATATTTTCAAAATCAAATAATATACTTCCATTATCCGTCCCATATTCTTCATCAATTATCTCCACTTTCTCTTTCTTCAATCCAACATAGCCACGCGTAGATAACTAGTTAATCCTCCTCTGGATGTTCTAGCGCTAGCGCGGACGCCTCGACCGTTAGCGCGGCGCGCTATTAGGCATTTTCCGCCAACTCTTCCAAATCATCATTAATAATCTCCTCGAAGGACTTCATTCTTTGCACATAGGTCCACCTCTTTAATGCCCAAATTCCCCTCTTCAACATGTTCTTCTTGGTCGAACGTATTCAATAACAAGGCGATTTTCTTCCTCGAGGCGCCTAATTCGGCCTCCTTCGTGCCTTCGAACGCCGAATTATTTTCGTATAAAGATCGATTTGGACTCCACAACGTTCGCTTCGCCCAAACAAAGATCCCTTTTGGTCGCGATACTTATCCACCAAAACCGATTACTTCGCATGAAGTCGGCCCCTTTGAATCTCGGGATTCAAAATAAAGCATCACGTCATTCTTAACGTCGGCCTCCTTGTCAAATTTATTAAACATTATGGAAAATTTTCGTACCTGACAACGACCATGCTTCAGACGCATATCGATCTTCTCAAGAAGTGATTTTTCTTCTCCCCCATCGTTAGTTCTATTCTCCCGTCCAATCGGACCATCATGGCGGAGGTGTTCCCCATGAGGACCATGTTGATTGTTTGGGTTGACATCGCCACCATCTACTCGCAGTCCCGCCAAGGCCGCTAATAATTGGGTTTGTTGCTCTCTTTGGAGGGCTTCTTGTCGCTCCGCACGCTCCCTATATTCGCGTTCTTTGTCGCTCCGCACGTTCTCTATATTCGCGATCTTGAGTTGCTATGCGCTCTAGGATTGCTGCAAGAGTGGCTTGCGTGTCTCCGTTGGCTCCACCGGGATTGGCCATCATCCAAGGATCGCTCCTGCTCTGATACCAACTGATGTAAACGCAGCGGAATGATATAGGAATTAATCAATAATGATTAAAACCTCTGCAGGAATTAAAGGAATTTCCAAGAACTCAAGAACGAATTCTTTCAATAAAACACAAACTTTGCAAGATGCAAATTGAAATTTAATTGATAAAAGTCTAATTTTCGGAATTACAATGAAGACCTATTTTATAGTGCCCATAAAACTTGAACAAGAATTCTAAACCTTCTAAAATTAATCCTAACCTATATAGTAACCTAATAGGACTTAAAAACTAGTAGATCTCTTCAAAATCTATTCTAAAACTACCTATAATCAACCAATTAAAATTAAATCCGAAAATACAAATGAAATAATAAAAAATACAAAAATAATTAACATCCCAATTTTCATCAGATACGCAAGAAGTTACTCTATGATAAACAACATCCTGTGAGTAACTAAATACTTTAAATAGATCTGATATACAATTATTAATGCTTTAGCTGTTGCACCATACGGCTATTTAAAGCATTCATTATACTACTCCATTGGTCCAAAATGAATGTCCAAAAAACATTCAAAAGTTCTCTTGATCAAGAGAAAATTTGATTTTTTTGGAAATTCAGTTCGGGACGGAGGAGTAGTACATTGATTTCAGTTTACATTGCAATTTCTTTCTCCTGATTTTGACAAGCTTGAGTTTTTATTCCACTTGAGATATTTGTTATGTCTCATTCCAATTTTGTGCTGATATGGATTTGATGTTGGTGTTGTACTATATGCTCAACACTTGTACTTCCATTGACATTGTTGAAAGAAGCTCTAAAAAAATCAACCCAATATATAAAGGACAATAAGCATATGTCCTGAAGGCATTTACAGCTTAGCAGTGTCTAATAACACCATACCATAAATCTGAGCACATGGTTGTACACAATCTCCATTTTAAGAAATAATCTCTATGTCTCATTTATATTCTCCACATTTGATTTTATTGGTCAATATAAGCGAACTTTGACCATATATTAATGTCAGTCTAATCATCCTAATGAAATTATAAAAATTGTTATTAGTAAATCACTAAGTAATTTATTAATAACAATTTTTGGAATGTCATTAGGATGATTAGATTGACATTAATATTTGGTAAAAGTTTACTTGTCTTGATCAAAAAAGTCAAATATGGCAAATATAAATGGGACGGAGGGAGTAGAAACAAATCAATAATTCAGAGTTATTTTGTTGGATTAGTTGCCTTGCTATGATGTGGGATGCACACACTAACAAAAGTTTTTTCTGATAATATTTGTAGTCCGGATGTTGCAAGCCACCAACAGAGTGTGGATACTCGTACGGGAACGAGACATATTGGATGGCAGGAGGCGGTCTTGTGGGGAACAATCTCGACTGTGCAAAGTGGAGCAATGAACAAGACCAATTGTGTTACGCGTGTGACTCTTGCAAAGCGGGTGTGCTGGCTAGCCTTAAAAGGAGTTGGAGGAAGGTTTCCGTGATCAACATTGTTGTTCTTATCATCCTTGTCATTGCTTATGTCGTTGCAATTTTCGCGTTTAGAAACAACAAGAGGATGGATAATGATGAACCCTATGGCGAGACTCGGATGGAGAAATCTCAACCTAGCAGGATCCACTTTTAGCATTTAAAACATAAATATGCTCTGGATTAAAGAACAAAGGTTTTTTTTTTTTTTTTTTTTTTTTTTGGGGGGTGTGCTTTTTGAAGGTGGGTTTCACTCTTTGTTCAAAGATGGAAAGTACCTCTGGTAGGTGTTTGTGTTTGTGTTTGTGTTTGTGTTTGGTAGGGGTTTGGATGTAAAGTTTGTGCTGATGGTTGGTGGGTGTATTTTCAATATTATGACTTGTGCCTCCTCTAAAATGAGATAGAATGACTCTGTTTATAGGGGCTGGCAGACATTAAAATGCTGCCGCCCGATAGATCTTTTTGGAGGAGTGGTCGCCCTGGAGGAGTGGTCGCCCAGCAGCGCATCGCGGCGTCTGGCCCAAATAGGCATAATGGACTTAAAATTGAGATTAGGTGATTAGAAATTTCAAGAAAAAAACTTTAACAACTTAACAAGATGGTTCGAATTGGTCCAATGTAATCTTCAGATAATACTGTGATTTAGAAAGGAACAAAAAAAAACTGACTGAATGAATGTATTTGTTCATGTGTGTGCTGACTCATATTTTTCCTTGTACCATATTTAGGTCGACAATAATATCGTTACACATGCTAAAAAATACTCGATAAGATAACAGAGAGAATTGGTGGTAATCTAGGGGTGTAAATGGTTCGTTTGGAGGAATTTACGCACATAACCACTAGTTATCAGTTTTTGGAAAAATTTCAATACAAATTGAAACATAAAAAAATTCAAACTAAATCAAATCAAACCAAACCAAATCGATATGATTTTACTCGGTTTGGTTCAAACCGCGATTCAATTATGTGGTTCAAACCAGGGTTCAAACCCCGGTCCATACCATGATTTATACAATGGTTCAAACCACAATTCATACCGCAATTTATTTCATATACTCCCTCCGTCCCACACGAATTGATACCAAAAAAATGGGCACACAAATTAAGAAAAAGTAAGAGAGAGAAAAAGTGGAGAGAAACAGTTGTGAGTGTAAAAGTAAAATAGAAGAGAGAATGAGTGGAAGGAATAGTTAGGAGAGAGGATGTTGTGAGTGTAAAAGTAAAATAGGAGAGTGAATGAGTGGGGTAAATAGTGAAGATTCCCTTCCATTTTGGACAGTATCAATTGGTGTGGGACGGACCAAAAAGGATATAAGTATCAATTGGTGTGGGACGGAGAGAGTATGTTTTAAGAGAAAGTCGGAAAAAAAGAAAGACTAGAGGAAAAGAGATGCCGAAGGAAGAAAAACACTTTAAAATTTCGATCGTGTAGAGAACTTGGTTATTTATGTGTCGCTATTAAGATAACAAATGATGAAATTAATATTAAATAAGATACAAAACGGAGGTTTGAATTAGTCTGTGTAATGTAGGTTTTTTTATTGATTTAACGGTAAATTTTAATAAATATACGATAATATTAAATAAGATACAAAACGAGGGTTATTATTAGTTTATTTAATTTGGTTTGGTCCGGTAGTTTGGTTTGGCGGTTTGGTTTCGCGGTTCGATTTGGTGGTTCGGTCTCGCGGTCTCAAACCCCGATTTGGTTTAGTTCGGTATGGTTTGGTTCGGTCTGGGAGAGTCAGACCACAAACCAAACCGAATCATGCGTTTTGCCACTATTTGAAATCGAACAGAACCATTTATACTTGAAAACCAAAAACAAACTGCATGGTTTGGTTTGATTCGGTCTCAAATCGCGTTTTGAACCGAACCATTTACACCCCTACCATAACCGGCGAATTCACGGTTCGAATAGGGGTCCACCACTTTCAGAATTGGGAATCGGCGGTTCTGAAATCGAGAACCGAAACCAGAAATCGTGAACGGTGGAACCTTGACTTTAGATGTAACGACTAGTTTTTTGCTATTATTTAGTTAATAAACTAACATATTCTTTAAAATGCTAATCAAATTTATTTAAAAACTAACATTTTCTTATAAAATTTAATTTTTAAATGAATTTTGTTACAAGTCTAATGAATTTTGAAATTTTATTAATTATTTAACTATTTTTAGTTATATTAAATTAAAAAAATAAAAATAAACTGAAATCGTCGAAACCATTGAATCGGAATCAAGAATCAGCGGTTCAAATTGTAAAAAACGAAAACCAAAATAACATGGTTCAAATTAGGGGTGTAAATGGTTCAGTTTGGTTTGGTTTAGGCCAATTTACGGACCGAATCAATAGTAACCGGTTTAAAAAAACTCAAACCAATATGGTTTGGTTCGAATCACGGTTGATTTTACGGTCCGAACTGTGGTTTAAACCACAGTTCAAAACAAAGTTCAAACCATGAAATAGAACACGGCTTAAACCATTAATTAGAACATGGTTTCAGACTACATAATTCATTGTCATGTTTGTTTGAATTTTTAATACATAGCATACAGAACAAATTCAAAATTTAAATGAAATTGTTCTTCAATGTTTATAATAACAATAGGCCATTTGAGTACTTATAATGATATGTGCTAAAAAGTTAATTAACATTACTATAGGAAGATTAACCAAAAGAAAAAAAAGGTTATGGGCTAAAACTCATAAATAAAATTAGGGGTTTTCAAATTTAAATGTCAGGTGTATATTAAAGATATGCATATCTACAATTAATATTGAACGGTTTGGTGGATTGGTTTATCAGTTCGGTCTCGCGGTCTCGAACCGTGGTTTGGGGGTCCAGACCTCAGACCAAACTGAATCACACGGTTTGAAATTTTTTGGAACCGAACCAAACCACTATTGCTTGAAAACCGAACTAAGCCGCGTGATTTGGTTTAATTTGGTTTGGTTCGGTTCCGAACCGCGGTTTAGACCGAATCACTTACACCCCTAGTTCAAATATAGGTCGCTTTTCCATAAAATAGAAAATTTGAAATTGGAAAGGTTTAATTCCATGAGACCCACTCTCCCCAAATCATTCTCCGTAAAAATTCAAGCGAGATTCAAAAGTTCAAACAATATTGAAGGTCGAGATTAAAATCTCATAAAACCCATCACATGTCATCGTCAGCTTTTATACCCCAAGGCATAGGAGTTATTTTTTTCACAATTTGAGGGAAGAAATGACTCTTATATCTAGATATAATAATAATAATTCCAGTATTATAACCTTAGGTATAGAAGTGTATTTTATTATTATTTTTAAAAAATATATGAAAAATTGTGAAAAAATAAAATTAAAAAACTTTTATACCTAATTATAAGTAGTCTTATATCTTTTGGTATATGAGAATTTTTTTTAATAAAATATAAGTTTTATTTTTAAGAAAATATGAAAAAAATGTGAAAAAAATAATACTGTTATACCTATTTATAAGAGTATTTATAGTCTTATACTAATGGATATAAGAGTGACGGAGAGGCGTATATGTGAGCATAAATTTATGTGAAATTTTGCATCTCGCTTGGACTTTTATAACTTTTACATCTCGTTCATGGGTCATATTGTTATCAGCCCAATCGGGAATCGGATACCGTGTATCCAGATGAACACATTTTAGTAGGGCCAAGGACCCTATTACTCCTGAACGAGATGTAAAACTTATAAAATTTCAATCGAGATGCAAAATTTCACATAAATTCATTGACACATATACTCCTCCCTATCACTCTTATACCCAAAAGTATAAGAATAAAAATACTCTTATATCTAAGTATAAGAGTATTTTTTTTTCACATTTTTTCATATTTTTTTAAAAATAATAATAAAAGACTTATAATTTATTAAAGAATCTTCTCATACATCAAAAGATATAAGACTATTTATAATTAATATAAGAGTATTTTTATTTTTTTCATATTTAAAAAAATAATAATAAAATATACTCGTATACCTAAGATTTTAATACTGAAATTATTATTATATCTAGATAAAAAAGTCATTTGTTCCCTCGAATTGTGAAAAAATAACTCGTATACCTTAGAATATAAAAGCTAACGATAACCTGAAAGGGGTTTTATAGATTTTGATCTCGATTTTAATTAGTGTGTGCAATTTTAAATCTCACTTTGAACTTTTGTAATAGAAAATGATTTGTGCAGAGAGGCCTCATGAAATTAAACTATTTCTTTCGTCCTACTTCAAGGTTTATAGGATAGTAATTCACGATTTTTAAGAAATTTTTTAAAAAATAAATAAAGAATTGCAAGTGGGTAGAAGATTAGGAAAAAGATAATGTAAAAGTTAAATCATTTATGATAAAACCCCTTTTTGATTATTTTTTTGTAAATATGTTACATTATAAGGGCATAATGAATATTTTTTCTAAATATATTTACATTATAAAAATATAAATGTTCGAAACACTATTTAAAATTTGTTATTTATGAAATGAGACTCTCTTAGTGTATAATAAATCAAGGACTTTTCTATTATGTGTCTATGGGCACATGATAAGAATTAAAGATTCTCTTGTAATGTGTGTCAAATTAATATTTGACACACATTACAAGAAAATCTTTAAAAGATTCTCTTGTAATGTGTGTTAAGCATTAATTTGACACACATTACAAGAGAATCTTTAAAAGATTTATTCAAAGATTCTCTTGTAATGTGTGTCAAGTATTAATTTGACATACTTCCTCCGTCCCAACATAAGCTACCCATTTTTGGCTTTGCAAGCAAATTAAGAAAATGAGTGGGAAAAAAAAATTTGTGAGTGTAATTTGAAAATAGGAGAGAGAATGAGTGGAGGGAATAGTAAATTATAATGGTGTTGTGAGTATTAAAATAATACTCCCTCCATCCCGTTCGAAGTGTCTCAACTTTCCTTTTTTGACGTCCCATTTAAAATGTCTCAATTCCAAAAAGGAAAGTTTTTATTATTTTTATACTCTTCCTACCCCACTCATTCTCTCTCCTACTTTACTTTTACACTCACAACATTCTCTCTCCTAACTATTCCTCCCACTCATTCTCTATCCTATTTAATTTTTATACTCACAACATTTAACCTTTTTCTCTTTCTTACCTCACTTTTCTTAATTTTCGCGCCGATCTCATTTTGAGACACTTCGGTCGGGACGGAGGGAGTATAAGAGAGAGAATGAGTGGAGGAAATAATAAAGATTTTTTGCCAAAAAAGGAAAGTGAAAGCTTTTAATGAGACACCCAAAATGACAAAATGAAAAGCTTCTACTGAAACGGAGGAAATATATTACAAGAGAATTTTTAATTCTTATCCTCATGTGCCCATAGATTCACAATAGAAAAATTTATAAATCAAAAGAAAAAGTAGCACTCTTAATTGATTGATTGAAAGTGAAAGGGGGGAAGTGGGACGGAGGGAGTATTTTACTACGTTCAATCTAGTGAGGTAGTGACAAAATCATGAGACGCACGAGTGGTCCACCACACCGACACTGTCAGTCCGAGATTTATGCTTCCCACCCTAAATCCATATTCCCCCAAACCCTAGCCCCCTTTCTCCCTATCTCTTTCAATTTCGCGTTTGCGTTCGCGCACACATTCATTCAAACACGACACACCCTCTTTTGAGCAATTATTTTTGATTTCCTGTATCTATATTTAATTTCATTCTCAGGGAGCACCAGGAAGCTGGTCAAGGATGAGTTATTGTATAAGCCCCTGTGACAATGTTGCTTCTTTTCTCACTTCGAAGCCTAATTTATCAAAACCGTGTGCAATTCCGGTATTTTTCCACCCCAAAATTCCCGCGATCAATCCCTCTTCATCGAATTTGTGTACCCAATTGCGGGCACCCATTGAGTGTTCGACGAAATGCCACAGTAAACTGACTTCTTCCCAGATCGAACAGGATGTGAGTTCTTTCAATAAAGGTGAGGTCTTGGGTAAAAGAACTGACATAAAGAAGATTCTGATACTGGGGGCTGGGCCAATTGTGATTGGGCAGGCTTGTGAATTTGATTACTCTGGTACTCAAGCGTGCAAGGCTCTTAAAGAAGAAGGGTATGAAGTCATTCTTATTAATTCGAATCCAGCTACAATTATGACTGACCCTGATTTGGCTGATAGGACTTACATTGAGCCTATGACACCTGAGTTGGTTGAGCTTGTTCTGGAAAAGGAGAGACCTGATGCTTTGTTGCCCACTATGGGTGGACAAACCGCGCTTAACCTGGCTGTGGCATTGGCTGAAAGTGGGGCATTGGATAAGTATGGGGTTGAGCTGATTGGTGCTAAGCTTGAGGCTATTAAGAAGGCTGAAGACAGAGATTTGTTTAAGCAAGCTATGAAGAATATTGGAGTCAAGACTCCACCTTCAGGTATTGGGACTACTCTTGAGGAGTGTATTGAGATTGCGAGTTGGATTGGGGAGTTTCCTTTGATTATACGTCCGGCTTTTACGTTGGGAGGGACGGGAGGTGGGATTGCTTATAACAAGGAGGAGTTTGAAGCAATCTGTAAGTCAGGGCTTGCTGCAAGTGTGACTACACAGGTTTTGGTGGAGAAGTCTTTGTTGGGATGGAAAGAGTATGAGCTTGAGGTTATGAGGGATTTGGCGGACAATGTGGTTATTATTTGCTCTATTGAGAATATTGATCCAATGGGGGTGCACACTGGGGACTCAATAACGGTTGCTCCTGCTCAGACGTTGACTGATAAGGAATATCAGCGCCTTAGGGATTACTCGATTGCTATCATTAGAGAAATAGGAGTTGAATGTGGCGGCTCAAATGTTCAGTTTGCAGTGAACCCGGTAGATGGAGAGGTTATGGTGATTGAGATGAACCCTAGAGTTTCCAGGTCCTCAGCGTTGGCTTCAAAAGCTACAGGCTTTCCTATTGCAAAGATGGCTGCCAAGCTATCTGTCGGGTACTCTTTGGATCAGATTCCTAATGACATTACAAAGAAAACACCAGCTAGTTTCGAGCCTTCTATTGATTATGTTGTTACAAAGGCAAGAATCTTTCTCCTTTCTGTAGTAATTTTATCCCAACTGAACATTTTCTATTGCCTGAATCATCTCTATGAGCATGATTGCATCTTCTTCCCCATTTTTTATGTTTGTGTGTACAGAATTTTCCATTCTTATTTTTCCTTGCATGTATTTATCGTCGTGAGCTTATTCAGGATGGTTACTAGCCTAGCATTCTATAGCAGAGGTCATAAGTTTTATAGAATTCTGTTCCAGTAGGAAATATTGTAGGTCCCAAATTGTACTCTAAATTGTCATATATAATCCTATTATATTCCTACTAGTATCTTGGTTTACCGTTTACGTGGCTAGTGACTGCTTGTGATTGATTTTGCAGATTACTACCGCAATTTTATTTTGACTACCCAAATCTGTTAACTGCTACAGTCATCCAGAGATCATTGACACAAGCTTGTTAAGGCCTATTGACATGTTTCTTTTCCACACTAAAATTCTTTCTAAAATGGTGATGAAAGGGGGTACTCCCTAAATAAATGCTCCCCATTCTGGTAACATATACCACTGACTTCATTCCATTATTTAGTTTTTAGTTTCTTCATTTTCTCCTTCAGCTGTATACTTGTATCGTATACTTATATGCCAGTTGGTCATTCAATCTCATTACTTCGATTTGTTTGCAATGCTGGTGATACTTGGAAGGGAGAATTTTTTATCTGTTCTCCCAGTTTATGATTCTGAAAATGTCTACTGCTTCCTCTCTTGGTGCACACAAAAATATGTGCACTCTGACCACATTATAACCATATTATTCTCGTTATTTTCTAAAGAATGTGTACCAGGCGATATTATCCTCCTTCACCATCATATACTGCTCTCTTTGCTTTCTTGGTTTGGATACTCCATTGCTTGGATTCCCTTCCCCCAAAATATTTTACAGAGGCTACTGACAATCCTAAACTAAAGCTTTTTGCTGTTGTAATGGAAACAACAACTTAAATTGCATTTGTTGAAATCAACAAGCTGAGAAATGTTCTCCAGTCCCATATGACTTATTGGTCCATGCACTGTTGTATACTAATAGTTTTATCCATCAGGAATCAGTTGAGATTGCATTTATTACATCACTATATAGCCTGTTTGATATTTACTTTTTCTTTTGTATTCCATTCTGCAGATACCCCGATTTGCTTTCGAGAAATTCCCAGGTTCTGAACCAGTATTGACAACTCAAATGAAGTCTGTTGGTGAATCCATGGCAGTAGGACGTACATTCCAAGAGTCCTTTCAGAAAGCAGTTCGCTCCTTGGAATGTGGCCATTCTGGATGGGGTTGTGCACAGGTCAAGCAGCTGGATTGGGACTTGGAAAAGTTGAAATACAACCTTTGTGTTCCTAACCCTGACCGGATCCACGCCATTTATGCTGCAATGAAGAGAGGAATGACAGTGGATGATATTCATCAGCTTAGTTACATTGATAAGTGGTTCCTTACACAATTTAAGGAGCTAGTAGATGTAGAACAGTATATCTCGTCACGAAGTTTGGATCAGTTGACAAAAGATGAGTTATATGAAGTGAAAAAGAGAGGATTCAGTGATCGGCAAATAGCATTTGTCATGAAATCCTCTGAGAAGGAAGTTCGCTCTAAACGCTTGTCATTAGGTGTAATTCCAACTTATAAACGTGTTGATACTTGTGCTGCAGAATTCGAGGCGGACACTCCTTACATGTACTCGTCATATGACTTCGAGTGTGAAGCAGCTCCCACCAAAAGGAAAAAGATTTTGATCTTGGGTGGGGGTCCAAATCGGATTGGTCAGGGAATTGAATTTGACTACTGTTGTTGCCACGCATCATTTGCTCTTCAGGTTTGTCCTCCCCGATTAAAATTAAAATATTAATGTGGCAACATTCCTGTTTGTCATACCCAATTAATGGTTGCATTCTTTCGGGTGATTCTGTCAACCAAATCCCTGTTTATTATTATACTTTTGATTATTCTACATAACCATGCATAAATAATATATAAAGTGAAGCTTTTTTGCTATGTGATTAATGATTCCTACCACATGTTTTATGCTGCAAGTATATGATGTATGATGTGTGATGTGTGGCATTTATATTGGGCACACTTGACCATCAGCCTAGTCTACAAGCTAAACCTCTAGCAAATAGATCCCTAAGATTTTTGTAGTTTGAGATCCATACGGATTCCCTTAGCAATCTGGGGGGGGGGTGTTTAAAGAGAGTATTCTCTCCAATTTGGATAGAAGGCATCATAAGACTGTATCGAAAGTATTCCATCAAGGAGAGCAAGAATAAGTGGTTTGGTTTCTCCTAAGTCCTAAGAAAAACTATGGGTTAGCTAGAAGTTCCAATGTCTCAAAGTCCTTGCAAGTGCTGAAAGGCTAATGACCAAGGAAGAATGGGTTTTTTAAGATTCATGATGTGAGTCTTTCATCTGCCTCTTCTCTTTTCTTCAACTTTTCATTTATCTTGACTACTGTTGTTGCCACGCATCATTTGTTCTTCAGGTTTGTCCTCCCTGATTAAAACTAAAATATTATGATGTGTGATGTGTGGCATTTATATTGGGCACACTTGACCATCAGCCTAGTCTACAAGCTAAACCTCTAGCAAATAGATCCCTAAGATTTTTGTAGTTTGAGATCCATACGGATTCCCTTAGCAATCTGGGGGGGGGTGTGTGTTTAAAGAGAGTATTCTCTCCAATTTGGGTAGAAGGCATCATAAGACTGTATCGAAAGTATTCCATCAAGGAGAGCAAGAATAAGTGGTTTGGTTTCTCCCAAGTCCTAAGAAAAACTATGGGTTAGCTAGAAATTCCAATGTCTCAAGTGCCTTGCAAGTGCTGAAAGGCTAATGACCAAAGAAGAATGGGTTTTTTAAGATTCATGAAGTGAGTTCTTTCATTTGCCTCTTCTCTTTTCTTCAACTTTTCATTTATCTTGTTTTCTTTAATAACGAGAAGCTCTTTCTTGGTCGCAACTTCTTCTAGTTTCTATTAATATTCTTCTCTCTTTAAGTTTTAAATATCTTCTTGCTAGAATATTTGTATGTGTAGTTGATTTATTTTGCTTATATAATGACATCTAAAAAAATCCAAAAGCCATGTGCATGCAAATTGTATAAAATAGCCAAGTTAAATAAGTAATTGCACTTGTGATGTTCTTATTGTAGGATAAATGTAAGAAATGAGAATATGCACGCATACAGTTGCCTTGATGCTAGATCCCCCTCAGCCATTTATCAGGTTTATCTGATTTATATGCTATTTTTTGTTGCTTACTGGATTTTATTGATCTATGTAGGCTGCAGGTTACGAGACAATCATGATGAATTCTAATCCTGAGACAGTATCCACCGATTATGACACAAGCGATCGCCTATACTTTGAACCCTTGACAATCGAAGATGTTATTAATATCATAGACTTGGAACGACCAGATGGCATCATTGTGCAGTTTGGAGGTCAAACCCCCTTGAAATTGGCTCTTGGCATTCAACAATACTTGGATGAAAGCAAACTTGAATCTGCTAGTGGTGGAATTGTTCGCATTTGGGGTACATCTCCTGATTCCATTGATGCTGCTGAGGACAGGGAGAGGTTCAACGCTATCCTGAATGAGTTAGAAATCGAGCAGCCAAAAGGAGGCATTGCAAAGAGTGAAGCTGACGCTCTTGCCATTGCATCCAATATAGGATACCCAGTTGTAGTCCGACCTTCGTATGTTTTGGGTGGCAGGGGGATGGAGATTGTTTATGGTGACGATAAGTTGGCCACATACCTTGAGAATGCTGTAGAGGTGGATCCTGAGCGCCCTGTATTGATTGATAAATACTTAATTGATGCAATTGAGATTGATGTTGATGCTCTTGCTGACTCACATGGTAATGTGGTGATTGGTGGGATAATGGAGCATATTGAGCAGGCTGGAATCCATTCAGGTGACTCAGCTTGCATGATTCCAACAAAGAGTATTCCACCGGCTTGCTTGGACACTATCAGATCATGGACCAAAAAGTTGGCAAAGAAGCTTAATGTATGTGGACTAATGAACTGTCAATATGCAATCACACTTTCTGGGGAGGTTTTTCTACTTGAAGCGAATCCCCGTGCGTCCCGCACAGTTCCTTTTGTGTCTAAAGCAATCGGACATCCTTTGGCCAAGTATGCTTCCCTTGTCATGTCTGGGAAGTCTCTTCATGACCTATCTTTCACGAGAGAAGTCATACCAAGACACGTGTCAGTCAAGGAAGCCGTTCTTCCATTTGAGAAATTTCAAGGGTGTGACATCTTTCTAGGTCCTGAGATGCGCAGCACCGGGGAGGTAATGGGAATATCTTATGAATTTCCTGTCGCATTTGCCAAAGCACAAATAGCTGCTGGGCAAAAGTTACCAATTTCGGGTACTGTATTTCTGAGCTTGAATGACTTGACAAAGCCCCATCTTGCTGCAATTGGTAGGGCCTTTATAGGGCTTGGATTCAAAATCGTGTCAACTTCTGGGACCGCACATGTTCTTGAATTAGATGACATCCCAGTGGAGCGAGTTCTAAAGGTGCATGAAGGGCGGCCACATATTGGTGATATGATTGCTAATGGGCAGATTCAGTTGATGGTCATCACAAGTTCAGGTGATAGCATTGATGAGATTGATGGGCGGAAGATTAGAAGGACAGCTCTTGCTTACAAGATTCCGATTGTAACTACAGTTGCTGGAGCTTTGGCTACTGTTGAGGGAATACGGAGCTTGAAACACAGCAATTTTGAGATGATTGCATTACAAGATTACTTTAGTGATGGGAAGGGAACTTCTAGTACTAAAACCTTGCAATCCCTTCCTATATATTAGTTGAGTAATAACCCAGGTAAGCAAAATCTCCTTCCAATTTTTCCTTAAATCTTTCATGAAATTGTTTGGACTAATTTGTAGTTTTATATCATGTTGGAATCTATGCCTGAACCTTATGTAGTTAAATTACTTATTAAGTAAAATCAAGAAAGTGTGAGAAGTTATAGATGCTGGCTAACTGCATCTATAGAGAAAAAAAATAAAAATGTCTCTCAACAGTAGTTTGCCTTTTGAAGGAGAACCTGTTTGAGGTTCAATTTCAACTTAATAAATCGTGACATATGAATGTTTCTTGATTGACTATATAGCTACATCTTGTTTCAGATTGTCTTTGGCACCGGAACTAGCCTAGCCTTTTATTTAACCTTAGTCAACAGGGCCAAAAATTCTATCACTTCTATTCTGCTTTAAGAGAAACTACCATGTTACTCCTCAAAGCTCCACAAGTATTCCTTTTTAGTCTCAATTTAATTACTTAGAGTTTGATTTGAGGCGAGTTGGTGTTTGTTTCTGATAGAAAATTGGCCGAACTGTTTAAGTTCTTACTGTGCTTTCAGTGTATTGATCGTTATACCTTTCTTTCCTTGTGGTAACTGGCTCTGCAATGTTGATAGGTAAAAGAAAAAAAAAATAGTTTTTCCTGTTTTTGCTTCTTTTTCTTGGTTTGGAGAGGCTTTGTGGCAATTGACTAGGGGTTTGGCATTTTCTATTTTTTCAAAACATTTTGCATTATATTCCCCTAAAGGTTTTGATCGTTGTAAAATAACATCGATAGCTTACTTGTCATTTTGATTGTTGAGGTTTAAGTTAAATATTACTCCGTGTGTCCTGTTCAGTGTTCTTCCTCAGTTGAAAACATAACCTTGTGACACGTCTATTTAGAAGTCTTGTCAGAAGTGTTGTCTTTAGATTTACATCCAAAAGAAGAAAGATTATTGTTTTGCCAGAAGCCAAGAATCAGATCACTGTTATCTTTTATTTAATCTGAAAATGTACTTTTAATAATCCCTTGTTTGTTTATATAGATTCAGTATCGAGTCATCCTGCTTGCTTCCTTGTCTCAAGTAGAATTGGTTGCTAAAAGTTAATCTTTAACAATTTATTGGGCATTAATTTGGGATATTAGGTACGTATAAAAAGAAAGTGACCCTGGTGACCTGACTATGGTCAAAGTAGAAGTATCTAAACTGATTTTTATACAGAATTCACTTAAATATGATTCAGTTACATCTTATGTATCTTGAAAATCAGTAGAGACATACAGTAGCTATAACAATCGCATCGAGTTCATAGTGATGTCAGAAGCGACAATGAACGCGTAACCATGAAATTAGTGGCTATACCCTGCACTAACCCATATACAGATAACTAGATAGTTTTTCCTCACCTATTGACTAAAACGATATACATGGTCAACTATACCTGAAAGACTACGCCATTCACTCCCACGCGCGTATCCCTTTCTTTCAAAAAAAAAATGGAACATTGGAAGTAGTCGTAGAGGATGATGGTTTTTGTGTTTGGATGGAATAAACTCCCTCCGTTCCAATGATATGATTACTAAATCTGAATGCACGGAGATTAAGGAAAAAGTAAGTGTTGTGAGTATATGAAAGTAAAGTAAGAGAGAGAAAGTGGGTTATGGAGATTTTTGTTGTAAGTATGACAAATGGGTTTCATTGACTATTTTGGGTTAGTAACCAGAACATTGGGACGCCCAAAAAGAAAATAAGTAGAACATTGGGACGAAGGGAGTATTTGTTTTCGTATCGTTGGCATAATGAAGACAATGCAGGTAAAAAGTATCAAAGAAAATATTATGGTGTAGGATGTTTATGGTCTATAATCAATTCTAACACTTAATTCTTTCGATACAGCCTACAGGTCAACCAGAACCAGCATTCAGTTAACTCGCCTGAGAAGACTTTCAAGCAAGTTAGAACGAGAACAGCAGCTGATTCATGGTTTTCTGGGAAATTTTGCTACACCTGAGGTCAATTCCGGGTCTTTCATCCTTCCAAGATCAGCTCTCAACTCTCCATGTATTCATCTTATCTCTTTATGATTTTGATAGGAAGAAACCTCCTTTATAAATTTCATATTTTGTTCTCTTTCAATAATTTAGCCTGTGAAATCTTCAAGTTTGGCGTGTGGAGGGGGTCCCTTTAGTCTTTACAACTTAAAAATTGTCTACTGATATGATAAACAGATTAAACCGTGTCCATTGATTTCGGTTGCCCCTTAAAGTCTCTAAAAAGTCAGTCATTATACACAATAATCAACTATAAGGAAAGATTTGTGCCTTTTAAAGACTTTATTAGCATAAGATATGTAGTATACCCTTTAGTAGTTACTCATCGTCAAACTTTATAAATAATGTGTTTTAATTGTTTGTATTTAGAAATGAAATGCAACATTTATTCTGGAACACGCGAAGAAAAAAAAAACCGTATATTTATTACTCCGTCTCGGTTGAAGTGGTTGAAGGTTTTTACTTTGTTTTTTCAGTCTGTTCGAGAGTTCGAGAGTAAGGTTCTTAGTTGATTTATTACTTAAAATAATGGATAATAAGGCCCATTTGTCATTCTCACATCAAAAACTATCTACCCAATTTCTCTCTTCTATTTTATTTTTCATACTCTCAATATTTCATTTTTCTTAATTTTTGTGACAAGTCAAACTAAAAATATTAAATCGAGACGGAGGGAGGGAGTAAGAGTGTGGAGTCTGTAGACCGTCATCTTAAGTGCTGTTGGTGGGAAACTAGTTTTATAATACTATATACAGATTTGAAAAGGTTGAAATCAAACCCGTGTGGACATTATCTCCCCTCCCTCCCCAAAAGCACTAGGAAGGAAATTTTGGGTTTCAAAAATGGAGGGCTATGTGTGTGTTTGTATGGATTAGCACTAGCAGTGAATAACTTAATATTTTACATCTATCTTGAGTAAAAATAAACTTTGGTAAAAAGTGTTGCTATTCACATCGTAAAATATCTAAATATAAATTTACGGAACACCAAAGTCTCTCAATTTCTACCCATATTTCGTACCATCCAAATGGACTCTACTATTATGTATCACAAAACCCACATTGTAACTACCAAAATTTTAGATGCATATATTATTCTTCGAAAGAGACCATAATGAAGACCGGCAACACCTAAGGGTGGTCCAAACTAGAAGACATTAATTAGGTTTACACCTTAGCTACTCTACTCATCAGATGTCTCTCATTTATTTCAAGTCAAAGGTCAAAAATAAAAATTAGATGGTCAAACGTTATTTAATATAATTTCTAGATATAAATCACTTCAATCCTTCTTCTTTAATTAAGTGTGCAACCTGTAGTTTTCAATTACACACCCAATTTAATTATCTTATCACCCACTATTTTTTATTTCTATTTTTACCCCCTATATTTCTTTATGAAGCATTTTCATTCAAGGTCTGTCGTGAAAACATCCCACAAGCCTTTCCATCTTTTCAAAAGGTGGTGTAGCTTTCGCATGACAAATTCAAATCATATAGATAGATTATCAAACTTAAAATAATTGGATAAGCGTACAGTACAGTCAGCAATTCAATGTATTAACGGTCGAAATTTAATCTTTCACAATCAAAGCAAGAAGGTGGAAGAAAAATGAAAATGAGTCATAAGTCAATTTCAAGTGCGTCACTTCACATGGCCTACTCTGCCTATATATTACTTCATTTTGTACAACTCTTTTAGACCCCCACATAAACCATTTTCTCTATACAAACTGAGAGCTGAATAAATGGAGGGCTGTGACACGACAACTCTGCCACATTTTAACTCTAGATCTTCTCCTCCACCCGCAGCAGCGGTTGTAACTCCATGTGCAGCTTGTAAAATCCTACGGCGCAAGTGTGCTGAAAAGTGTGTATTGGCACCCTACTTTCCACCCAATGATCCCCTCAAGTTTACCACTGCTCATCGCGTTTTTGGTGCTAGCAACATTATCAAATTCTTGCAGGTAGGTACATATATAAAAAGACAGATAAACATTCCCAAACATTTGAAATGTTTATCTGTCTTTTTAAAAAAAGACTTGCAAAACTCAGGTATGACTCTTAGTTCGAGATGATTGTAAGATTACGTTTGACAATTCAGTTTCAATTGTTAGACCTAAAATTGGCAAAACAAATTATTTTCGCGATTTTTAAATTGCTCTTCTAATTAAAAATCTATGACATGAAATTGTATTGTCAAACATAGCTTAAATGAACATTTTAGTTGGAATTCAAATTGGCTTTTAAAAAGTTATAAAAGCTCACACAAAACAAAGGCAAAAGCCAAAATTAAATTTTCTTCATCAATTTAGAAAAACAAAAGGGTCAGTTAATCAACTTTCATGACCAAGTCAAAAAAATTAGAAAGAATAACTTGCCACTTAACTGATGACTCTAATGTAACTAACTAATTTGTCCACAAAAAAAAGAGTTTGCTTGACTTCTAACGATGATAAATATTTGAACTTTCAGGATTTACCAGAATCCCAAAGGACTGATGCTGTAAGTAGCATAGTATACGAGGCTAACGCCAGACTGAGAGACCCCGTTTATGGATGTGCGGGAGCGATTAGCCAGCTTCAAAACCAAGTAAATCAACTTCAAGCTCAATTAGCTAAAGCACAAGCCGAAGTTGTCAACATGCAATGCCAACAAGCAAATCTTATGTCAATGATTTATATGGAAATGGCAAAATCCCCACAACAATCTTTCAATACTAGTCCTCAGAGTTTTCATAGTGACTATAATACCCCAAATTCTTTTGATGATAACAATTCAGGAACTTTATGGACGGATTCCTTGTGGGCATAATTTAGCCATCATGGGGATAGATTATAAATTATGTTAATTTCATTTTAATTAATTAATTCTCCTAACTCTAGGCTAGTTACACTAAATGAGAAGGAGAAGAAACTATAATGTAAATTTATAATTAGATTTAATAAAGTTGAGGTGAGGTGAGAGGAAATTAAGGTTAGATATTAGTTAAAGTTTGAGTTATGTCTATTTTGTGTGCCCACAATTGAATTTAATACAACTTTTTGGTCACCTATAATATTGTTTATTAATGTTGATGTTTCTTGGGTTCCCTTATAATCTGGCTATTGACCATCAATTCTTTGACTCTTCTTTCCTTATATATGTCTTCTATTTATTTCTATTTATGGTGTACATGGCTCCACAAAAAAAAAAAAATCTATGCAGGCTTTCTCTTAAACTTTGTTATGCATTAATATCAACAACAAAATAGTACTCTTTCATTTGAAAATTAATATTTTATTTTTATTCAAAAGATATTTTAAATATATTACTTCTTTTTATATGAGATTTAATTGTAAAAATCATAAATATTTATGTTATCCACTTTCTAAATTTTATTTTGCAAGTTTATGATGATTATTTTTTTATTTTTTTTATTTTATATTTTTGTAAAAAAAGTCATTTAGGACAAAATTTAGCAGAGATGAGTGCGTTTGGTGACAAAATTTAGCAGAGGTGAGGCAAGAATCTTGAAGTCGCACTTTTACACATTGCAACCATTAGTTAAGGAATTCAGTCAATGCTTAATTCAAATCAAGCAAAGAAAAAATAGCGGTGGTCGGATGATCAAATGAAGAATGTCGCACGTGATCTTTATTACAAAAATGTAACAAAAATTTCAATTACGAGCACGTGTAGCATATGGTTAAAAACGAAACAAAATGGTAGGGTGGGAGCTCAATTGACTGTCTTTCATCTATAAAGACAAAGACGTCTGAATCTAGGGCATACACATTATCATCGGATGCGCATACGAGCATCAACATCGAAGATGATATACTCGAAGTCAGTCGGTCAAAAGGTAGCAAAGAGAAAAAGCAAAGGGAAAAGCCACAACAAAAACCGAGATCGATGTGGAAGAACGTGATCGAAGAAAACATGAAAGAAAAAATGGTCACGCTCAAGGAAATTAAAAAATCGATTTAAGAAAATATGAAAGAAACTAGGAAGGCTCTTAATCGTATCTCAACTGCAGAAGATTATAAAGTTTTTCCAATGGACACCAAAGAAATGATGGATAAAGATTGAGAAATGCATGAAAAAATGTGCCAAAATATTAAAGAGAAGTACAATCTTAAGTAGTTTTTAATATTTTTAATTTTATGTAATCTTTTATTATTGTACTGTTTTTTATGTTTGATTCATAATATAAATTTTTAAATTTAATAGTAATTTTTACTTTAATATATTTGTTGCATTATGTTGTTGAATTCAATTACTTTTTTAATGATCTCGTAGTAAAATAAATAATTTTAAAGAAAATATTTGTTTTAAAATTAATATATTATATTTTCTTAAAAACTAATTTTAATCGTGATTTATATTGCTAAATTATAAAATATTGAAATTAGTTTATGCTATAAAGCTCTTTAGAGGTTTATTGTTGTGGGGAAAAACTATTATATTAGAGGTTTATAGAAATAGAGTGTTGATCTGGAAATTTGAATAAGCCCTTTAAAGAGGTTTCTGGATATCAATATAAAATGCTTCTGGATACAAATCAACAAACACTATCATTTACCATCATTTAACACTTTATAAAAAAAGACTTTTGAATATCAGTCTCAAAAATTTTGGATAAGGATGACAAAAATACCGTTCTCGCCCCGAACCCGCAATGATCCGCCCCTAATGGGGAGGGTTTGGGAAGCTTTTTTAAAACCCGTTGAGTTTGGGATTTACTCGAACCCGTCCCGTTTAACACGCCTCACATAATATAAAGATTTATTTTAATAATTTTATTAATATTAATGATATGTTTATACAACACATATATATATTTGATGATGAAGTGTAACTTTATAGTTTTATATAATATTATAGGTGTTGGAAAATAGTGTGTTTTTGAAAGAAATTATGAATTATTTTTTAAAGGATAATTTTGTCGAATTATTTAAATGTTTATATGTTCTAAGAACAAAAAATTAAATATTTATTTGTCCAAAATGGTTGTTAGATGAATAAGATATGAATGCTCAAAGTAAGTGGGTTGGAAAGGGAAAAACTTGAGTTATCCCACATTGCTAAGGAAATGAAGTTATCTCACATTGGTTGAGATATAAATGCTCAAAGTAAAAGGAAAGTGGAGTTATCTCACATTGGAAATGAAGTTATGTAGCATAGAGGCTCTCTCTCTCTCTCGCGTGTGGGTGGGGGGGGGGAGGGTAGAAATCAAGTTTCAATTTGGCTTGCGAGGTGCGTACTTGTGCATGTGCGCGTCCTGCGGACACGAATGTAGCACCGAAATTGCCTACGCAGACAAGCCCACCTTTTGCTAATATTTTTTATTTTGTAAATCAAAAATAAAGCCAAGCTTTGACTGATATGCTCGACCGAGCCAGCTGGCCCGAGCAGAGCATGACTGAATGTGTAATTTCTGGAACAGGTATGCTCGGCCGAGCACTGCAGGTGACTCGCCTGAGCAAGGCATAGGCAGAAGTTTCTGGACAAGCATGCTCGGTCGAGCAGTTCCTGAGCATTGATGTTTGTTTGATTTCAAATGTGTAACAGCCAAGACATAAATATCAAAACTGAAATCGAAAATTAAATGGGTTTAATTTTTCGGATTAATGAATGAAATTATTAGTTTTAATTATCGGATTAATGATAATATTTCGATTTTGATTCTTTGATGCTATAAAATGGAGGTAAACTTCAGTTGTTGACAACGAAGACAACCAAGTAGAACAACAACAGAAGACACACGAAAACACCTAGCAATTTCAATCCTCCTCCTCCTCCGTTCCATTTGTTGCATATTGTTTTTCGGTTCTTTGGCCTCCTTGCATCCGTAGTAACAAGAGGTGATTTTGTCCAAGCATTCTTCAGCTCGTCGGGATACTTAGGTGCATAGTGCTCCCGGTCCGCACGTTCTATTCTGGGAGACAAGCGTCCCAACAAAACTCAAGCACACTCGATGAGGGGACGAATATGTCTTAAGGAGACAGTGATTAACATTGGGCTCGTGCAACAACAACGACTATCCTTTTTGTATTTTCAGTTTATTAAATTTTTGTATTTTACATTATTTATGTAAATTCCCTCTGCAATATTTGCAACAATAGGATTTTGATTGTTTTGAAAGAAAAAGCTGAAAAAATAAATAGTTTTGCATAATGAATAGTGAGCTTTTTAAAAATATTTAGAGCAAGGGGGGGGGGTTTGATTTATACGGGGAGGTGCGGGTTCGGGCTTTGGATTTTTTATGTAAGGGCGGGTTTGGGAAATGTCAAAACCTGTCCCGAACTCGCCCCATTGACATTACTAGTTATGGATATCATTTTCAAAGTTTCTGAATATCTAGAATCATTTAATATTAATATTTAGAAAGTTTGTTATGCGATGGGTTCATGACCAACAAATCTTCTGAATATCAAGATTAAAGGGTTCTTGATATCCAAAACATTTGAGGTTGATATATACAAGGTTTATTGGTTATGATTTTGTTCAAATGCGTTTTTTAATTCATATAAGAAGACTATAAAATTGATATCCAAAAATCTTAAATATTGATATTTAGAAAACTTTAACGTTGATATATATAAATCTTTAATATTGATATCCACAATCATTTGATAATATCCAAAAGGTTTGTTTGCTATGAACGCATCGCGCATTGAAACTTCTGGATATCAATTTTAAGTGTTCTGAATATTTAGAATCGTTTGAGTTTGATATACAAAAGGTTTGTTGGTCATGCACACAAAATTTTATTTATTTATATATATATCATCGCACATGAATTTTCACTTATTTATAAAAACATTATTGCACATTTATTTAAAGAAAGTTTTTTTTTAATTAATTGGAGAAACATGTATATCCCTAGATTTTAGATTTTGTGGTTAATAAATTTATTAAAAACAATTTAAACATTTTAGTCCACCTCACCGTGATGTGATCAGCCGTCAAGTTAACCATTTAGGACTCGTTTGGTAGCCCATTAGAATTAACACGTATTAATAGAGAGAAGGTTATTAATTCAGGAATTAATAATATCACCCTTTATTTAGGATAAATAAAAAGTGAATAATAGATGTTCAGATGCTTATCTGAATTGTATTTTGAATAACTACTACGATTACATTTAATCTACCAAACTTATTTTGATTGGACTAATAATTTTATCCGATTATTTAACGACCTACCATACGCCCCCTTAACCTCAGGCTGGAGGAGCTGCACAGACGTGCCCCTGTACGCTCCATGAGTCTTATCTTCTTCCGCATCTTATCTTTTCCCTTTCTTTTTAGTCAAGTCCATGGTAAAAAATAAATCAAACTCTGTCAAAACCCTAAACCTCTCACCAATTTCCCAAACACAAAAAAAAGGTAAAAACCCTAACTAACCGTGTTGTCTATTTTCTACTGTATTATTGTCGCGCCAAAAAATGGAAGTTGATGATGAATTGCACACTCTACTCGCCGAACAACGCCGTGAACTCACGTTGGCCATGGCCGTCGAATCTGATCTCGACTATGCTTACCATCTCCAACTTCAAGAGGCCGTCGCCGCTTCCTTACCTCCATCTTCCGCTTCATCATCACAACCGCTTCTTCCCCTTCCCGACGACGTAGATTCCTCTCCTGGCATGGCCCAACTCCTCGCTGAAGAAATCGCCAACTACGAGCGGGAGCGTAGCGACCGCGAGCTCGTTGAGTTGGAAGCGAAGCGGATGAGGGAGAATCTCGATCGCCTGATCCACGATCAGGCGTTTGCTCGTGACATCCTCAATGTGCCCAAGGTTGTGTGGAATAAAACCGGCGACTGGATTGAGAAACCCTATGGAGAGGGCTCTTCGTCATCTTCCTCATCGTCCTCATCGTCTGGGGGAAGTTTTAGGATTTATTTCAAGGGTTTGGTTAAGCAGGGGGGGAAGGTTGGAGATGTGAATTTGACATTGGCTGGGATTGGAGTTGTGATTTGTGATACAAGTGATTGTCCTGTTTTGGAGTTGCGGAAGCCTTTGGATTTAACAGATCATGAGGCGACTGTTGAGGATGTCATCGAGGTTAAAGCTTTGATTGAAGGGCTAAGTGCTGCGGTTACCTTGGGGTTAAGGAGGATTAACATTTTCTTTGATGACTATTCGCTCTATCAATATGTTAGTCTCTACAATCTTTCATTACTACAATTTATTGTATTTATATTAAGATTATGTTTTGCAACTTAATTCCAAGCGGGTGGAATTGAGATTTAAAGAACAATTAAATTACTGTGGAATCCATTTTGTTTTTCCGATTCCAAATCAAAACATGGAATGGAGTTGCTAAACATAACCTTATTGCGTTTATGATTGTTTAGAATTTTGATAGGATATTCTTTGCTTCTTCGGTTAGTGGTAGCTCTTCTGATGCCTAAAGCTATTTTCTTAGTCACTGGACCAGACATGAATTCTATTCTTCGAATAAAATTGTTGTGAATAGTATATTGGATTTGGTGGATAAGATAGTCTTTGTTTTCTATTTTAGTGTTGAACATAGCTACTCTGGTGTGTAAAGTACCTTCTTAGTCAATGGACTTGAAATTCCAGGTGAAGAGTGTGTGGGGAAAAAAGTTAAACATTCTATCCGTTCCTAAATGAATGTTCCATTTTTATTATAAGAAATGTTTTAAAAAGTTGACATCTTAGCAATTTTTTTGTTGTATGTATACATAACTTCCCTTAATGATCTCACCTTATAAAATTATGAGTATAATTGTAAACTAGAGCATGATAATTAGGGAGGAGAATTAAGTAATTTCACCAAAAAATGGACATTCATAGGGGACAAAAATTTAGGAAAAAATTGGCATTCATTCACGCTTGTTAAACTAATAATGTTTTTAATTATTAGCAACCTATTTCTCAGGGTAAGAACCTTTGTAGCCGTTCATTAATGTAACTGGATACATAATAAACATGTAGTCAATGTTTTTGTTATTATTGTAGGTGACCGGGGAAAGGTTACCCTCTCAAAACAAGATCTTCACCTTGGTTGATGAGGTGAAAGTTCTTCGGAGAAAATTTGCTTCCTGCTTTGCATCTCTCGTCGGGGAGAAAGAGGTCAGGTTTGCATTCAAACTGGCAAGAGATGCAATAGTCTCTCAGGCCAACAAGCATGGCAAGAATTTGATGGAATCTTGCACGATATGCACGGAAGACACCGATATGGCTAACATGATTTATATTGATAGCTGCTTGCATCGATATTGCTTCTCGTGTATGAAACGGCATGTGGAATACAAATTACTTCAAGGGAAGCTGCCCGAATGCCCTCACGAAAGATGTAAAACCGAGATGAAGATAGAAAGTTGTAGAATTTTTCTAACTCCTGAAATGTATGATATTATGAGCCAGCGGATAAAAGAAGCTACAATTCCAACTACGGAGAAAATCTACTGCCCACATCCTACCTGTTCAGCATTAATGTCTAAAAGTGAGGTTCAAGGATATGCTGCTCATTTGTCGTACGATGCTCAACAAGCTGGGGTTAGAAAATGCACCAGATGTCATGATTTTTTTTGCATCAACTGCAGAGTTCCTTGGCATGTGAACATGACCTGCTATGACTACAAAATGCAAAACCCTCGTGCATCTAGAGAAGATGAAAAGCTCAAGAGTCTTGCAACAAGGCATCGTTGGCGTCAGTGTGGAAAGTGCAACCATATGGTTGAACTTGCTCGAGGCTGCCACCACATTTCTTGCAGGTATCTTATTTCATTCTCCACTTCTTTAGAGAGACCATTTATGATGGCATCTCTTTGGAAGTGGAATGTTGACACGAACTTGTCACTTTTAGATGGGGATGAATCATGCTGTCTGGGGCTTTTCTGGCCTCTAAGTCGGCATCCTAATGATCTCCATTCTCCCCTTATCAATAACCGTAAATTTTTTAGCTGCTCTTGTTTGTTAATGTTGCATCTGGTATTTTGGACAATGCCCCTTAAGTGTAACTAAAATTGAATAATATAGTACTAATCAATACTTTGATTGTATTTTCCACGCCCTTCTCTATTTTCTGGTCATATCTAATTATTTGTACACTGCATCTATGTAACTTGGTCATATTATTATTAGGTGGGGATAATGTGAGTGAAGTTATTTGGAGGCAATAATTTTTAATAAATTGATACTCCCTACGTCCTATTTATATTGGTCACGTTTGTATTTTTTGGTCAACACTAGTAAACTCTGACCAAACATTAATATAAATCTAATCATCCTATTGAAATTCTAAAAATTGTTATTAATAAGTTACTTAGTGATTTATTGATAACACTTTTTAAAGTTTCATTAGGATGATTAGATTGACATTAATGCTTGGTCAAAGTTTATTTGTGTTGACTGAAAAATTCAAACGTGGCCGATATAAATGGGACCGGGGGAGTATAATAATATCATAACTATTGTTCCTCTATATCAAACATAGATCCATTTCTTTTGGTGGTACAATGATTCTTATAATCTTCAGATTTTAATGATTTTTCATCTCAATACCTTCCGAAATTTCTGAACAGATGAAACACTGCTTATATCATGAACATTTTCTTTATTTTACCTTGAATATGATCATATCTTCTTTCCCCCATTTGGCCATGTCTGCCCTTGTCAATCGTTTTCAGGAATACAATTCATCACAGGAGGATGATTGAATTGATTGTGTGATTAAACTATTTATACAATCATCAAATGCAGATTTACAATGAAAATTGTTGAGTTGAGTCTTAAGGTGCGATTTGCTGGTACTATACGACTTTGTATGTTTACATAAAACTCGTTGGGGGATGGGGACACGTAAATAAGCATGTCATGAGTAAATATTTAGATTGGAAAAATAATTATTATGATCTTTTAGCTAGAGATAGCCTGAGCTAGGTGACCAAGAGTGTTGAAGTCTTGAAGTCCCATGTATCCCACATCAACTTGGAGAATAAAAATGACGGCCTTTTAAGGGGATGAGGACCCAATTCTAACATGGTATCAGAGCCAGGTTCAAGTTGATGTTGGGCTTAAGTTAACCCGTGTTGGGTGCCCGTGTTGGGTTTGAAGTCCACGTGTAGTGCCAAGTTACCGGCCTACACGTGAGGGGGCGTGTTGAAGTCTTGAAGTCCCATGTATCCCACATCAACTTGGAGAATATAAATGATCCACTATATAAGGTTGGTTAACCTCACCCCTTAACAAGGCCTTTTAAGGGGATAAGGACCCAATTCTAACAAAGAGTAATCAATCTATAGATGATTCTATAGTTCAAACCCGTTATTTTCAAGTCAAAGCATGAATGTAGTGATATAAAGTTCATAAATATGTTACAACTCTCCCTCTTTTTTTTTCGTGTATCCATTTAACAGTTGACTAGGTTAGATGCCTGATTTTCATTGATGGTCTTTGTTGGATTTTGATTATACATTGTTTAGCATATGCGTAACACTTTTTGTGGGCAATTACTAAACGATAAGTCTCTCATTAATTAGTTTTTACCTGCATATGCCAGATGTGGGCATGAATTTTGCTATGTTTGCGGAGCAGAGTGGAAGAACAAGAAAGCAACCTGTAAGTGTCCAATCTGGGATGAGCGCAATATCATGTATTCTTCTGAAGGGGATCGGCGTCGTCGACAATGAAGAAGAATGACAACTGGTAGCCTTAGCATATTTTGAAAAAGAAGTTCTTATTATATTTTCTCGCTCACGGATATATTTTGCACCGAATTGTATGTTCCTCGTTTTTTTGGCCCCATACTCGGGAGGAAGTGTTTTCAGCTATATTTTGGCCTAAACTAAAATGACATGTTTAACTATGAATAGGGAAGCTAAGTATGTTAATTGCTTTGGCTTGTTTATATTGGTTCAGGGTACTGCTGGCTTCCATATTTCCATTGCATGAAAGCATCACGTTCATCTTTTGTTAGGTTATGCCAAGTAATTTCTGTCCTGCAGATTTTGTTCTTTCAATTTCATAACCAATGGTCAGAATTGAGGTTGCCAATGAGCCAAGAAAGTTGTACAATCAGTTAAAGATTTAACAGTCGTTAATTGAAAGGAAATATCTGTTAGCAAAAATGTTAACACACTGATAAAATTGACAAAAAGAAATTACAATAAACTCAATTATAATGCTGCATTTATAATTTACCCAAACTTAATTTTAAAGGTCATTTTTTTTTCTTGTTATGGTTATTAGTTATAGTTATTTCTGATTTTGCACCTTTTCATTTTATGTCCTTTTTTTTTTTTTTTTTTTTCATACTGGGGTATCTTTATTTTTTCCATAATTTTACTATAATATTCATATAAAGGAAGAAAATTTTGAATCCAAACAAATCATACCCTTTTTGTTTTCTAGTTTCCACTATATATTAAACTAGTAAAAGCCCGTGTCCGAGGACACGTTTTGTGTTTTTCTTTTTTAATTAAAAAAAAAATTTTTTTAAGGGCAAAATGGGAAAGGGACAACTTAGTGAGGGCAAAATGGGAAATTTGGCCATCGAAACTGTTCATTGTACTGTAGATAGTGGAGGTGTGATTTATACTATAGATACTGTCTCGATCTCAAAATAAATGTTATAAAAAAATTAAATTTGCTATTCATTGAGTTGATCAAAAGCAAATTTGAAAATTTTAGAATATATATTTTAGGACGGGAGGGAGTTGATGATGCCCAAACGGGCTACTCGGCCCGGCCCGCCGGATACAGGCCAAACGGTGAAACGGGCTTCGCCCGGCCTGTGTGTGTTAACGGGCTTTAGCCCGGCCCGTGCTTTAATCCGATGTGAGACCCGCCCGTTTGGCCCGGATCCATGGGCCAAACGGATTTATCCCTTTTTTAAAAAAACAAAATTTGAAATGGGGTTGGAGAGATTCGAACCCTGGTGAAATGGAAGGTTATTGGTGTTACTTATCACTTGGACACAAGGCTATTGGTGTTATTTATCCAAATGTTAAATATAAATTATAAAAAAAAAAAGGGGGCCATACGAACATAAACCAAACGGGCTTTGGAAGCCCGCGGGCTTGGCCCGCCCGTCTGCCAAAATTCTCAGCCTGGCCTGGCCTGGCCTGTACCGTCAAACCATGCGGGCCGAACCACGGGCCGGGACACGGGCTGCGGGCTACACGAGCTACGGGCTACGGGCCAAAAATTTGTCCACGGGCTAAGGCCCATTTTGACCTTCATCAGAGGGAGAGGGAGTACTTCCAAACCCGACTTATGATAAATTTCACTATCAACTTGTTAATGTTTTTCATGAATAAATTTTGCTTATTTTATTGGGTGTAATATGATAAAACTAAAAAAAAAAAAAATACATAAATTTATAATATTATTTTAATGCAAATAAAAAACATTTAGAGAATTTTTATTTATCCCCGCAATATTACTGAATACCCCTGCAATACTAAGTCTATCCAACTTTCAACACTAGTCACACTATCGATCTTCCTATTTTACCCCTTTCTTGTTACAAATATTGCAAAATCACGAAAAAAACTAAAAGGGGTCCTCCGTCGTGGTTGTCGCCGCCGCCTTGACCTACCACTGATGCTTCTTATCCAAATCCGCCGCAAGCTCACCCACCAAAAGATCAATTCTTTCGGCGATATGGGCTTCTCCGTTTGTGGGTCCTCCGGCTATTTAGCCGTCGACGCCAAGATCGTCCTTTCCCAAGCCGGATTTTGCGTCAGCTACACCATTTTCGTCTCCACCAATTGGCCTTCGTCTTCAACTTCGAGCTCTCCCCAAAACAAGTCAACTCGAAAGTGTTGATCAGTTTGACCAACTTAACCCCCAAAACAATGTTCATTTGGGGTTGTTTTCCCTTACAATTAGGTCTAAATTCAATCCCAACTCTTACCCATTTGGCCCCTTTGAATATTTTTGCAGATGTGGTTGACTTGGGAGCCATGGGAGTAGTCAACTAGTCATGGTTGAAGATGGGTTAATATTCATGAAAGAAAAGCCAATCTTGAAACCATTTGGGGACTTTTTTGTCATTTTTTATGGCTCAGAGGTAAAATAAGAAGAGTGGTTGTTTGATTGGCTAGTGTTAAATAGTATTGAATAAATTTAATATTGCGGAGATAAGTAATGTTAAGAGGGTAATTCTCAAACATTTATTACGGTAAATGGAGGGACTATAAAATCTCCAGATTACCCTAGGGTGTGAGGTATAAAAAAGATGAGATGATACAAATACAACATTTCAAGGCATCAAAGACCATTGATTGGGTTGCGTTTGCATAAACACCGTCTCGTTAGCGCTCACACCTGTCGATCGATTTTGGGAAGAGAGAGAAAATGAGCGGCGTAGGGAAGAAGGTAGCGGATGTGGCCTTCAAGGCATCAAAGACCATTGATTGGGAAGGCATGGCCAAGCTCCTTGTCTCCGATGAAGCTCGCAAGGAGTTCTCCACTCTCCGCCGTGCTTTTGATGAAGTCAACTCCACTCTCCAGACCAAATTCAGTCAGGTCCCTTAATCAATCTATCTATTTATCTCTATCTGCCTATCTAGGGTTTGCCTATTTTGATGTTTACGATACGGATCTACATTTTTTGTTATTTTTAGGGCATTTTAAGATATACTATTTGCTTTTAAAAAATAAAAAATTAAAGATCTATTGATGTATTACTAGTAAAAAATGCTCTTGATTTTGGGTTGAAATGATTTATGCGTGATTGTATGGTGATCGTTTTTTTCTTAAGAAGTCAGGATGGCACTTATTTGTTTCTACTGAGGAAATTGATTTATTTCAATTGCAATCTTCTTTGACCTGTACATGGATTTTTTGAGCAGTTGGTGTAGTGGGGACATTGCGCAAAAAATGATTAATTAAGGCTTTGTTGTTGTTGTTATTGTTGCTGTTGCTGTTGTTGTTGTTGATGTTGGTAATCAGATTATAGTAGTGAGCCTCCGGTTGTCACTTCCAACCTTTTTTTTATTTGTTGATGCTGTATTTAAGCCTTGTGGTACATGAACTACTGTGTGGGTACCTGTTCAGATAGAGGTATTTGTCAAATTGATCATTTACTTATTTAAAGAGAATCACTTCTATAAATTATACTCCCTCCGTCCCAATAGTAGCTTCCCATTTTGCCATTTTGGGTGTCCCGTTAATAGCTTCTACTTTCCTTTTTTGGCAAAGGAATCTTTACTATTCTCTCCACTCATTCTCTCTCCTACATTATTTTAATACTCACAACACCATTATAATTTACTATTACCTCCACTCATTCTCTCTCCTATTTTCAAATTACACTCACAACATTTTTTCTTCCCACCCATTTTATTAATTTGCGTGCAAGGCAAAATTTGGGCAGCTTCTATTGGGACGGAGGGAGTATTTCTGATATAGCCTTGATAAAATAGCCACCAATTTTTGAGACTGTTTTATACCACATTCTTTGCATTTCAGTGTCTTCAGTTCTAAACATCGTTAAAGAATGATGTTTCCATTGTTAATTCCTTACCTCAGTGAAGCTGTTTTTATTTCTCACTCTTGCATTGGCGGCTGACAGAAGTAGATTCATCTTAAGAGCTTCTAAAAGCTTCTCTCTCTCTCTCTTTCTCTCTCTCTCTCTCTCTCTCTCTCTCTCTCTCTCTCTCTCTCTCTCTCTCTCTCTATCTATCTATCTATCTATCTATCTATCTATCTATCTATCTATCTATCTATCTATCTATCTATCTATAAGTTTTGGGCCTGGCTTTTTTCATTTAAGTTCATCTTTATTTTTTCTTAACTTAGCCCTTTAGTTTTGCTACGTAGGAACTGGAGATTGTTTTTATAACATATAACGGCAAATGTCAATATCGGAAACATATATTCGAGATATTTTACTTGCATTGCCTACTTTTAAGTTATATCCATTGAAGGAATATATTTGAGTTTACTTGTCAAGCATCCTCGATAATCTAAAGTTTGCTGAGTATTTTTGGTGGACTGACTTATAACATCTATACATTTAATCCAGTTCTGTTGTTTTTATTGCTGGATTGAGCGGAGCTTATCTTGTCTATTGGTATTAATTAAGATAGCCACTGTCATTATCTATAAATGTTTACGAAACCTTGTTCTTCTTAGTATGTGTAGACTGTAGAGTATGGTTTGTGGATCACGCATCATTAGGCAATTTTTTTTTAATTTCATATTGGTCTTTATGTGAGGGATAGTATAACCATCATTGAACTTATGAAACATCTCTGGGCTATTATCTGCATGCAAGATTGTTCATTCTTTTCTATGATGTGTCACCAGTATTTATTTGTTCTTCTTAAATCGTGCAGGAACCAGAACCAATTGACTGGGAATACTACAGAAAAGGAATTGGTTCCCGTTTGGTCGATATGTACAAAGAAGCGTACGAAAGTAAGTCCGGCGTTGCAATATACTCTTTTACATGTTTTGGTTGTTTGCTATGCTTTGTCGTTAATTGGTGGTGCCACGAGTTCTGAAATGTATAGTCTCTTTGCTTTGGTTTCGGTTTTGGACTTGGTTTCCATCGGTTGCTTCGAGGATATTTTCAATATGGGGACTCTTTTTTGTGTTATCCTATTTTAACACTGCTTCATACGTTAAGTCATCTGGTCATTCACAAACTTGTCCGCATCTAATAAATAGATAATGTTATATTCTTAAAATATTAGTACTTCACTTGGAACATGATTCCATGGACTGTTTATGCATAACATGTTTTCTTTGCATGCTTCAAATGCTATGGGGAAGTCTGATTGAATTAAGCAGTTCATAAAAGAAAAACTAGTGGTGTAAGGCAGAACCACCAAACTGAGTCTGACCGAACTGCTTAGTTGGGATCCGTTCTTCGAATAAGCGGATCGGTCACGGTTTAGGATTTGGAAAACAACTTGGCCCAGCTTATGAACCAAACTGAGTAGAGGTTCATGCTGGAGAAAGTCATGTAGGCCTCCTTCAAACTGATTTATTCAACTTTTGTTTCCCTTTTAATATACTCCCTCCGTCCCACAACAAGTGACACACTTTGCTATTTTGGGCGTCCCACTGATAAGTCACACTTCCTAAAATGGCAAAGAATCTTTACTATTCCCTCCACTCATTCTCTCTCCTACATTATTTTAATACTCACAACACCATTATAATTTACTATTCTCTCCACTCATTCTCTCTCCTACTCAACTATCTACACTCACAACACATCAACCTTTTCACTTTTTCCTTAATTCCCGTGCGGAACAGTAACTGTGTCACATATTATGGGACGGAGGGAGTAATTGTTATTTTTGACATTCATATATTTGAATTTTGGCCTCTTTACTTCTTTTAGTTTCTGCTTCTGCTTTATATTTCTTTCGGTCTCTTTTCCTTCCTTTTGGTGGATATCTTCTCAGTCTGTTGTAGATTCCTTTTATTTTAACAACATTTCATCTTTTATCTGAAAATTAGAAAGTTAGAAAATTGAACCTTTTGCATCTTTGCAGGTATTGAAATCCCGAAGTATGTTGACACAGTCACTCCCCAGTACAAACCTAAATTTGATGCCCTGGTGAGATTATTTTACAGTTGCTATTTATTTATAAGATGAAGTCAGTTTACTTGTTGCAAGATTAATTGATTCATAACTTGTTCGCTTTCTTTAGCACTCAAAACTGCTCATCTTTCTTCTCGTCTTTTACCTTTTTGCTTCCAAACTCCGAAAAACTACTTCACTCCAGAAGAAAAGTACTATTCTAATGTGGTTAACTAAAGTAAAAACTTGTTGCGCCTTCCGTCCCTTAATGAGTTTCGATTTTTTCAAAAATAAATAATAAATAATACTACACAAATAGAATTTGTTTATGGATGTCCATTTTCTACTAAATTACTTAAGTCAACTCATAAACTACCAAATTCTGTCTTATTTGCACTTGCAATGAGATAGTGTGCTCAATTGAGGTATTTATATATATGTGCTACTGTAGACACCCCACAGCTACTAAAGTGCATAAAAGTCAACATCCTTAATAGCCTTGGAAAGCTAAACATGGATCCCATTCCCTAAATGTGTGAGTTGGGCTGCTCATGGAAAGAAACCTTTGCTTGAGTTGGGATTTTGTTTCTTTAGTACATACAAAACCATTTGATGACGCTTAGTATTCGACAGTTGGTGGAACTGAAAGAAGCTGAGCAGAAATCACTGAAGGAGTCTGAAAGATTAGAAAAAGAAATTGCAGATGTTCAAGAGCTTAAGGTAACATTATACTGGATTTCACCCATTTACTGTGTTTTCAGAAAGCAGTTTAAGTTATTAAAAAAATATTCATTGTTCTATTTTTATTTATTTATTTGTTTTGCAGAAAAAGCTGAGCACAATGACTGCTGATGAATACTTTGCCAAGCGTCCAGAGTTGAAAAAGAAGTTTGATGATGAGATCCGAAACGATTATTGGGGGTACTAATTTGTACAAGTTGACGGGCTCTTCAGGTCAAACATATATGATTGTTGTTCCTTGTATTTCGGTTTCTAGAATAAAAGAGGAACAGAGATAATTGTTTGTTTTTTTGTTGCTTGGTGATATTGAAGTAGAACAAAGATGTACTTCTTCACTGAGTTCTGAACTCAGGTCAGAAATGGGTGAAGGTGAGAATGATCAATTTGTATCTTTATTCATCTTAATGACCTTGAGTTGCTATTTGAAGTCATACTGGATTTGGATGGATTCCGTCTAGCATGTCCGTTACCAACCCCATTTTGTTTTAATTTTTGTCAACATTTAGATTACTCTGGCGCGCATTTTCCAATATCTGATTTTGAAGATAACATTCTTTCTACAGAATTAGAAGTCCAATATGCAATTTTCAGTTGAACTCTTCTTTTTTTCTTTTCCCAATTGATTCTTGTCCTATTTCAAGCAAGTTTGATAAATTTGGGGACCTTGAACCTGGATTCATGTAGAATTGGTGATGAAGGGCTGGCTAACTTGGCAGGTGATTTTTCCTATTTAGTTTCTTTTGGAATATGAGAATGTTGTTGCTTTATTGTGTATCTAAAGATGAAGGGCAGGATACTTTGAGATCAGTTTATGCCAGACACTTGCTGGGACAATGTTTGTTTATGAACCATTGCTAGAGATGCCTTTAGAAAAGTGTCTACTTTGTAGAGTGGGAAAATGGGGTGCTTGCAAACTTACCGAGTTACTCGATAAAACTACGAAGGCTGCAAACTGGATTATCAATTGATGGCCAAGCCAAAAACTTAGAGAGAGAGTGGATCCACTACGGCACAAGTTCAGGAACTTATAGTCTGTCTTGACACTTTAAAGATATAAATCTCTTTGCTGAAATTTTTATTCTCAAGAGATGTTAATCAGTTTATTTATTTTATTTTATCTTCCGGAAATTACAATACAAAGAAGCTTAAAGTAATAAATGACTTAATGTTGATGTTGTGTACAAAGAAATTTTACAAAATCTCTAATACTATTACCGATAAGGGAAAATTATCGGTGGATTCTTCATCCCAAATCAAAAGACCAATTAAGACAAGGATTTTGGAATTTAACTAACTAGTCCACTATCCTAATAAATATTTCACCTAGTCCATTCCTTATTAATGACACCCATAAAACAAATAAAGTCACTCATCCCTTCTCTCATTTATAACTCAGTCTCTCACTCACACATACACTCTCTCTCTAGTTTCTCTCTCTACCCTACTCATCTCCGGTGACTATCTCCCCCTCCGGCGACCACCTTCTCAACTCCGGAGAATTCCTCCGTCGAACTCTCCACACACACTCCTCTCTACTTTCTCTCTCTACACTCCTCCACCTCCGGCCAACTACTCCCCCTTTCTCCGGCGACCCTTCCCCTTCTCCTTCCCCTGCCGTTTGTGTTTTATAATCTACTGCAAATACAATCAATTGCATTGTCGTGTGTTTGTTGATTTCCATCCCCTGCAACTCCAGTGCCAGCTCCCTCCAATTCCAATCTCGTCGATCTTTATTTTCCCCTTCATCCATCAATTTAATGTTTATAGTTTTTTGGAATTTTAGTTTGTTTCGTTGTCATTCCATTGGGATTTGGATTTTTTCAATTAAGAGAATGATTGCCATTCTTTGTCCCAATTCATGAACTACTGTTCAATTCAAGCTCAATCCAGTTATTAGTCTTTAGGGATTCTGCAGTTCTAAGTTTTTGGGTTTCTGGGTTTTGAGCTTGTGGTTGATTGAGTCAAAGTGGGGGAGTTTTTCTTGGGTAAATATTGTTTCTTTGAGAATCCATTTCTACTGACTCTTTTGATTTCATTGGCCATTGTTTTTGGATTGAGTGAAAGCGGGGGAGTTTTTCTTGGGTAAATATTATTTCAACATGACAACAACCTTAAATTGACAAGAACTAAATCAGAATGCTGCATTAGTTCTAGGTAGATTGGGGATTGCAAAAAGCAAATCTGACTAAAAATAACGGATCCAAGAACAAAAAATAAAAAAAAATTAATTTTTAGGACGTAAGTGTTATAGGTTGAATATATATTTTTAATTTTGAATCATTATTCAAGGTTTTCATAAAAAAAAAGCAAAAATAGAGCCATAAAAGACTAAAAATAACTGTGAACTTAAGTAAAACAACTGTGAACATAACAAATATGTCAAATAATCTCATAAAATTGCAAAAATAGAGGTCATATAAAAGACAAAAACAACTATGAACTTAACAAAAAAACAACAGTGAATTTAAGTAAAAACAATTGTGAACATATCAAATATGTCAAATAATCTCATAAAATTGCAAAAATAGATGTCATAAAGGACTAAAACAACTGTGAACTTAACAAAAAACAACAGTGAACTTAAGTAAAAACATCTGTGAACATAACAAATATGTCAAATAATCTCATAAAATTGCAAAAATAGAGGCCATAAAGGACTAAAATAACTGTGAACTTAACAAAAAAATAACAGTAAATTTAAGTAAAAACAACTGTGAACATATCAAATATGTCAAATAATCTCATAAAATTGCAAAAATAGAGGCCATAAAGGACTAAAACAACTGTGAACTTAACAAAAAACAACAGTGAACTTAACAAATAGGTCAAATAATCTCATAAAATTACAAAAATAAAGGCTATAAAATTCTAAAAACAATTGTGAACTTAACTAAAACAACTGTGAACTTAATTAAAAACAACTGTGAAGTTAACAAATATGTCAAATAATCTCATAAAATTGCAAAAATAGAGCCATAAAAGATTAAAAAAAAAAAACGATTGTGAATTAACAAATGTGAACTTAACAACTGTGAACTTAATAACTGTGAACTTAAATAGAACAACTGTGAACTTAACAAATATGCCAAATAATCTCATAAATTTGCTCTAAATTATATGTTGATCCTGCTAGTTTGATTCGTTTTGACGATACGAATAATACAATGGTCTCGAATTTTTTTTTTTTTGAGTTCTAGATCTTAAGATATTTCATTTTAAAATTTTGGGAGGAGAAAAAAAATGAAAAAGCATAGGGAGAAAGGGACAGCAACAGCTGCCCCTTTTTATGTCGCATGATGCGTTTTTATAAAAAACGGGGTGTCATTATAAAGCGTGGACCTAGTAGAATGTCTTCAAAATATGTGTCCTTGATGATTGTTTTTATTAGGATGAGAAACTATTTGATAATTGTCCCTTTAAAAGGGTAAAATGTCATCATGACTAAATATTTAACATTTAAAATAGCGTTTTAAATGATGCACCAAACAAGTTTTTATTAAAATAGTATCGTTTTAGAAAGCTCAGTTTTATAAAATACTAGTAAAAGCCCGTGTCCGAGGACACGTGGTGTTTTTTTAATTAAAAGTGAGGGCAAAATGGGAAAGGGACAACTTAGTGAGGGTAAAATGGGAAAAAAATTTTTGACACTATTCATACAACTATTCATCCCACTTCCCTCATTTATACTATAGATTCCATTTTTAAGACCTCCGTTTAAAATGTGTATCAGACGGGCCTTAATTAAAGAAAAACTAGTGTTACTCCCGTGCGATGCATAGACAGGTACTAACACATAAAAGACGAAAATTCATACATATACAACAGAAAATAGAGATGTTTGTATACATTGTAAAACACTTCTTTGAAAACTATATTATCAGTACAAATTATCATATTGAAGATCATTAAAATAAATCTATATTCTTATTTTGAAGAAATCATTTTTTTTCTACATCAAATAATAGGAGTATATCTTTATATTGAGTCGTTCTTGTGTAAAACAAGTTCTAGGATAAGCTATCCTAGAACCTGTTTTGCGTAAGTGTCTTCTCTGTTATTATAAAGTGCATCTTACAAAATTAGAAAGTGCATGTTCTAAAATAACACTAATAAAATATTTAAATCGGTTGTAATGTTAAATAATAACGGTGATATTGTTGAAAATAGTGCATGTTGTAGTGTTAAAAAGTGTCTGTTGTAGTATTGAAAAGTGCCTCTTGTAGTATTGAAAAATGCATGTTGTAATATTGAAAAGTGTCAAGTGAGTTCAAAAATACATGCATGTTGTAGCGTTGGAAAGTGCCTCTTGTAGTATTCAAAAACTGCCTTATACAGTGTCAAAATGTGCCGGTACGTTTTTCGTAAGTTCAAGTTATTTACAAAAATGTCACCGCGCGTATTGAAAAGTTCTACTTATTTATAAAAATGCCACCGCGCACATTTTAAAACACGTTCTACGCTCAGCGAGCATAGAACACGTTTCACCCAAGATTTTGTGCTTTATATTATTATTTTATTTTTCATATTTTTTTTTTGTAAATTTCCTTCTTATACCAAAAGTAGAACTAATTTTCTAGAGTGAAAAACTTCAATTTCTTAATTCAGTAAAGAATTCCTAAAAAGAAAAGAGTAACTAAACGTTTATGTTATGAAAATAATAATATGGCGAAGGGGCTAAGTGTTCAAATTTAAAACATGGACATTAAATGTAAATTAAAATTTCCATCTAAAAACCTGAAAGCTAGATCTTTTCATGAAACCCTAAAATTAGACTATTCAGCCTCTCCCAAAATCTAACGCGTTTCCCTCTTCTCCCTTTTCTCCTCCCACGCTAATCACTCATCCACCCATCCTCGCCGCCCCCTCCTCCTCCTAATCACCGCTTCACAAACCCTCTCTTCCTTTCAACCCTATATATATGTCACACTTCAAATAAACATCCTTTCATTAATATAACAACCAAAAAAATAAATATCATTTTTGGTATATGGACAATAGTAATAATACATAAATATCATATTTATTTACATTAACTCATCATGAACATAATTATGATATTCATTTTCAATTTAACTTATTTAATTTTGAGAAGAAAAATTAAAATCTTAAAAAAAATAACAATTGAGTTAAATGAAAAAAATTTCCCCAAACAATCCACTCTCTCATCAGACCCAACCCACTTCTTCCTCTCCCTCTTTCAAAATACCAATTCATACTATCTTTAATTTCAAAAATATTGACATGCACTTCGGTCAAAATTTTGAAAATGATGCCACCTTTCCTAATATTGATCTTCATAAATAGTACTCCCTCCGTCCCACTTCAAATGGTCCAATTTTCTTTTTGGGACGTCCCACTTCAATTGGTCCCTTCCATAAATGGAAAGTTTTCCATATATTTATACCCTTTCATCTCCACATATTTACAAAAAAAACAATCATTAACTTACTATTCCTTCCACGGGTAGTACTATATACAAGGCATGATTTTTAAGGCATGTACAAAATGACCAAAATACCCTCATATATATATTAAAAAAAAAAAAACCCTTCCCTCCCCCCATTTCAAACGACGGACAATTCTCTCTCTCTCATAGCGCTGTTCTCTCTCTCTCTCTCTCAAAACAAACGAACGTCGCTCTCTCTTCTCTCTCTCTCACTCGACGAACGCCGCCATCACCACCGCCGGAAAACATGAAGACAAACCTCCCTAAAACCGGTGGAAAGTCCGCCTCCTCTCCCGCCGCTCCAAAAGTAATTATTTTTAACCTAAAATTTCAATTTGAAAACCCAACATTAATTTTATGCCTAAAATGGATTATATAATGCTTAATGTTGTTTAAACGTATCCTAAATGGTTCTAATTGCGATTTCGTAACATTAATTTGGGTTTTTTGTTTGAATCGGATACGAATTCGTGTGCCTAAAATTTGAAATTGTCGGCGTGCGTTTCGTATGAACATATACGAATTGTCACAATCATTTCGGGTATTGGCATACGAAATGTAAACTGATTCATCAGTTTACATTTCGTATGCCAATACCCGAAATGTTGGTGACATTTCATATGAACACATACGAAATGTCACCAACATTTCGCGTATTGGCACACGAAATGTCAACTGGTTCTTGAATATTAACTGTCTCTTATTTAATTTTTTGTAGGTACGTAACCCTGCGACGGCCTCTAATAGAAAGAGGAAGGCCGAGGAGAGCGAGGCAGTGCGGCTAAGAGCGGATAAACGGAGCAAAAAGATTCACGACAAGAATGTCGTGATTGAGGAGCCTGTGGTTGAGGAGAGTGATAGTGAGGGTAGTTATTCTAGTGAGGATTCATCTTCACGTACTCGGTCCCGGGGTGCATCTGTGCAGGAGGCACATTTATCTAGTGATGATGAGGAAGAGGAGGAGGAGGAGGAGGCGGAGGAGAGTGTATCTGTGAGGCCTCGCAAGAGGCGGGAGGCACGGGGCGAAAGGGGAAAGTGGTCTAAGGACACGCTGGCAGGTGAAGAGTAACCCGGTGGCGGCCCTGGAGGAGGTTTAGTTGTTGCACGGATTTGGTCATCATCGAGCCCGTAAGATATGGGAGAACGCCACTTGTGAGCCTGTTGAAGCGCCAAACGAGGCGAGATTCTAGATAAGTAAGTTTATATATGATTTGTTTATTAAATAGCCATTTGCAAAACATTATCAACAATCGAGATGACATTTCGTATGCCAACATACGAAATGTTGGTGACATATGTGTCCATACGAATGGTCACCAACATTTCGGGTATTGGTATACGAAATGTAAAGCGATTCATCGGTACATTTCGTATGCCAATACACGAAATGTTGGTCACCATTCGTATGAACACATACGAATGTCACCAACATTTCGGGTATTGGCATACGAAATGTCATCTGAATCTTGAAAGCAGAGGGAGTATTAATTATAATTTTTGTTTGGAATCAACAGTTCTCCCATACGCTTCTTTATCGGAGGATGATAGAGCTTGGTGGGCTCGTGTTGAGGAGTACCGGCCTCCATTTCCTACATGATGCTACCATTCGCCGGCCTAGCATGGCACTCCTAACGGTTTGTGGAACCGGTGGTCTCCCGAGACTAATACCTTCCACATGCGTGGGGTGAGATGACGATCACTATGCATGACGTCACTCATATCCTAGGTATATTCTTGTTTGTTGTCTATTTTTTATAAATTACATAAATTTTATCAATTTCATAAATTTTATCAATTTTATTAATTATTTCATTTTCAATTTGTAGGCATCACTGCTCAGTGGCCGTTGGGAAGGCGGATCCGTGAGCCTCGACGTAGCTCCGTATCGGGGCACGCCTTGAGACATGTCGGAAGGGACGACCTACTCTTTAGATGGCCTCCGTCGTTCCTTTGAGTCCCTTCCGACATGATCGACGATGGCGCCGCTACGTACATCATGTTCCTCCCGGCTCCACGCTGTTCGTGGACAAGACTCGAGATAAGATGCCCTCGACTACCTTTCATTGTGCGTGGATATTGGACAGAGTGGGGCTCTATCCTGGGGACACTGGTTGGCATATCTATACCGGGAGTTGGGGAAGGCATCTAGATACGGATGCAAGCGGATTGGCGGTTGTTTGAGTCTTTTGGAGGTAATATTTAACAATCATTTAATAATTACAACATGCATTTATGGTTATAGCATTGTTAACTTATTTATTTCATACATTTGCGAGGGCTCTGGATATACGAGCACTTTTCCGGTTTTTCGGAGAGAGATTGACCCGTTATGGACGGAGGGCCTAGGCGAGGGCTCGTAGATGGGTACGTGCGTCACTGGTGGTAGGGATATGCCCCATCTATTGAAGTTTCGGTATACCACTGGACACGATGACGGTTGATAGGGTGAGTTAGTTATATTTAAAGTTTTACAAATTATTATTTACATTGCCGGTGTCTAACAAATTCATTTTCGGGTTTGTTGGACTCCTACGGCACCACCCCGCAGGCGCTTTTACCGGTCTCATACTTCCGTGGGGTTATACGCTTCCGGGGATATCACGGAGGCGTATTTGCTGACCGTGTTACACGCCCATTTGGGATCCAGCAGAAAATCCCCGGGAGACCCCATATCTTGCTCCCCCAAAATTGTTCATTGATAGCAGTCAAAAGGGGTACAAGAAGTCCTATGGAGGGCGTGATGATGTATGGGAGGATTGGTTAGAGGACGGCTTGGGGGGTTTCGATCCATTGCGTAGATGGGGCCCGTCCGTGAGCACATCTGAGCCTGTTACTTCCACGTATATGCAGTGGTTCCTGGCTAGGACTCATGTTCGGATTACTAATCCGAATCATGATGCCCTAGTTAACGTTCCACCACCGCCTAGGGTTGTAGAGGCACGAGGCATACTACTGTCGCTGCTCACGGATGACAGTTTATCTGCGGATGTGAAAGATAAGATTAGACGGGCCATTGATCTATATGGAGACGCTTCATGATTATGTTAATTTTGGTTGTTTATGTTTGTTTGTAAATTTTGGATAATGTTTGTTTTGGAATATGTTTGAGATATGTAAATTTTGGATAAAATGTTTGATTTTGGAATATGTTTGAGATATGTAAATTTTGGATACAATGTTTGTTTATGGAATATGTTTGGAATATGTTTGGGATATGTTCATTTTGGTTGTTTATGTTTCGGAATATGTTTGGGATATGTTCATTTTGGTTTGTAAATATTGTTGGTACAGTCACTGGTAGGCATGTGAAGCCAGCGGTTTGCGAGTACGAGACAAACACCACATTATACACCGTGGCTATGATGTGCCCTATCTCTGGGAGTATCAACCAATAATATTCTGAACAAGGGGAGGCATAGTGAGTAATGCGACTATAGAGCTCGTCCATATCTCTCCAAGGCATAACTCTCTCATAAAGCTCGCGGCGATGAAGCAGCTCTCCTGCACAATCTGAGCGCACTCTTTGCCACATCTCCTGTTCCGTATATTTGCGCCGCTTTGCCTCTATATCCACAATTTCCATCACCCATCACATCTGTGAAGCCATCAATAAATGGGACAATGAGAGGGGTAAGCAACATCCTATGGACAGAAGTATGTATATCATTGACTTGTCCATTTCCACGACCCCGTCCCCGTCCCCGTCCCCGACCTCGACCTCGACCTCGACCTCTCCCACGACTGAAGCGGCTAGTGGTGGAAGAGATGTAGGAGTGGTAGGGTTAGATGGTGTAGTGTTTGAAGCCGATCTCGACATCAAACCCGATTGTGTTGATGCAATAAATGAAGATCTAGACCTGCCGCTAGTGGAGGGTGGTGTAGTGGGGACTCCAAAATGTCCGCGTCGGTACGCTCCCAATCTGACGGTACTCTACAACCGGTGGTCCGGGGTTTATTTGCCTTTGAAATATGATCCGGCTCGAAGCATCTCCGATTTGTGGATGTAGCCCTTCATTTATCGTTTGAAATAACCTTCTCTTTACGAGTCCAGTGCGTTACGCGGTTCATTCAACACAACTTCAAAATCGAGGTCCGGTGGGACAATATTCTACTTCAATGTCCAACTTCTTCCAACAATCATGAATCGAGGACAACTCAATCCGGCCCCCAGAGTTTTGTATGCATGCAATCTCGTGACTACATGGAAGTCCATGTGTTCGCCTCGAGTAACACCCACGGCTGAAGGATCCATGACATTATCCCCACAACGACTCCGCTCTTCTTTGATGATGTCCAAAGTTGCCTTTGACACTCGCCCCAATATGTCTTGATACAGATCACATGTCTTCATATCATTTGGAATTCTACTCTTTGATTGCTCCATAGTAGCTTTGATTGTTGTTATTTGGATTTTCATAATCTCATGAGCCTTTTTGAATAATGTGTCAAAAGTAGAAGAAGCACTCCCCACGGCCTTCTTCAACTGTTATGCTCACTCTCACTCGTTCGTGGTGTGGGTTTCGAAGTGCGAATCGATCTGTATGCATCGACAAAATATTCGTAGAGTATGGAGCAATCCAAGTCTCGCGGAGGTAGGTCAATAAATCAGGATAAGATCTGTAATGATCGCAAAACGATTGCCAACGGGTGTCCCACTCTTCGCGAGTAGCGGCTGATATTGCTTTATTAAATCTCCTCATGAATGATAGTGCAAACTCATTGCTACCAGTTTTAGCCAACGCTCTCTTTTTAACATTGACTTCGATATGCCTTCGACACAAATGGTGTGCGGTCTCGGGAAATACCATTTGGACAGCATTAATGAAAGCCAAGTCACGATCAGTTAAGAAAACAGTTTGCATGTGGGGAGTATGAAAAAGACTTTGCAAATCCTTGAGTGCCCACGTGTAATTATCAGTCTTCTCATTTTGGAGGAACGCATAGGCAATTGTGAAATTCTTCCCCGTTGAAGTAAATCATATAATCTCAAGCAATGCCATTCCATAGCAAGCTTGGTGTTGTAAGTGCAGTCACCTTGTATCAATAAAAAAAAAAGTTAGAAATGAATAAAATTGCAATTCAAAAAAATGCATACGACTTGTGGAAAACAGAGTCAAAAAACAGATTCAAAAAAATCAAAAATTTACCTTGTACTACATATGGAAAACAGTTAAGCATATCCCATGCTCGTGGGTGAGAGAAGAATATGTCACCGATCATGTCACTCTCGTTAGCTTTCCTCATGAAGAAGGTATATTTCTTATCCTCGAGTGCTTTTATGAACTGTTGAAGCGAGGATCTCCCTTGTCGTTCTTGTGACTTGCATTTTGTGAGGGCATTGTGGACGTGTTTCGGAGTACTCACGTTCTTCTCATCCTTCCTCTTTAACATTGTTAGAATGTTATTTGTGTTAGTGTGTGTGCCCTAGGCTTATAGTTTCTATAAACCTTGTTGTATCGTCTTTATCATTAATAAAAGAGAAATTTTATTTTGATTAATATATGTTTTACATGTTTATTATATTAATCTCTGTCCCTAGTTATTTAGTGTAAGTTGGTAATGGATGATCATAAGAGATGATCATATGCATAGAGATGCACATTACAAACTTGTAAATAACTAGTATAATTGTCAATAGATAATCATATGATGATTATATGCATAGAGATGCACATTGAAATTATGGGTACTTGTTAGAGAACAAGTGACTGGACTTGACCCGTATGAGATTTATGTCATGGTCAAATGTCATAATTAAATCTCATATGGTCACTTCATTTAGTCCCTAGACTCGAGATTATCATGACCTTACATATGATGAAAGTTATGTTTGATTTTAGTCAAACGGTATCTTAACACGATATCTATAAAGGCTATCTCTGGCATGATCGCATTCATGATGGGAAGGATGATAAGTCAAGATGGAATTTGTCCCTCGGAAGAGAGATGTTTTGCTTGGGCCCCTCGATGAGTGATAATGATGAAAGCGTGTGGCCACACCCCAATATGATTGGACTATCATTATACTCAAGATCGAGAAAGCATTGAACAGATACAAGTTGACGTGGACCATGACTTGTGTTCAATATAACATCGTGAGACAAAGGGAGAAATGGAAGTGTACCATTGGAAACGTGAACTCTTACGTTGTGTTATTTGGGTAGACATAATGGCTTGCTAGAGTCCGCTTATGTCTTATGAGGGTCGATATGATCGGACTCATTGCCAACATAATACAATCCTATTGGGTCACACACAAATAGAATGAAATGGTTGAACCGGAGGAAGAATGATTGAGAGTCTCAGTATCTGGCTACATATGTCACGCGACATATTAAGCCAATGGCTTAATATACCGCGCGACATAATAAGCCCGTACGCGGTTTGACAGCCTGTCTCTCCTAATATGATTAGGAGACGTATTCTTACTATTGTAGTATAAATACAAGGGGTCTGTCAGACCTAATTGTCTAGCCGAATTTTCTCAAGAAAAATCACAATCAAAAATCCTCTCAATATTCTTCCATAGGTTTTTGGAATCTAGCAATTCCCAACACGAGAATCGTTCTCGACATTCATATTTGTGTGGATTACCAAAAGAGGGTCTTAATTTGTTCCAACAAATCAAAGGCCTAGAGTTCAAATCTGAAGATCCAAAGGAGTTGAAGATTCGAAGATTTGAAGATCAAAGTTTTGTGATTACGAATCACATAATTATCCGTTCGATAGCTCAAGACCGGAAAGCAATTAAGGTTGGTAAATTCTATCTCATAGTAATTCAATTTAATCGTATAGAACGGATCTTAGGGCTCATGGGTTTTGTGTTAATTTGATGCTTAATTCCGCTGTGCATGGAACCATAAAACCCAACAGTGGTATCAGAGCCCCGTTCGTATGGTTAGATTCGAATTGGCATGCTAGAAAGTTGTTATAAATTGTTTATAAATGTTCTAGTATGAGTTAGATTTAATTGTTTATGAGAAACAATTTGCTAATCTGCGAAAATCGTTTTCTGATTATGTTGAATTAAATCCGTAAAAGCTGTTTACTTGATTTGATTGTTCTATGATTGGAATTGATTGAAATTCAGAAAATCACCCGGCAACTCATGTCGTGCGACATAGTTGGCCACGAGGAGAAAAATGCGTAATCGGCTAGTTATGTCACGCGACATACTTAGCCAGCTAGTTATGTCACGCGACATAATAAGCCAAATCTGCGAGAATCAATTTGTTTAATTTTTCTGCTAACCTGTGATTGTGTTTACAATCTGAGATGTTTTATGTCTTAATCTGGATGCTATAAATTTCTGGAAATTAAGTTTATAGGGCTATGCTAGATTAATTCATTGTTTATGCTTGCTTAATTAATTAAAAGGTGTTTATTTAATTGTTGCGTTGCATAATTATTGAGTGTTCTTATGCTTGCTTAATTGTTTAAAAGTGATTTTATTAATTATTGCGTTGCATGAAGAAGCATTATAATTCTAGAATGTTTTTGAACATTGAATTATAGTTCACTAATTGTTTATGAGAAACAAGTTAGTGTCGATTGTTTATGAAACAAGTCAGGTTTTACAAGTAAGATTATCGCAATCAAACTGATATTGTAGTTGTACATGTCTAGGAGAGTTACGTCTAAGGATTGGGTACTTAAGTAGTCCTTGTGGCTCACCGGTTTCCCGGGAACTTACCCGGTGTACTTTACGATTATCTTTGTTGACATGCTTATGATCTATTTTAAAGAACCTTCATTTAATGTTTAAGTTTTATGCCACCCCGAAAGTAAAACACTTGAGAAGTATTGGGATAGGTTGATGTAGTTTCGACTCAGTTGGGTGCATCATTCTATTCTAGTATGGAGCAAGATGAGATAATGGTTGATGTAGTTTCGACTCAGTTGGGTGCATCGTTCTATGTGTCTCATACGTTTGAAATTGGTTAGACTTAATTGGTGCTTTCAAAAGAGTTTTGACCCAAGACATAAGATGAGATTAAAACATGTTTTGACATATGATGTCTAAAATCTCATAAAGGATCTAAGAGTCACATATGATGTGATTGATAAATGTTATCTACCTAAATAACTTAATTTTGGGTATTGACTCAGTTAAACCAAAATTGAAGTGAAATATGGATCTTAGCCCATTATAATTATATGATACATGCTTGTATTTGAAGGTGTATAATTTAATGGGAGTATTTGTGAAATACTATATTTGTCTCTTAGATGATAAATGTGTTGATATTGATATGTGTTCATATAATTTGTATATCTTGTTGTAGAAATAGCATTAAATAATGATAATTGCGATTCGTTCTTATGAAGGACAAAGTTCGAAAGGAATGATACAAATAATTTTGATTGGATCAAAAGCCTAAAGAATGGTTCTTAGGTAAATTTTATGCGTTCTTGACGAATCCGTTCCTACTGAACCCATTGCAAATGTTGCAAAGGGCAAATAAGGAAGCAACATTAGAAACATATTGATGATTCTGACAATATTGCTTGCCTTGTAATTGCCACCATGTTTAAAGGCTCTTATGAAGAACCTTGAACATATGGGAGTCACTTTTGTTCTAGAATAACACAAAAAGGAAACGTTCCAAGTGCGAGCTAGGCAAAAGATGTATGTTGTGGTGAAGGCCCTTAATGCATGAGATGCAACAAGGAGCAATCCGCAAAAGTGTTAATGGTTAACACAAGAAAGGGGTTCATAAAGGAAGGAAAAGAAGGTAAAGCAAAGGTTGCTAAACCTAAGGCAAAAGTTGCAAAGCCGAAGAGGCTAAACCCAAAGTGTCTCAAAAAGGATGCGGTTCTTGTCATTACAATAAGATTGTCATTGGAAGCAAAGTTGCAAGGCTTATTAGGAAGGCCTAAAAGGTGAAGAAGGGCAATATGATTGCTACTACTTCAAATATCTATATGATAGATATTTTCCCTTCGACTTCTTGTTCTTGGGTATATGATACCGGATTGGATCCCACATTTGTTTAAATGTGCAAGGAACAAAGAATAGAAAGCCACTCAAATAAGGTAAATTAAACCTATGCATGGGAATGGAGCAAGAGTTGCTACATTAGCCATAAGGGACTTATGAAGTCACTTTGCCTTGTGAAGTAGTACTTGTTTTGAACAAGTATGACTACGTTCCGAATTTGAGTAGGAGTATTATTTCCGTTTCTTAAATGGATGATGAAGAATATAATTTTCTTATTTTCAATAAGAAGTTTTATATTTATTTAATGATATGCCTTATTGTATTGCATATATCATTAAATGGTCTTCATATCCTGGAAGATGGGAAACAAAATAATGTTGAAGATATCTATAATATAAATGGAAATCTAAACCGAACAATATGAACAACGCGTTCATATGGCATTACCGGATTGGTCAGATAAATAAGAAACATATATCTAAACTCCATTAACATGGACTTTTAGACTCATATGACCATGAGTCATTTGAGGAATGTTGATCTTGTTTATTGGGATTATTGACCAAACCACCCTACACTAATAGTAGTGGGAGGGCTAGTGCTTTATTGGTCATTATACATGAGATGTATGTGGACCATAAGCAGCATTGCTAGGGGAGGATTTTGGTGTTTCATCACATTCACCAATGACTTATTAGATATGACGATGTCTATCTGATGAAGTCCAAAGGTGAATCGTTTGAGATGTTTCGAACATTTCAAGATGAAATACAAAAACAAACTTGGTAAAACTATTAAATACTTCGATTGGATCGAGGTGGTGAATATTTGAGCCAAGAGTTTGACAATCATCTCAAAACTATGAAATCGTTTCAAAGTTGACTCCACCCGGAACATCACATTGTATGGTGTGTCTATAGGAGGAAGTGAACCTTGAAGGACATGGTTCATTCGATGATGTGTCAAGTTGACTTTCCTAATTTCTTTTGAGGATATGCATTAGAAATAATGCGGTTACACTGAATTGAGTCCTTACTAAATCGGTTCCTAAGGCCCCACATAAGATGTGGCATGGAAGAAAACTTAGTTTGTCTTTCATGAAGATTTGGGGTTGCGAATCTTATGTAAAGAGACTTGTCTCTTATAAGTTAGCACCAAATCTGACAAGGTTATTTACGGATATTGATTTTACAACCACAAAAGAGAACAAAATGTTTGTTGCTCTATTTGATTCGTTTCTCGAGAAATTGTTTCTCAATAAAGAATCTAGTGGGAGTAAAATTAATCTTGAAGAAGTTTAAGAACCCGAAAATAATATGGAACCAAGAGTAGAGACGGAACCAAGTTCACAAAGAGTTGTGGAACCGGTTCAAGATGCACAAGTCCATCGTAGATTGGATAGGTTACGATCCGAACTCAAGAAATAGTGATTTCTCGTTGCGGAAAGTGATGAAGTGGAAGTCATTAAGAATGACGATCCTACTTACTATCAAGAAGCGATGTCCTCTCCTAATTTGGATAAATGGTTAGGAACTATGGAATCCAAATTACAATCCATGTTTAACAATCAAGTTTGGAACTTGATTGGGCTACCTAAAAGTGTAAAAACTAAAGGGTGCAAGTAGGTCTTCAAAGACCGACATGGATGTGAAGATGTATACTTTCATGACTAAGGATTGTAACAAAGGGATTTAGGCAAATTCATAGTATTGACTATGTTGAAATTTTTTTTTTCGCCAGTTACAATGTCGAAGTCTGTTAAATTTTCAATTGCCATTATCACATATTGTGACTATGTGATATGACAAATGGATGTCAAATGACTTTCTTTAAATGGAAAGATTATTAAGGATGTGTATAGTACACAACCCGAATAGTTTGACGATCCAAGAAACTCTAATAGAGTATGCATGTTGCAAAGATCTATGAGATGGGTTGAAGCAAGCTTAAAGGAATTAGAATCTTCGTTTTGATGAATTGGTCAAAGAGTTTGACTTTATCAAGTACGAAGATGAACCTTGTGTATACATGAAATTCAGTGGGAGCATGGTATTATTTCTATTGTTTTATTACAATGATATCTTACTCATTGGAAAAACAAGTTCCGACACTTAAGACTGTCAAGTCTTGGTCAAGGAATGTTTTCTCAATGAAAGATAAGGGTGAAGCCGCTTACATCCTTGGCATCAAGATCTATAGAGATAGATCTAGAAGGATAAATTGGTTTGAGTCAAAGTGTTCACATTGACAAGATTCTTAAAAGAGTCTAAGAAGAGTAGCTTGTCAATGGATCATGGTATTTCTCTTAGCAATATTCATTGTCTTATGACAACTGATGAGCAAAAAAAAAGGAAAATGAATGAAGTTACATATGCTTCGGCATTTGGATCTGTCATGTATGCCATGATTTGTACTAGACCCGGCGTTTCATATGCTCCATGCATGATGAGTCGATACCAATCTGATCCTGATATAAACCATTGGATGGGAGTCAAGATGATCCTTAAGTACTTAAGAAGAACTAAGGATATGTTCTTGGTATTTGAAAGATTGGAAGTTAATCTTGTTGTAAGGGTTACATAGATGACTAGCTTCCAAACTGACAAAGTTATTTTAAAATCGCAATTAAGATTTATGTTTATGCTTATTAGAGGTGCAGTTTTGATTGGAAGAGTTCCAAGCAGAAATTGTAGCCAATTCTACTACTAAGGCCAAATTTTAGCAACATATGATGTGGCTAAAAGAGGCAGTTTGGATCAAAAGTTCATTAGTGTTTTGGAAATGTTCCAAGTATCACTAATCGGTGAAACTCTTGTTATGACTATAGTAGTACCACTTGTGCAAACAATGGAACCAAGGTCACAACAACGATCCAAACACTCACTTAGACGTTCTTTGAGGAATTCATAAAGAATGAGAAGAAGTTAAGATATACAAAGTATCAACCGATGATGACATTAGGGATTCACTTACAAAGACCCTCGCACAGGCTGAAGCATGATGGTCATGATTAGATCCATGAGTATTCGATACATAAATGGAGCCTAGTGCAAGTGGGAGCTGTTAGTGTGTGTGCCCTAGGCTTATAGTTTCTATAAACCTTGTTGTATCGTCTTTATCATTAATAAAAGAGAAATTTTATTTTGATTAATATATGTTTTACATGTTTATTATATTAATCTCTGTCCCTAGTTATTTAGTGTAAGTTGGTAATGGATGATCATAAGAGATGATCATATGCATAGAGATGCACATTACAAACTTGTAAATAACTAGTATAATTGTCAATAGATAATCATATGATGATTATATGCATAGAGATGCACATTGAAATTATGGGTACTTGTTAGAGAACAAGTATTTGGACTTGACCCGTATGAGATTTATGTCATGGTCAAATGTCATAATTAAATCTCATATGGTCACTTCATTTAGTCCCTAGACCTGAGATTATCATGACCTTACATATGATGAAAGTTATGTTTGATTTTAGTCAAACGGTATCTTAACACGATATCTATAAAGGCTATCTTTGGCATGATCGGATTCATGATGGGAAGGATGATAAGTCAAGATGGAATTTGTCCCTCGGAAGAGAGATGTTTTGCTTGGGCCCCTCGATGAGTGATAATGATGAAAGCGTGTGGCCACACCCCAATATGATTGGACTATCATTATACTCAAGACCGAGAAAGCATTGAACAGATACAAGTTGACGTGGACCATGACTTGTGTTCAATATAACATCGTGAGACAAAGGGAGAAATGGAAGTGTACCATTGGAAACGTGAACTCTTACGTTGTGTTATTTGGGTAGACATAATGGCTTGCTAGAGTCCGCTTATGTCTTATGAGGGTCGATATGATCGGACTCATTGCCAACATAATACAATCCTATTGGGTCACACACAAATAGAATGAAATGGTTGAACCGAAGGAAGAATGATTGAGAGTCTCAGTATATGGCTACATATGTCACGCGACATATTAAGCCAATGGCTTAATATACCGCGCGACATAATAAGCCCGTACGCGGTTTGACAGCCTGTCTCTCCTAATATGATTAGGAGACGTATTCTTACTATTGTAGTATAAATACAAGGGGTCTGTCAGACCTAATTGTCTAGCCGAATTTTCTCAAGAAAAATCACAATCAAAAATCCTCTCAATATTCTTCCATAGGTTTTTGGAATCTAGCAATTCCCAACACGAGAATCGTTCTCGACATTCATATTTGTGTGGATTACCAAAAGAGGGTCTTAATTTGTTCCAACAAATCAAAGGCCTAGAGTTCAAATCTGAAGATCCAAAGGAGTTGAAGATTCGAAGATTTGAAGATCAAAGTTTTGTGATTACGAATCACATAATTATCCGTTCGATAGCTCAAGACCGGAAAGCAATTAAGGTTGGTAAATTCTATCTCATAGTAATTCAATTTAATCGTATAGAACGGATCTTAGGGCTCATGGGTTTTGTGTTAATTTGATGCTTAATTCCGCTGCGCATGGAACCATAAAACCCAACAATTTGGACGCACCGAAGACTGACTTGCGCTACACACCTCCTCATATTCAGAACTAGTCAATTTACCCAACGGATGACCTTCGGGATACGTTGGAAAGTCGTGATTATGAGAACCATGCTTCACAACGTAACCCCATACCCCATCACCCCTATCTTTGGCCCGGATTTCAAAATTGCACCCAATCTTCTTCGTGCTAGTCACCCTCACATCTTTAGTTTTTCCGGACCTGTACTTGCCACCAAAATGGCATACAATCTTCGCGTAGCCTAGGATCTTGCCACTTGTCTTCCTCGAATCCCCTATAGAAAGGGTTATATTTTGACGGGCCGCGATATCCCGTACGTGTTTAACAAGATCATCCCTATTTGAAAATAATAGGGATGTATCGAATTGATCACTGACATCCGGTCCCTACAACATCAATTAGAAAATTGCACAATAAGCAACGAATTTGTATGACATTTCGTGTAGCATTATACGAGATGTTCTGGAACATCTCGTGTAAATGTACCCGACTAAAACCCATTTATCTCGTGTTATACAATACGAGGTAATACACCATAACTCGTGTATAAAAACACGACAAATAGCATAAAACTCGTATAATCTAACACGAAATAGAGTAATATCAGAATTTAAAAATCCAATCTTGAAAAACAATTTCGTTTCAAGATTGGATTTTTATTGCGACTTTGATCAAAACATCAAATATAACTTTAAAAACTTACTTCATTCTTTGCTTGGATTTTGATTTTGATGTGGAGAATTTGGTGGCAAACCTTCTTCTTCAAAAATATATTCCACAAGCTCAAGATCAATATGATCATAAAAACTTGGAGAATGTTGTGGAGAATCCATACTATGGTGTTAGATGATATGAGAATTAATGAAAATAATGGGTATAAATTTATGGGTGTTAAGACTAGGACAATGGTGTCACAGCTGCATGGGTGTACAGCAGCAACGGTGTTTCTCTCTGTTGGGCCGTTGTCTGCGTGAATATCGTGTTTGATGTAGGCCTACAGGGTGTATCTCGTGTGTATATACCCGAGATACTATGGTACATATCGTGTATACAAACACGATATAGTATTTGTTTCTGATAATTATATCGTATGAACAATACACGAGATGCACCCTGATTACTTTCGTGTATTGTTCATACGAAATGCCTTAGTAAATATCGTGTATTTAGACACGACACACCATATAATAAAATAAAAAATGATATACGGCTACCTCGTTTATTTTTTTTATTTTTTTATACATTCTAGATGACATTTAAAGTGTTTTTCATCTACATGAGTTTCCTCAAAATCCAAATGGAGATTGAGTTACAAATATGTGCCATTATTTAGGGTTTTTAGGTTTTATGTGTCCCGATCTTGCCAAAAATGGTATACGGCTACCTCGTTTATTTTTTTTTTAATTTTTTCTACATTCTAAATGACATTTAAAGTGTTTTTCATCTACATGAGTTTCCTCAAAATCCAAATGGAGATTGAGTTACAAATATGTGCCATTATTTAGGGTTTTTAGGGTTTTATGTGTCCCGATCTTGCAAAAAATGGTATACGGCTACCTCATTTATTTTTTTTTAAATTTTTTTCTACATTCTAAATGACATTTAAATTGTTTTTCATCTACATGAGTTTTCTCAAAATCCAAATGGAGATTGAGTTACAAATATGTGCCATTATTTAGGGTTTTTAGGGTTTTATGTGTCCCGATCTTGCCAAAAATGGTATACGGCTACCTCATTTATTTTTTTTAATTTTTTTCTACATTCTAAATGACATTTAAAGTGTTTTTCATCTACATGAGTTTCCTCAAAATCCAAATGAAGATTGAGTTACAAATATGTGCCATTACTTAGGGTTTTTAGGGTTTTATGTGTCCCGATCTTGCCAAAAATAGTATACGGCTACCTCGTTTATTTTTTTAAATTTTTTTCTACATTCTAAATGACATTTAAAGTGTTTTTCATCTACATGACTTTCCTCAAAATCCAAATGGAGATTGAGTTACAAATATGTGCCATTACTTAGGGTTTTTAGGGTTTTATGTGTCCCGATCTTGCCAAAAATGGTATACGGCTACCTCGTTTATTTTTTTTAATTTTTTTCTACATTCTAAATGACATTTAAAGTGTTTTTCATCTACATGAGTTTCCTCAAAATCCAAATGGGGATTGAGTTACAAATATGTGCCATTATTTAGGGTTTTTAGGGTTTTATGTGTCCCGATCTTGCCAAAAATGGTATACGGCTACCTCGTTTATTTTTTTTTAATTTTTTTCTACATTCTAAATGACATTTCAAGTGTTTTTCATCTACATGAGTTTCCTCAAAATCCAAATGGAGATTGAGTTACAAATATGTGCCATTACTTAGGGTTTTTAGGGTTTTATGTGTCCCGATCTTGCCAAAAATGGTATACGGCTACCTCGTTTATTTTTTTTAAATTTTTTTCTAAATTCTAAATGACATTTCAAGTGTTTTTCATCTACATGAGTTTCCTCCAAATAAATAAAGTGGTATCACTTAAATGTGATAGGTTATATGATATTGTATGATCCAATATGACGTTTGTTCCTTGTCATGTATAAGTGTATAAATTTTGCTCAATTAACAACACAATTCAATAATATAACATAGCATATGCGTATCATTAACATCGTGTCGCAAATCATCGAAAAACACCTTCATTATGATATGTCGTATGGATATACACGATATTAGGACATGATATCGTGTTGTTGTGTATGAAATTAATGACAGAGTAAATTTAAATTTCGTATAATTTCATACGACCAAATATTTAACCCAATTAGTTTATGTCGTGTAAAAGTACACGAAATGAAGGTTTCGTGTCGTCCTTTCGAGCACGACACACGAAGGGTATTTTGGGGATTATTGGTGCCTTGTATGTAAGGTGCCTTGTATATAGAATTTACCTCCTTCCACTCATTCTCTCTCCTATTAAATATTTTTAACTTTTACATTATCTCTCCTATTCCCTACCACACATTTAACTTTTACATTCTCTCTCCTCTAATTTCTACCCACTTTATTCATTTTTCTTAAGAACCGTGAAATAAACCAAGGAACCATTTGAAGTGGGACGGAGGGAGTAATTTTTTTCAAATAAATAGTAGAATAATTTTATTTTATTTTATATTCTTTATTTTTATTTTATATTAAAAACCCTAGACCCCACCACTTGTATTTTATTTTATACTAGTACATGCCCGTGTCTAAGGACACATTTTTTTTTTTTTTTTATAACTTAATTTTTTTTATTTTTTTAAGGGCAAAATGGGAAAGAGACAAATATATGAGGGCAAAATGAAAAATTTGTCACTTGAAACTATTCATAGTACTATTCATTGCTTAGTTGGCATGGTGCCATTTATAATATAGATTCCTTACTTTTATGGTTAGTATAATTATTATTACTATTATCAATATCATTTATGATTACAAAAAATTACTTATTGTTACTATCAATATCATTTATAATTAAAAAAAAATACTTCACACTCAATTAATTTTATGTTAAAGTATATTGAAAATTTTAAAAGGAAGACTTACTTAGTTAATTAGGGAAATTATATTTAAAAAAATAAGTTTTTTTTTTCATGTGTTCGAATCAAATGAAAAAAGTCTCTACTTGTAGACAAAAAAATTTTATGAATTTTGGTGTAATTTTTTTTATTTATTATAAAATAATTGAGGTCAAAGTTTTTGGGGAAAAAAATTCATAAATTAAGGCAACCAATCAAAAGAAGCCAAGTGTCACCATTAAAAAAAAAAACTTCATGTCTCACACACTCGCCTATGTCGGCAAGTGTGGGACACGCGCTGTGTCATCGCCAATCCGAGCCCGCCACGTCAATTTCATTGTCTAATATTCACATTCATGCCACGACCGTTAAGGACTAAAATACCCTTGAAATATTTTCAAATTAAACCACTTAATAGTGACCTTTTTTAGCATAAAGTTCCTATTTTTGGCCACTTTCCTACTTATATATATAGAGAGATAGGGACAATTATTAAATAGTCTCTTATCCTAATAAAAACAATCATCAAGAACACACATTTTGAAGATATTTTATCAGGTTCACGCTTTATAATGACCCTACATTTTTGATAAAGGCACACCATGCGACATAAGGGACAACTTCTCCCCCTGCTTTTTCGTTTTATTTTCTCCTTCCAAAATTTTAAAATGAAATATCTTAAGATCTATAACTCAAAAAAAAAAAAAATCGAGACCAATGTATTATTCGAATCGTCAAAATGAAATATCTTAAGATAGTAGTACATATATTTAGTCATGATGACATTTTACCCTTTTAAAATACCCCCTCCGAACATAATAAAGGTCACATTTTTTTTATTCCAAAATAAATATTAACAAGTCAAATAAAATACTTTCTTTGTACTGAAATAAATGACTATTTAAAATATAAGAAACATTTTGAAAATGTTGATTTTTAATATAAAAATTATAATTTTTTTTTACTTTCAAAATTTTAGTTTTGCAAAAATATGATGAACAATAAAAAATTGCACAAAATATCATTTAAAGACAATGTTATTTGAAGATCAAATTTAAAAAATCATTCATTTTGGAAAAATAAAAGAGACATTTTTTATTTTTTTTTTGGAAAAAAAATATTCAATTGGGATAGGAAGTAACTCTATTTTCGTTTATCAAGCGCACATTATTCCGCCGACCGGCTCAAACTTCAAAACCCTCGACTTAAAAACAAGGTTTTAAAAAGCGCTAAGCAGATGTTAGGCGGACGAATCGGGGCGCAGCGTGCAGGTGGGTGCTTGTCGGGATTAGTCGAGGCACTGGCGGGAGCTGGCAGGCGTTGGAGAAGGCGCAGATCTTTCTTAGGCGGGATCTTTTAAAACACTGCTTAAAAATAGTGATGACAATGGATCGGGTTCGGGTTGACATAACCGAACTCGGCCTGATTGTTCAAACATATTACCCAAACCCAACCCGACATGTAAAATATGACTTACAGCTTATTAGTGGTATTTTTTTAAAAAAATTCTCTCTGCACGTTCCTTCCTCCCCCAGCCCTTTTTCTTCTCTCCCAACTTTCCTTCTACGGATATTGTTTCCCGGAAAACTTGCCTTGTAACTGTTATTCGGGGATTCCCTGATTGATTTAGGAACCCAGCTGATTTTCTTGAATTTCAGGAAATTTTATTTCTTGGGTTGCTTTGATTTTACATCTTTTCAGATTTCGGGAGCTGGGAATTTGATCGGTTTTGCTAAAAGGTTGGTTTCTTTTCAATCTCATTATAGATATACTCCCTCCGTTTCAAAATGTTTGTCCCATTTGATTTTTTTGTTGAATTTTGATCACAAATATATGACAATTTAATATGTTCATGAAATTTTAAAAATTTCTATTGATTTATCATTAATAATATTATCAACAACAACTTTTAGAATTTCATGAACATAATCTCTCATAAATATGTGATCAAAGTTCAATAAAAAAGTCAAATGGGACAAACGATTTGGGACGGAAGGAGTATTAAACTGGGATCTGACTTCGTATTTCATCAAATCATTCCTATTTGATTTCGTTAGAGTTCTTAATATTGCTTCTTGATTCTGTTGTTTTTGTATTTACAAAACCATGGATATAATTAATATTAATCATTCGGTTCGGGTTCAGGTCGATCCGGACACCACTAAATATTGAACCCGATCCCGATGGGCTTTAAAATATGATTACCAAGCCCGGCCCGAACGGTCGAATATTTTCGGGTTCGGTTCGGGTCCGTAAAATTGTCATCCCTACTTAAAAATGCAATAACAACCGTCACACATCCACCAGGACCACCACTCCCTTCCGTCTTCCTAACGGCCGTCTCCGCTCGCTCCTTCAATTCCGGGACATAGCCCTGCTGCTAACCTACGCGCGCACTCACTATAAAAGGCAAGGGAAGGTCTAACTTCAATGTCTGTTCATCATAGGGGAAGAATCCTCTTCTCTCTCACTCATTCTGCACATTATTCCAGAAATTTCTCCTTTCTCACTCTCTCCTCTTCTATCAATTTCAATCGTTCTCGCTGTTTCAACTCCTCAATCCATTGTTCAATCATGCCTCACAACCAGGTACGTTCGAATTCGATTTTATCAAATTTGTTTAATATGCCATGAAAACAATTTGATAAATATGATAATCTCTGTAAAGGAATCCAATTTGATTTCATCAGATTTGATTGATTTTATGACAGTCTGTTATTGTTTCAGTTGCTTTTATGACTATTTAATTGTGATGTGTTGATACGTGCATGATACCATCTATTACTATAGTGTCATAAGTATGTTCTCTTTGCAAGAGAGAAGTGTCAGGATTGAATTCTTGAGTCACAGGGGTAAATGAGGTGGTCACATAGCATGTTAAACAAATTATGCACAATTAACAATCACTTGTCCTGTTATTTTGTGAAGCTGTCTCCGCGCTTGTGTTTTACCCATTTTATATGCTGAGTCGCGAGTCTAGTGGGGACAAGGGGGCTTCATAATAAATGAGTTATGCGAAATCTCACTATCTTAAGTCATTTGATTGGGAAATCAGTTTTCCTTTTCCTTGTTTTTGCCAGACTATCCCAACAACATGACGTTTTACCTTTTTAAAGTCATGCATCGTGCTTAACATTTAAGTTTTTTTTTTTCTCAGAACTAGTTGTGTATGCATGCACTTCTTATCAGTCTTCTGTTTCTGTTTCACTTTATGAGTTCATACAAATATTTTATTAGAGTTGGTTTTATTTTATTATGTGCAGAAAAGAGGTGATAGTAAACAACACAGGTGGAAAGAGAAGTCAAATACCAACAAGTCGTCTGCCTCATCTCATGCTATGGAGGAAGGTGTATCTGCATTGGCTACTGAAGATGTCACAAATAAACTTGGTGCTGTAGGCATTAATGAAAACAGGGGAACGATAAGTCATAATCCCATGCATAACCAAAAGTCTATTTGGCTGCCCAAGTCTTACACTACAGCAAGCAGTGGCGCTGCAGTAAACGTAGAGAAAGCACATGTCGAAGAGATGGTTATCGAGAATCAGGAAAATGGAACTCAAGCTGCCTCAGCTGGAAATAGTAGCACTGTTTTGAGCAAGCTGTTTGGAGGTGATTTGTTGAAAAATTTCACCGTAGACAACTCCACGTACTCACTTGCTCAAGTCAGAGCAACCTTCTATCCCAAGTTTGAAAATGAAAAGTCTGATCAAGAGGTAATTATTCTCTTTTTCATTCTTCTTAGCTTATGAGGTTCATATGCATGTCATCAGCGGAAGATTCTGTAACCAATGATTGATTTTTTTAACAAAAGTTCTATTGTCAATCGGTCACAATTTCAACATAAAAAATTTACAAGTGGCTAAGAATGAAAACGTTTGTTGTCCTATTTGATCCATTTGGTACTGCAATTTTAACAGGTCTTATATCTGTTTGCTTTCAGGTTAGAACTAGGATGATTGAGATGGTCTCTAAAGGCCTTGCTACAGTTGAGGTATGAAGAACATATACGATTTTGACACTGTCCCATATTTTCTCCTCTTAAATTTGATGAAGAAGTTTGGTGCTTGAATCATTTTTCTTAATAGTTAGATAATTCAAGTACTTTCTGATTGGATGCTTTTGTGAAAATGTCTAGGTTTCCCTTAAACACTCGGGATCTTTGTTTATGTATGCTGGTCACAAAGGTGGAGCATATGCGAAAAACAGCTATGGAAATATGTATAATCACATTTCATTACTTTCCGCTCTTTGTTTCCTTTTAATTTCTATCTCTCCTATTTCAATAATTTATATGTATGTTTAATCTTATATCAGACCTAGTACTAGCTCAATTTGTAATGCTGCCTTCTTGTGGTGCAAGATTTATGATTATTGCAGTTGCAGGGCTCATGAGGAGTTTGAGTCTTTCTTGTGATTTTAGTGTCTAAAAATCTAAATAATACTCCCTCTGTCCCAATTTGAATGAAGCGTTCATGTTTGCCTTGCAGCTACACTGCTGTGGGAGTTTTTGTTCTTGGAAAGATGTTTCGTCAGGCATGGGGAACCCAATCCAGCAAGAAGCAAGCTGAGTTTAATGATTTCCTTGAGGTGCTTTCCAGTGATTATTTTGAGAAAGCTCCTAACTATATTTATGTGCATTATATCTGCACATACAGAATTTGGGTCGCTGACAGTGAAATGTGGACAGTTACATTGTCTGAACTTCCTTTGTTTTGTATTGCAACGCGTTTACATACCTTTCAAATGTTCTTCATGTTTTCTGTTTCTTTGGTGATAATTTGACCATCATGACCACAATGTGCTGCTGTTTGGCTTTTATCATTGTTAAGTATTTAACTGTCAAAAGTAATAAGAAATGAATCTTGAACTGTTTCAGCGCGAACGCATGTGCATTTCGATGGAGTTGGTGACTGCTGTTTTGGGAGACCACGGCCAACGACCCCATGAAGATTATGGTAAGGACTAGAAATTGTAGATCATTTGACTACTCACTCTCTATCATTATTCTCTTTTTCGTGTTGTGGCAAAGAGCTATTGCAAATATTCTCTATTATGTGTTTTAAGAACTCCTGTTGCCAATTTCATTTGTACAGTTCCTCATTGTTGAGGTCGATTTTGAGATCAATTTATGTCAAGTACATTGGTATGTGGGATAAGTGATTGGACATAATAATATGACAAGTCTTGCAAAAGCTATTGCAAATAATCATTTTGTCACAAAAGGAGCCTAACATTCCTTTTTGTTTCTTGAACAGTTGTAGTGACTGCAGTTACTGAACTGGGCGAAGGAAAGCCAAAGTTCTACTCAACTCCTGAAATAATTGCATTTTGCAGAAAATGGCGTCTACCGACAAATCATATTTGGTTGTTTTCAACAAGGTGAAGTTCTTGGATATATGGTGGTAGTTTAGTCTAGTACTGAATCATGTGATTGATTTGGGAGTTGAGGGAGTATCTATGCCTCTGGTGTGTCTAGATAAATTATATTTTCCTGTTAGATACTCCCTCCGTCCCATAATAAATGTCACACCTTTCTTTTTTGGATCGTCCAAAAATTAATCTCGCGTTTCTAAATAAAGAAATAGCATAGTGCAAATATGCAATGGTACAAGTGATGTACAAACAAGTAAATCACATTTCTTAAAAACATTGACAAGTCAAATGCAACATTTATATGGGACAAAGGGAGTAATAAAGGTTCCATGAAGACATTATGTTTCAATTGTGAAATCCCCAGAAAATATATTCTCTCTGTGCTCTCTTTCGTGGAACGCTTTTTTTAGCTTTTCCTCTTACCATTTTAGACTTTAATGGCTATGAAATGCTCAAGTCAATGGCAATTTTTCTCACTCTGTAGTCTGTACAAAGCATTTTAGAACATGCTTTACATGGATCTATATGTTTTTTCTTTTCGTAATCATGTCTGTTTTTTACAACTATAGAGTTTATATAAACTAAATAGATTTTTCATCCAAAAATTGACCTCCGCTTTTTATGCTGTTCTCCTTGAAAAGTACTCAATTTATGTCCTTTTGGGAAAATTTATATCTTGTCATGGGATGAAGCTCTGTGAAGTGAGTACATTGTTCATAACTACATTAAGCTTGTTGATTCCATTATGAGGATAATTATGCATTCCAGCATTTTCATTTTATCTATTTTAGTTATAAAAATATCTAACTCCTGATTTCTTTGCAATTGAAGGAAATCTGTGACGTCATTTTTTGCTGCTTACGATGCACTATGCGAGGAGGGAACGGCCACATCTGTGTGTAAAGCTCTTGATGAAGTTGCAGATATATCTGTGCCAGGTAGTTTATATTCTTGATAAATGATAATTACTATCTCCACTGCCAAGCTACTCTCCTCCCAGTCTTTTGTTGTTACTGCTATTGCTGTCAAGGCACCACTAAACTGCTCCTTGCCATGGTCCCACGAGTCATGACTACCACTGCCACTCTTTTAGAGTTTGTCAAGAAATTCTCAAGTTGATTCCGCTTAAATGTTTTTATTTTCACTATGTTGCTGATGCAATGAATGTGCATATGAACATTACAGTATGAGTCCATTTTTGTATTATGAGTTAGTTGTTCCATATCTTCTGTGCTCCTCTCTATATCCTCTCAAAAAGTAGTGTCTTCCCGACAGCTATCTGTACCACCACCATCTTGTTTCCATCACCTCTATCTGCTTCCTATATTTGTGTTGCTAATTCTAAAAAAAAACATGTGCTTTGGTGGTTTATTAGCTTGATGGAAGGAAAACCAGACCATATGAGATACATGAGTGTTAATTCACCAGTTTAATGGCCTTCATGTGCACATGCATGCATTTGCTTCCGTGTGTGCATGTATATATTAGTTATACTCCCTCCATCCCAAAATGAATGTTCCAAAATGTTCAAATTTACTCTTTATCAAGAGCAAATTTGAAAGTTTTTCGGACATTCATTTTGGGACAAAGGCAGTACATTATATGCATTCTTAGAGTGCCCTCCTGGATTATAAGTGTTTGAATAATTATGTGTGATATGCAGGATCAATCGACCATGTAAAGGCCCAGGGTGAAATTCTAGAGGGCCTTGTTGCCCGTATTGTAAGCTGTGAGAGCTCAAGTCATATGGAGCAGGTTTTGAGAGATTGCCCTCCCTCAGAATCAGAGGAAGGTTTGCTGATTCTTTGTTCTGTATTCTGATGATTTTACTTGATCAGAAATATCTATGAGCTTAGATGGTACGTCATATTCCAATTGCAGTTGGGCAAAATATGGGACCGAGCTTGCGGGAAATATGTTCTGCAAACAGGTCAGATGAAAAGCAGGTAACGTGAGTAAACTGGAGTTATAATCTAAAGCTGTTGCACCTAGTCACTTCTTTATTGATACTCTTGGTTTCTGCGTATAAACATAATCGTAATTATAATTAATGCAGCAAATAAAGGCACTACTTCAGAATATTGGTACCTCTTTCTGCCCTGACTCCTTGGACTGGTTTGGGATTGAGGCTGCTGGTGTACATTCAAGAAATGCTGATCAATCCGTTCTTTCAAAATTCTTACAAGCACATCCTTCTGATCATTCTACTACCAAATTAATGGTCAGACTAGCTCTTATAATTGAATTAGTTGAAAGTTTTAGTTATACTAATTTTTATGACAGTAATTTAACAACTTTTGACAAGTTTTCCCTTGTTAATAGTTAGTTGGTACTTTCAGATTTGTCTGTTCACTTATAACATCTATTGTCGCTTTCATGCATGCCTCAGCTGGCTTAATTCTTATTAGGATTTATATATAGGATTAATTGATTACCTAATTTGGCATGTTGTGTTTGTATTTTATTTTATTAATTTATTTGGTATTGAAAGTATTCTTTAGTTGTAGTCTATTTATTACGAGTTTCATGTATGTATACATGTGTTTTAACTTGAGGCAGGAAATGATTCGTTTGATGAGAGAAAAACGTTTTCCTGCTGCATTTAAGTGTTATTATAACTTTCATAAAGCGGACACTGTGTCAAGTGACAACCTCCATTTCAAGATGGTGATTCATGTGCGCAGTGATTCAGCCTTTCGGCGGTATCAAAACGAAATGAGGTATTGTTTATTCCTTCAAATCATAGATCCGTTCGATGTTAATTATGTCCTCAGTTATGCATTCACTTTACGATTTTATCTGGAGGAATGTTGCATTTCTCAGGAACAAACCAGGATTGTGGCCCCTGTATAGAGGTAAATACTCTTGTTGACTGCTTTACTTTAGTCGGAATATAACTTTTCCTTTGATTCCCTTGACAAGTTGCTTTCCGGAGAATAGTTGAAGCGTAAGCCAGTTTTCTGTTGGCTGTCACCAAGTCACAGATGCAAAGGAGTTGATGCCTTCCTTTAACTTTATTATTGTCAGTCATAACTGTCAAATAGACCATGTGTCATTGTCTCTAAGGCCAATCTAAACTAGAATATTTATTGTTATAAAGGTATTCCCACAGAAACGTGATCAGGCGTTGTTGTGAAATGCTGTGTCTCTCCAACATGATCTTGTAACTACTTACTTTGCGTTGGAGGATGGCCAGTAAATTGTTCTGAGATAGTTGCTGATCTTTCCTTACGGTCTGCAGGTTTTTTTATTGATATAAATCTATTCAAGGCAAGAAAGGAAAAATCTGCGGAGATTGCCGAAAACAGTAGTGATATTGAAAAAACTATCACTAATAGTAATGGCACATCAGGAAAGGATGGTTTAGCTGATGAAGATGCAAATCTAATGATCAAGTTGAAATTTCTTACTTATAAGGTATGCGTATCAAACCATGTATCATTTGAGGTATATATGTAGGGTTAGTTTCTGTCCGTATATATGCATGCTGTAGGGTGTCATTAGTTACTACTGTCCTGTTTGACTCAGCTCATAGATAAAGATAAAGTAATTTACATCGTCATAAATATTGATATGTTTTGAGTTTTCCAATGTTGTCCGTGTGAAAGTTGGACCATCAATCAAAGGAACACTCAAATTAAGGGTGAAATGGTTAGTTTAACACCCCCCCTAATAAAGGAAAGATAAGAAAATACACACTTTTTTTTGGAGTGGCCTAAAATTGTATAGTGGACTCTTTTTTAGGAACGGATGGAATATGTAAGGCTTAGAATATCGTGAGTAAGAGTTGCATAGCATCTTAGTTCTTGCTGATAACTAATTGGTTTGGATCGATGAATTGCAATTCTTTTTTAAGTCCCTAATACCATTCAACAGAACCTTGAATTGATGTGCTATACAGATAGGAATAATATTTGAGACAGTTGTAGGACATGATAGCATGGTTATATTGTGAAGATATGAAACAAGTCGAATTTCCTACTTCGCTGATTATTTCCAGATTTCCTAACAAGTGTTTGCAGTATGAATATGGATTCTCTTTGTGAAGTTAATATAATACCCGTATGTGATGTTTATAAAGTTACCTATTTATTGTGTTCTCAATTTTTCTCTCCGTCATGACTTGGTTTTTGATAATATTCTCCTTGCTAGTTGAGGGAAGTTGTAGATTAATTCCGTTGACCAAATACTCAGGGTTTCTTCTCTCTCTCTCTCTCTCTCTCTCTCTCTCTTGCATAATAGCTAATATTTCTTCGCTTGGCCACATATTCTTGATTTCTTATTCTTAAGTTACCATAACATCTAAAAGCTTAAGTTGTAAGATAGAGACTCATCAATGTATATCAAGCCCTAACACCCCCCTCATGTGTGACCCGTCGACATGTGGAGAGTTGACAAATTAGCCAATACTTGGAAATCACAAACCAAACATGGTGCAACAGGGTTCCGTCATGCACTCACAATACTCCGGGTAACAAATGCTAGCGGGGTGACTTGAACACACGGTCTTGCAAAACAGAGCTTTGCTACCATTACCAACTTGTTCAAAAGCTTAAAGGGATAGGTAGGAACTCAACTATGCATATCAAGCCTTAACACTATGATATGGATAATTACATAAAGGCGTAGTTAAAGTAGATTAGAGTGGTGGTATCCTGAAGACATTATTCAATTCTTTGACATTCCATTACCCTTAAAAGTGAATTTTAATTATTCTCTATTAGGGTTTTATACTTTGCCTTCTCATCAGCTTCAAATTGCATGCATGCTCCTATCTGTTTTTTGTGATATATTTATGCATTTTGGGTTTAAACTATCATTTATTATTATTCTTTTGCTGCACAGCTGCGTACATTTTTGATTCGAAATGGATTATCAATTCTTTTCAAAGAAGGTCCAGCTGCCTACAAGACCTACTACTTGAGGTAATATTAATTGTGGAACTGTGGTTTTGAGGCAGTCTCCTGGTGTAGGGTTTCTCAAATTTCCTGTTGCTTGTACAAATGTAGCTGATTTTGGTTGATGCTATGAGAATCTAGTGTCGGTTTGGGATAGGTTATTTTTCTATCATAAGTCAACGTTTATCTGCTTCACGCATCTCTACCTGTGCAGAATTCTGTGCCCAAGTTTGAAGAATGTTTCTCATTTCTGCCCTGGCAATTTGTGGTGCTGAATAAATGAATTTTTACCTGTAAATTATGGTATAACTTGTGATTGTTCCTATTACGCATTCTCGGCCCTCTTCTAGATTATAGGTGTTATCAAAGTGACACAATCATCTCTATATGGGATCACGATATGATCTTACTAAATTAAAATGGTAAAATACTTTTGAGTGGTGGTCTTCAGAAGATAAAGTAACTGTGTGATGATGATATTTGTATTCTTATTATGCAAAATCTTGTTTTGGTAGGCAAATGAAAATATGGAACACTTCAGCTGGAAAGCAAAGGGAACTCAGCAAGATGCTCGACGAATGGTAGTGCTTTATTAATTGTTTTCAATTTAAATGTGTGATTGTTTTCAGTATTTGAAAAAGAAAAAAAAACTTCTTCAGGGCAGTGTATATACGGAGAAAGTATGGACACAAGCAGCTCTCATCGTCCATATACCTCAGCGAAGCTGAACCTTTCCTTGAGCAGTATGCCAAACGCAGTCCAGAGAATCAAACTTTGATAGGGTCTGCTGGAAACATGATAAGAGCTGAAGATTTCTTGGCCATTCTAGAGGGAGGCAGAGATGAGGAGGGTGACCTTGAGACTGAAAGGGACGTGGCACCATCAAGCCCTAGTCCCTCAGTGGACACTGTTCACAAAGATGAGGGCCTCATAATATTCTTTCCAGGTAACACCAATAAACCACGCAGAGAAGTAAATTTCCTGTTAGCAAATCTATGGTGCAAAACCAATAGGAGAACGTTGTTATATGGGTAATTGATTGATCGTACTTGGTAGTCTTTGGAGGGGGTGATGAAGAAGAGGTTGGCAGTGGCGGTGGGTGTAATGTTGATGGTAGGGGTGGCAGGCGCGGTAGAGTTTGTGGTGGGAGGGGAGGAAGGTGGTGCCGGAGGTCGAGAAATTGAGCATTTTTCAGTAGTATGGGAACCAAATCTGTTTATAATGCCAAAGAAATAGTTGGTCACTTGTGTCGTGAAGTTAATTGGTAACGTATTGGTTATCCAGATGAAACCAGTTATATCCATTTGTGTTATTGGTCTTTTGTGGGTTACCCGTTTAGAACCCAATAATTTTATTGGGTTTGTAATGGATAAATTAATGAAATTTTTTCTTAATGGGTTAATGGATGGACCAATGGAATGGGTTTAAAATTGCCACCCCTAGTTCAGTATTATCGTTTTTCATCCTTGAGGGACATATGTGCAATTATTAAGAGCTGGTATGGAGTTGGCACAATGAGATGTACTGGATACTTTCCCAATGGATAACGAAATCTGATGGGGACTAAAGAAATCTTAGGTATCAGTTAGTGAAATGGTGCCCAATGCAATTCCTCTAGTTCATTGAAAATTCGATTCTTAAGCAAAGTTTAGGGGTATCTCATATTTTATTAGTTTATGGTAGAACTTTCATATCCTTGCCGTACCCTTATCCTACATATTTGGATTTTGCTGAATAGTCGCACTTGTATCCTGCACTTGTACCATTCTTCATAGAATTTTGAGTAATCCTGCTTTTGCTTTGTCATAGTTATAGAGACTTAAGAATTTGTTAACCAGTATCATGATAATAGCGCTGTAAACTGCAAGTTTTTTCCTCCTTATGAGTGTTGCATGTTTCTATGTATAATGCTGCAAATATCTCAGTGGTTCCTGTATAATTATTTGATTGCTGCTGTTCAAGAAGTATCTTAGAAAAAGCATTGTCTTCAGATGAGCCATTCATTGTAGCTTGTAATCAAATATATATATATTGCCATTGGACATTAATGTTTCTTTTTCAGGAATACCTGGTTGTGCTAAATCTGCGCTTTGCAAGGAAATATTAAATGCCTCTGGATGTCTTGGGGATGATCGTCCAGTTCACAGTTTGATGGGTGATCTTATCAAAGGTACTGGGAATTTTCCAGTACAAGTTTTTAATGAACGTTTGAAAGGAAACCAATGTTCTCAGTGATGATTATCTATTTAACGTTTATATTTAATCTATGTACTTTTCTTTTTGCATAAGTTTCTATTCATGTTGAGATAAACTTAAAAATGTAACTGGATAACGAACCATTGTCACATTAAAGGGAACATTATTGTGGAAAAAGTAGCACTTGTGTTTATTATGTGAGAAAGACACTGGAAATGGATTAGGACCTTTTTTATGGGATAGAGGGAGTATTTTAGCGCTTCAGGTCCTTCACTTGACTCTCTACATTTCCAAAATTTTGAGTGTTCCTTTTATTCCATTGATACCACATGAGAGCAAGGAGAATCAAGCAACACTAATGAGTTTTGTTAGCATGAAATTCTGGTCACTCAACAAAAAAAAATAAAAATCCAAAAGGTATCTGATCACATGCTCACAAGCCAACTAAACCCAAACAAAGCAGGATTCAACACCCATGTTTACATGGCACAGCGTCACGTTCTCTGGTCATGAAACATATAACATGAATTTGATTGCAATGATGCTTTTAGTTTATGTATTACAAATATACCGAAGGATATTGTTCCGAGTAAGAGATTGCTAATTGTTGACTTTGGGCTTTTGATTTTCAATCTTGATACCGTTGTTTTATTTTGATTTTTGCATAAAAAGATCACGTGGCTAGTGCCCAGTGTATGATTTTTCTTGGAAATTAATCATACTTCTCATTTAAGAAATAATATTGCTCCGGTCCATGTGATATTGAATTGATCTCACTTATTGAAACATCTACAGGACGCTACTGGCGCAAAGTTTCTGAGGAACGGCAAAAAAAACCTTATTCCATTATACTTGCTGACAAGAATGCACCAAATGAAGAAGTCTGGAGACAGGTGATGTACCTTTCTTTTCATGGTTCATATAGAGGCATTGTAATATAGATTACCATCCACACTCACAATGATGCCCCAAGGAATCATTTCCCACCATATTGTACTCTCCAACCATCAACCATCATATCCAATGTATCTGTCATAAAATCGCATTTCATTTTAATGGAAATCTGTCCAAGTTTTTTGTGTTAGTTTTATTTTTGTTACTGGATCAATTTAAGGGGAAATGAAGATTTTCGTAAGAATTTAATAATAGTAGTTTGAAATCATATCTATACCTCTTTAAACATATATCAGTTTGAAGGAAACGTTTGTCCCTCAGCCCCAACTCCAACACCTCCCAAATTTGCTTTAGTAGGTAGTAGGAGAGCCAGATGGTCTCTAGTCTCCTTGAATATCCTAAGTTGTGCCGTTACTTTAGGCATTCGCTCTTTGTATTTGTTTCATTATGATTGTTCTGTTTTTTTACAGATTGAGGAAATGTGTCGCAGAACAAAAGCATCCGCTGTTCCAGTTGTACCTGACTCTGAAGGTTATTTTTGGCGGCTTTACTGTTGTATATTTTTCTAATTTGGACTGATATATAATTTGGCCTATTTTTTTCTAACTCGAAAAATTCAGGTGCTCGGAAATGCTTCCCAAATTTGTGAATCGCCTCTTACCAGTAAATACCTAATATACCTAATTAAAACCAAACAGTCTAGCCGATCAATTTCAGATTATCTTTGAAACATGCAATTACATGTGTTCGGAGAGAAAAAAAATAAAAACTATATCTGTGGGATCCAGATGCATTCCTACATTTGGTCAAAATAGAAGAAATGACCTATCAACAGATAGGTCATTATGTGGATCACTTTAGAAGCGACATTAGAGTCACTATGTGCGTTGAACTAGCATGCGGTTCAGTGTCTTATTTACATTGGTACACATAAATATAGGAAGTTCTTTGTCATTAAGTGCCTTGCCTTTTTACCGTCTGTCCTCAGTTTTGTCCATATACTCCCTCCGTCCCATAACAAATGTTACCAAAATTGAATGCACGGGAATTAAGGAAAATTAGTATAATATCGATAGTGGAGTAGGTGTTGTGAGTATTAAAAGTAAGTTAGGAGAGAGAAAGTGGGATAGGATATAGTGACTGGATTGTTGTTCTGAGTGTTGCAAGTGGGTCTCATTGAAAAAAGAAGTATTATCAAGTTTTCATTTTGGGATAGTAACATTTGTTATGGGACGCCCAAAAAGGAAAGAAGTAACATTTGTTATGGGACGGAGGGAGTATAGATTTTGGTGAGAAGTGCTTTTATTCTTCTGGATTTTAGTCGGGTTTGATTTCTGTTTTTTGCATTTTTCTTATGTTCTCTTTCTGCCGTCGTATCGTGTCTCTAAAATTCCTGAAATTGTCGCTGTTTAAAATGCTCTTCTTAATCAGTTCTTTGCTCAAAGTTTGTTCTTAAGACTAATACGAACCTGTTTGTTAGGTTCATATCATACTCTCCTTTTGAAAACGAACTCTTTGAGCTGAAAGGAGGGAGTCTATATCTGTGTATACTTATGCTAGTTTTTTTCATCTGAATGTGTAGGAACTGAAACAAATCCGTTCTCTCTTGACGCTCTAGCAGTTTTCGTTTTCCGTGTGCTTCAAAGAGTTAATCATCCTGTAAGTTGCAATTTTTTACTTTAAGTTGATGATTGTATTCCACACTGCACTCTCCCTGAAGCGTTTTCTTGCTCTAAACTTTGAAGGGAAATCTTGACAAGTCATCTCCAAATGCTGGCTATGTGTTGCTGATGTTTTATCACTTATATGAAGGCAAGGTATAAAATCCTATCTACCTGTTGTCTGTTACTGATTTTTCATCAGAGCAATTTTGTATCCTTTACTCCTTATTTCTCAGAGTCGCAAGGAATTTGAGACCGAACTTATTGAGCGTTTTGGCTCAATTGTGAAGATGCCTCTTTTAAAATCCGACAGGTACAGATTAGCTAATTCAGACGTTTCTCATTCGCTATCTCATTATCTGGTGTTTATATTTCCTGCAATTGCTTTCAATTTTTTCTTCCATCTATTGAAGAGGGTATAAAGTGATATCGAAATCTACTCTTTTATGGGGATCTATTTTTTGGTACTGATGGTTCTTTAATTTGTGGGAGAAACTCTACTTTTACCACTCAAGTATAGCTAATTGTTCACAAATCACATCCCTGTATTTTACGTCCTATTTTGCCATTTATTGTTTAGAGAAAGGGGCAGAAAAGCTGAGCCCTTCACTTTGCGGTAACAAAAACAAATTTGTTGATGTGAATTGCCAGATTGATAATTTTGTTGAGTAGGACTAGTGTATTGGTCGAGTCAACATTGTGAAATAAATCGGTGGGAAAATTTCCCCGCTTTCTCATAAGTCATTACTTCAACCTAAGAACCCTAATCTTCAATTATTTTTACCCATTCTCATATGTCCCCTTTTTCTACCCATTGGACGAAGAAACCCTTGCTTAGATAAAGCAATTCATTCTGAATTTGAGTTTTTTATCATGTCAACATTTATGTTTTAAAAAATGACACGGCTGTAAGTTAGTTAATTTTGTAACAGTAAAGTGACAGGGTCAGTCTTCCTGGACCTTTTACGAAACATTAAAAGGTAATATAGGATGAAAACTATATGGATTATTTTTTGAACCTTTAGTGTTACTCGAGTGGGTAAAATGGAGTTTACACTTTATTTTATTAGGAAATTTAAATTTTCCTTTGTATTAGACCAGGGAGTCATGTTAGAGTTAGGCTTTTTTTCTCTTCTGGTTAGATCGTGAATGTCAAGTATCTTGAAATACTAAAATGCCCCTCCTATCTTGTCGTGACTTTTATCATGGCCACTCAAACGTGCTCCTTTAAACTTTTTGTTACTGTGTTTTTCTCGTTATACTTTTATGTTAAAAAACGTTGTGTATACTTATTTTACATTTCCATCTAAAGTTTCAAAAATAAGTACATGTACAAAACCAATTGAACATCAAGTAACTGATGGTGTTGTCTCTAGTCTCCATTCTTGGTTGGCAAGAAAATTTGTTAACCGTGAATATGGGTTTTGTATACATTGACGGTCGACTTCTTGCGTCTTTGATTAGCTACTAATCAGATATCTGCATGAGAGGACGGGAAACTAACTAATAAGGGTGCCGTAGCCAAAGCCCAGTACTCTTTTTAAGGGGAAGGCACGGGGAGGAAGTAGACACATGTAAGTTGCATGGAGTATACAGTATTCTCATATATCTGGCATTGATAGAGCATTTCCGCTGGTTCGTATAGGTTTGGAGTAGACAATTCATTATATTAGAAATGGATTGAACTGTTTGATTTTGATATGCAACAAGGTATATCTGGAGCCTCAGCTTTGTCTTTTCGTAGTTCATGAGGAAGGAAAGCCTTTTTGATTCTTCAGGACAGGTAGTAACCTTGGTGCATATGATTTGCTCAATGCTTTGATCTATGTTGGATCTAGGTTAAGTTAATTAATTTGATTATCCTTCTCGAACCTGATACTCCTGACTAATGTCTCCGCTTTTGCATTTTTCAAGTATTCTAAGTTCAATAGTAATCGGTATGCCTCTGATTTTACTCGTATATTATTTTCCATGCGCTGACAGTTAATATTATGTCTCCTCTTCGTATGAAGGAGTTCTGTACCTGAACCTGTCACATCAGTTTTGGAGGAGGGATTAAGTCTTTACAAGCTCCATACAAGTAGACACGGCAGGTTGGTATTTTTTTAGCTATATCACTGGTAACAATTTCTTGCGAGTTTTTAAGAAACTTCCATTTCTCTGTTATTCCTTACCTCAACTGTCTTTTTTCTTGAACCTTCACAGAATAGTCATTTCAGTTAACCTCAAGCTAGAACCCTGAAAACCTAACAATGGTATAAATCAAATAAAATTATTAAATTTTGAGGATACAATTACTCCTATGAAATCAGAATATGGCTCAAGGACAAAGTTTTTTTGTTTTTTTGCCTAACCAGAATATATTAAGCAATTAAGGTAATAAAAGTTAAGTTACACAATACTGTTTTGTTAACCAGGGAACAAACCTCCCGATCGGCACCTGAATCAACGTCCATTCTCAATAAACTAAACAAAAAAGAGGGGGTTCCGTGAAAGTGCAATCTATTGTGGTTGTCTCTGCTCCTGCTTTATCTAGTCGGTCTGCCCGATTCCCTTCCATGTACAAAAAAGAACACCGTAACCTCCTAAACTTTGTGAAGAGCATCTTGCAGTCGAGGATGAGGGTTTGAAGATGACGAGGCACCGTCATGTTTCTACTTAGCATGTTGAAAGCAATAGTTGAGTCCGTTTCCAGATGCAAATCTATGATATTATGATTTATGGCCAATTGCAATCCGTCCCAAATCGCCCAATGTTGAAAAGTTAAGCAAAAAGAAAATTCAAATAGAACTAGCAGAAAGACATGCAGATAAATAAAATTGTTCAGGACTGGAGACCTCATCTAAGAGGTGCAAGGGGACCTCCTGTAATTGAGATATTATCTTCTCCGTAATAAATTTTAAGAATCCCTAAAAGCATGAGCTTTGGCTTACCAGTCATGATAGATGAGGAACGCAGACCAGATTGTGATGTAGATGGATGGAACATGAGCATGCATTAATGTAGTGAATGACTACGAAGCAAGGGAAAGGAGTGATGAGTATTCTTAGGTTTGTGAAGGTAAGTCGGACAGAGATTTTAAATAGCTAGGCCCTCTTGTAACTCTTTATATGGTATGGATTATTCTGTTTCAACTAGAACTGTGCGGATTCTTGTAAAGGTCAGGCCTCAAGGAGTCTTGAGTCATATACCATAGTGAAGTTTTCCATTCATTTTGTTTGGCCTTAATCTTGTTGATGTATAAACATCTTTTATATATTTTTCCTTGTGGTCTATGCAGAATGGAATCCACTAAAGGGACATACGCTACGGAGTGGGCAAGATGGGAAAAGCAATTGCGAGAGATATTGTTCAGAAATGCTGACTACCTCAATTCCATCCAGGTAATAAGATTCTCAATGAATTTGATTTTAGCATGATTACTAATTTCTTCTTCTTGTTATTATTATTTCTCAAATATGTCTATCATTTGTAGCCGAGGTGAACGTTTATGACAAGAATACTGATAAGTGTGTAAATATGTACTCCCTTTGTCCCAGAATAAATGTCGCACTTTTCATTGTGGTTCGTCCCAGAATAAATGTCATGTTGTGAAATAAGGGAAGGGACTTGGTGCATTTTTATCATTGTACCAAGTAATGTACAAACTAGTAAAACATCTTCCTTAAAAACATTGAAAAGAAATTGCGACATTTATTTTGGGATGGAGGGAGTATGATTTTCCAGAATTGGTTCTTGCAGATCTTATCATTCTTGCAATAAAAACCTAACGAAACTATATATACACAAGATCTTTCTCTTGGAAGAAATCACTGAACTTGTTTGTCATATGCTTTCTAATATGTTCTCAGGTTCCATTTGAAGTGGCCGTTACAAAGGTGCTGGAACAACTAAAAATCATAGCAAAGGGTGATTATACTACTCCCAGTACTGAAAAGAGGAAGTTTGGAACCATTGTTTTTGCTGCCATCAATCTTCCTACTATCGAAGTTCATAATCTCCTTGCTAATGTGAGTAACTCCATAAGAGATTTCTCAACTTTTAACTACCTATGTCCTAGAATGAATATCTAATTTTCGAATTTACTCTTGATCAAGAGCGAATTTGATTTATTTATTTTTTGACATACATTTTGGGATGGAGGGAGTAGCTTAATGAATACTCCCTCCGTCCCACCGATCTTAAGAATATATTGACTTTTTTTGTCAACTTTGAGTTGCTTTGACCAAGATTTTATAAAAAAATTATGATGCTAATAAAGATTTAAAAATTAAAAAAATGATTCACTATTAAAATACTTTCAATAAAAAAATTCAAATTTTTGTTAAGATTATCAAATTTTCTATAAAGTTTTAGTCAAAGTTATCAAAAGTTGACAAAAAAAGTCAATATATTCTTAAGATCGGTGGGACGGAGGGAGTATGCACTAACAGAACCACTTCTCTTATTCGTGAACTCTGAATCTTTATCACATTTGTATTAGTTGGCAGAGAAGGACCCAAAGATTGGAGAATTTCTAAAGGACAAAAATATGGAAGACAGCCTCAGGAGGGCCCACGTGACTCTTGCTCACAAGAGAGCTCATGGCGTTACTGCTGTAGCCAACTATGGTCCTTTCATCCATCAAAATGTTCCAGTTGATATTTCTGCCTTACTTTTCTCGGATAAATTGGCTGCACTGGAAGCTCATCCTGGCTCAGTTGATGGTGAGAAGATAAAATCGAAAAACGAATGGCCCCACATCACTTTATGGACAGCTGAAGGAATACCGCCCAAGGAAGCCAACACGTTACCGCAACTGCATATGGAGGGAAAGGCGACTCGTATTGAGCTGACCCCACCTTTCACAATAACCGGTACTCTGGAATTTTATTAGGTCGTGAATGGTTTCCAAAAAGCAAGAGTGCAGTTCCTTCTCATCAAAACATGTAAATTATTCTCTTGATGAAAATGAGATGTAGAACTTTGTAAAGAATGTACTTTTACGAACCAAAATTTTGTAGATTGGGTGAGAAAATAAAGTAGAGTTTTTCATAATTAAACTTTGAAGTTTTGCCGATTCACATGTAAGTTTTCTCGGATTGTAGAGCTTTAAGATTGGGAGCTTCTCTTTCTCTATTTCTGAGCAAAACTCTGTATCGAGCGAGAATAATGTTTTTGTTTATGTTTCTTTTACTCCCAGAAAAAGGTATTCCGTCCCTCGTTAAATGGGTGTCCAAATTTCACTTCGAGGAACATTTACTAAAAGGTCGAGCTCAAGCATTTAAGTAATATAACTACATTAAAATCCTTAATAACCTCACTATATTGCTTAGTGAATCTAAGTGTGAATTTGAACTTGTTGTACGATGAAGGAAGGATTAAGGATCTAGTAATTTTCCAAAAATTCAAAAAATTGGACATTCATTTAAGGACACATTTAATTTAGGGACAACGGAGGGTAACCAATGTATGCCACAAAATCAATGCAGCAATCTCATAATATTCTCTCAAATGTCAAAAAATACAACTGCAATCAAGAAAGAGAACATTAGAAATTCAAATGCTATTTTACATTACCAAAAAAAAAACATCATTCCGGTAAAATCAAGTTGATGGGGTCCAACTTCTAACCCAATCTGTCAATGTGGCCACATTCCGATCAATGTCATCGATAGAATCATTTCTGAGCGCCACCACAATATTTTCGTTATAACTTTCTTTAGCTTCCTCGAGCAAAACTTGAAAGATTTCACATTCTATATTGTTTGTAAGCTTTGACCCCGCATAACCTCTGCCAAATACAGCAGCTTTAATGACAACAAGATTGAGGGAAGATAGCCAGAAGATAGAAATTGTACAGAAAAGTAAAGCACTATATACCTCTTGGTCAATCGATCATACAAGACGGAGTTTTCAGTTTGAAGTACCACCACTCGGTCAAACCAACGCTCTGGAAAAAAATCACAGCCATGGTGATCCACAATGTTTCCTCCATCATTCATCATATCCTCAAGTTCATCGCAAACCTATAGTGAGTTTAAGCCACAAACAGAAGGTTAATAATAATACAACAACAACGACAAAGCCTTAGTCCCAATATGATTTGGGTTTGGCAAACATGAATCGTTGTATTGACTCGTCAATGAAGAGTGTTACTAATCTATTTTTTCATTTACTTCCACTAGAATATTTAAGAAATAAAAGAAAAGCAGACTCCATGAGGTGAGTAGTGTTCTTCATGTCCCAAACGACTATAGTTTGATAAATACAGTAAATCCCAGGTAGTACAGCAGTCATGGAATGAAATTTCTCACCTTCCAAGAGGATCTCTTATGGTTAAGCTGGGAAAAATCTACAAACTCCTCGCAACTTCTCTAATTTTACCACTACTACTCCAGCTTATTAACTTTTCATTTAAAACCGCCATTCTTTCTTTGCTATCCTGAGAAACAACATACTCCCATTCTTGCATCACTAAAGCAATGAAACATCATTCTAATCCATCCTAACACAATTGTAACGCGACCAAAATGATATTATCACCCCCATAACATCATCCAAGGACCTCACATTCGATGCTTGTAGCTCGCTACTAGGACACATAGCCACTCAATGTTGCCGTTTATATATTCTGCTAATCAGATAAAACAAGCTACAAATTCTCACCATCTATCATTATTCTCCATTTATTCCCTCCACCAAATCCCATTTCTTAAAACTTTTTGCTCCCCCGCCAAAAATAAAAATAAAAAATAGAATTCAATCCATATCTACTTCAGCTTAAACATTTCCCGCATTGTATATGGATTTATTCTCATTTTCAAAACTAGGAAACTTATAGTTCATGGTATTCATGTCAATTAGAAACTGTCACAAATTTGTTCCCAAAATCAACATTGGAAAATGTCAGCTTGACTATGAATTGGTAAGAATAAAATTTTTCTTTGGGACGCGTACCATAATTCAAGTAATCTACTACCTCTGTTCAACAGCAAATTTTAAAAAAATTGTCATTCATTTTGGGATGGAAGGAGTAAATGTAAGAATCACAACAATAAGCCCTACTAGTGTAAGTAAGAAATGTACATTACACACACACACACACAAAAATTAAAAAAATCTAGAGAGCAAATTCAGTCGGAGAAACATACCTTATCTTCATTCATGATGTAGCAATCGAGCTCCTCATCACGTCCATCGTGCAAGTTCTTCTCCTTGACGAGTTCGCCAACGTTAATGTGCCTGAGCTGAGTGGCCTCCGCAAGAACGGAAGCCGTCGATGTCTTCCCTGTCCCTGGCGTTCCGGTGATCAGAATATTTGGTCTTCTTCTAGTCTGTTCCATAGACGTCATAACGACAACGGTGTCTTATCGATGAGGCGGGGCGGCGGAGGCGGATTCTCTCCGACGATCGACGTTTATGTGAGAGGACAGGGTTTACTGGTTTATAGGGGAAGGCGGGCGGGCTAGGTTTATTGATCCACAACACCCGATCCTAACGGGTTTTAAAAAAGATGCTGATCAAACCCGACCCGTTTCGTGGTGGATTTAAGAAGATTTGATCAAAATGTCATTTCCTAATTAAAAAAAAAATGAACTCCCGGAAACTGTCTCGGTCAAAAAATCTAGTATGTTGCAAGAATCAAATACAATCAATTATTAAAACAAAAATTGACTTAAAAATACGTAGGTGATTAAAAACAGATTAATCATTTATTTTGAGACAATATTGTAACGATTCGAGCTAGAAGCCCGACCTGCTACGCAGATTCTTAACCCATCACAGCAATGGATGTAATAGTAGTATGCGTTTTCTATATATCACACTAAATTTTCACATTTTTTCGATGTGGGATGGGAGATATCACAACGATTTTTTCGATATGGGATGGGAGATATCACAACGATGGGATGGCATGATGAAATGAGTACCAATGTTGTGGGGAATTTTATATGAAAATTGCAAAACATACGCTACTCACTTAATATCATAGGTTAGGTTTCGTGTTCGAGTCGGGTTGAAGTGACTCCATTGCAAGTAATAAACTAAACTTATGCATATGGATAACTAGTAAAATAAACCAACTGTATAATGAGTCATCAAAGTGGTATACAACAATGCCACTGCAGGCTATGAGGTACAAATTGAGAAAATAAATAAAAACTGCAGGAAACCTTTACAACAAAGAATCGGCTTAAAGCCTCAAGAAGAAGCGAAACCACAAATGATAAGTAGAAGATCACAACAGCCAGATGATCGGCCAGCTCCTTAATATTTAAATTTCAGCAGTAACAGTTTGTTGACTATTATCTTCTTCTTCCGGTTCAATGTTTATTGGACATATTTTAGTATACTTGCAACTTCTGCATTTCCAGCGCTCGTCCTCTGCTACAAAACTAGCTTCTCTTTCACCTCTCCAGAATTCAAGACTGCACTTCACTTGCTTCTCCACCCAATCAGAATCGTATACGAACTCATCTTCACCTATCAATGAATGATCCTTCTGATATTCATATCTGTCCTCAACAAAATCCACAGAAAATTAAAAATTCAGGTGATTACACACAGTTATACACGAACCAATTTGTATAACTCACCTCAGTATCAGCTGGTCATGAGTTAAAGGCAGCATGGAACATGTATTTTGATAGCATCTTAGTAGGTCATTGAGAGTCTGCAAGGCCGCACATCCAAGAATAACTACTTACCACAGGCATTCATTGAAATGCAAGAAAAATCAAACAACGATCCCATGGCCCTACACAAATGAATACCCAAAAAAAAAAAAACTACCGCCTACCATTGTCCGACATTGAAAAACTCGTAACCCATGCACTAAAAATGCGTTTACCTCTGATGGATAACCTGACTTTGCAGAACTCTCTCTTATCTCATCAGATAAAATCTGATTTGGATTCAAAGAAAATGATTCTAAAAACTTTCTGGATGGAAACTTATTAGATATCAAGTTGTCTAGCAGATGCTTGTAGCACATCAACTGTAGTCTTCCATTTCTCCGCTGTGGTTCGGAAGGAAGTTGATTGTGTAAGCGAGTTTTGGTTTCTACTAGTGCTGGAACCCGTTGAGTTTCTGTGATTTGCATCCTGATCTCATCAATGACACCGATGATGCAAACACCTTCTGTATAGCTTATTCTGCCAATATAACATGTGCAAGCAATGGTGAAAGAACAGATATTATTACCAAATTCAATAAAGGTGCTCTTGTATTATATACGAGGGAGTGAGAGAGAGAGAGAGAGAGAGAGAGAAACTTTAAAAATACACCAACTTATGACTATCACATGTTTAAAAGTTATAACAATACGATGGTAAAGTCAGTAAGACATACAAAAAAAGAAAGAAAAACCAACACCCTAGAACCAACACAAAAGGCTTGAACCTGCACATATTTGGATTCAGTGGGGGAGCCAGAAATTTTCTTAAACGGGGTTAAGATTATTTTGAAAAAGGAATATTACGATGTAAAACCAAAATTTAATTTAAATGGGGGCAAAAATATAATATAGTGTTATTTTTTTCTTGGTAAAAATGGGGGCAATGGCCCCCTTTTGACAAAGGGTGGCTCTGCCACTGTTTTGATTATAATTAATCAAAGAGGTTTGGTCATTTTGAGCTTTGAGAAAGCACATAAAATCGCAAGCATAGACATCATCATAGGGAACCCAAATGAGATTATAATCTTGTTAAGTTCCCCTTATATATATTGGGGTTCAGAAAGTATATGGGGTGCAGTTGCAGTAAAAGAGAAAATGAACCCTGCATTTAAAAAAGTAAACAATTAATGGTACATGTTGAACCACAATTGATGAATGTCTTTTATTCCCAACTATCGATCATATATCAAAAAATATTTAGCATTCAATTACTAAAAGATTCTAGAGCAACAGAGCTAAATACGGAAGTTAATGAATAAACGAAAAATAACCAATGCTTACATAGGTAGCTCCCGCGTTAGTCCGTCAAACAGTAACTGATTTGCACCATTTATAAAATTAATGATTTTTAAGGCCCATGCATCTTCAGCTGATTTAACACGGATTGCAACTCTCTTTATGACCTGTCCAAACATATATACTCGGGATCAAAAAGAGAAATAAATCATGCGAAACTGTGAAAGACACAACACTATTCATGAATATAGTAACACTTCCAAATGAATAGTTGGAAAAGTATGCACCATAACAATGGAGAGTTATAAATACCTAAGTGGGGTGGTGAAGGAAACAATTACTAGTACAAGCCATAGTAAAGGAACTTATAAAGACTATCATCCATATACTCCCTCAGCCGGAAAGATTGTCCCACTTTGACTTTCATGGTCAATTCAATCGAACTTTGACCATAATTGAAAACTTAATTATCCTTGTGCAATTTTAAAAATTGTTATTGATCCACTATTAGTATCTTTTAGAATTCGGTAGGGATAATTATGTTTCTATAAATTTATGGTCAAAGTTCGATTGAGTTGACAATGAAAGTCAAAGTGAGACAATCTTTTTGGGACGGAGGAAGTATATTATTACACCAGGACTTAGAAGATAGTGGAGGTTGATTAAGAAAATAATTTCAAAGATCTGGTTAACAAAAAAAAAGCACATGTCGCACAACTTGAAAAGTAAAATAGTTTTGCATAGTTACAGTACCTCTTTCTCAAGTACAGCATGCCGAGCACTGCCTGCTATCATAGCTTTAGTGGCTTGTTTTGGCTTGCCACCAAAGAGGAGGAACTCATGTTGCTTTTCACACCATTCCTAATATCATCACAAAAGAATGAACGGTTGGATCCAAGAATAAACAAAAATTACTCTAAAGGAAAGAAAATGATATAAATAATGTCGACTACAAACAGGAAAAAGCAAAAGCACAAACTAGCGTGAATTAGACCTTGAAGCTACCAGGAATAAACAACAAGGATATTCAGGTCCTTCGTACTATTGACAAAGCCTTGCTAATGAGTTCCTGCAATGACTATAAAGAACTAATACCTCCTCGCATCAAGAACTGAAAAATAAGCACTTTGACATTTGAGACTAACGTCTTTTAAGTCAAAGTGCTTATATTCTCTCAAAAGGGAAGCTAAATTTTCTCAAAAAACAGCCTCTAGTCAGTTATCTTTCTACCAACATTATGTATATTACTCTGCAAAGTCACAGTAGACCTTATAAAAAACTCATTACGGATGAACTTGTCCATTTATAAAAAATCAATCTTAAACTGAGAAAAGATAAAATTCTGAGGTAACAACATTGTTCTTTCAGCAAAAAGCAAGTATGATTAATATTTTCTGCTTTTCGCAAAATAAAACTATAAACCAACCTGCAAACACCATACTAAAGCCATATAGATTAAACCCCATTTCATAAATCATTCTAATCCAAAATTCTACATCCACTACAACACCAGTCCCAATATTCTATAGTATTCAATATGATCAGTTCCAAGATTCTACATTCACTAGCTTGTCAAATAAACACACTAGTCCAAGACTCCCAGCAACCCTTAACAATTCCACATTAGCGATTTAAATTCATTTTCAATTCAAATATTTCAATACCCAATTGGAAAAACTGAAAATTGCAGAATCAAAGTGCCCTAAAATTATTTCTTGGCAAAATATCACTCCAAAAACTACTAAGCTAATTTTGAAATTTAAAAATTCAATCTTTTTATTTGGGGGTGAATGTATTCAAGGTAATATAAATTTAAAGTTAAAACTAGAATTAAAATTGAGAACTGAAATGGAAAACAGGAAAATGGAAAATTACATTACCGTAGCAGTAATATCAGTAACACACAATCCCTTTCTACTACGAAACCGATGCAAAAGAGACCCAGTGACCAATCTAATCTTCTTCTTATTCATCTCTTGAGTTCCGATCAGAGATCTAGAACCACCACCAACGCCACCACCGGACAAGTCCTCAATGTCAGCTACCGACACATTCTCCGTACAACCGGATAAACTTCGCTTCGAAAGACGAGTGATCGATCCAATAGACCTGGAATTTTGATGGAAATGAGAGAGACTAGATGACGATGAAGACCGGGCAGCGGCGGCGATGGCGAAAGCAGCTTCAATGAGTGCCATTTCTTCGTCGCTTACAATCTCAATTGGGATTTCTGGGACTAAATATTGATGGGAATCGGCAGTTGGGGTTGGTTTTGGGGTGATGGAGGGGTGGGTGGTTTCGGGGGAGTCCGTGGCCATTTTCGGAGGAAATGTGACCGTTGCGGATCTGTGGAAGAATTTCACACGCCCACTTCTTAGGCACTACGCTTGGGGTTTCTAATTCTTCTCGTGTAAGATAGAGAGAGAAAACCGAATTTGAAACGGGTTGCAGCCAGCGTTTAATAAACGGTTCGGGTGTGGTGATGACCAAACGGGCTGGCCCATTCGACCCAGTCCGTACAGATCAAATTGTGGGTGGGACGGGTTAAAGCCCGTGAGCCGGTGTGATGAAATGGGCATAAACTTGGCCCGACCCATTTCAGATGTCCAAGCCCGTCCGTTTGGCTCGAATCTGAAAAAGTTATTTTTTATTAATTTTTTATTGACTAAGAAATAATATTTTAGACTTTTTTTTTACTGATATTTTTTATAAAAAGTTATATAAAAAAAAGATAGAAAAAAACTAAACAATTTAAAGTATATAAAAGAAAAGAGGAACGGACTACCCTTTTTTTTATTTTTTATTATTTTTTTATTAACTATTAAATAATACTCCCTCCGTCCCACCAAGAGTGTCACCCTTTTAGGGTGGCACGCAAATTAAGGAAAAAAGGGGGAAGAAAAAATGTTGTGAGTGTAATTTGAAAATAGGAGAGAGAATTAGTGAAGGAAATAGTGAATTTAAAAAGTGTTGTGAGTGTAGAAGAGAGAGAATTAGTGGAGGAAATAGTGGATGGGATAATAGAATATTAATATAATATTTTCTTTTTAGGAAAGGTGACACTTCAAATGAGACGCCATTTTGGGTAAAAAGTGACACTTGGAGTGGGACGGAGGGAGTATTTTAGACTTTTTTTATTACTGATATTTTTTAAAAAAAGGTATATAAAAAAAGATAAAAAAAAAAAAGATAAACAAATTAAAGTATATAAAATAAAAGAGGGCCGGACTACCTTTTATTTTTTATTAATTTTTTATTGACTATGAAATAATATTTTAGACTTTTTTTATTACTGATATTTTTTTCAAAAAGGTATATAAACAAAGATAAAAAAACTAAACAATTTAAAGTATATAAAAGAAAAGAGGGACGGACTACCCTTTATTTATTTTTATTTTTTATTAATTTTTATTGACTAGAAAATAATATTTTAGACTTTTTTTATTACTGATATTTTTTACAAAAAGGTATAAAAAAAAAGATAAAAAAAAAAACTAAACAAAATGAAAGTATATAAAATAAAAGAGGGACGGACTACCCTTTATTTTTATTTTATTTTTTAAATTTTTTATTGACTAGTAAATAATATTTTAGACTTTTTTTATTACATATATTTTTTACAAAAAGGTATATAAAAATAGATAACAAAAAAACTAAACAAATTAAAGTATACTATAAAAGAAGAGAGATGAACTACCCTTTATTTATTTATTTATTATTTTTTATTAATTTTTTATTGACTAGAAAACAATATTCTAGACTTTTTTTATTACTGATATTTTTTATCAATAGGTATATAAAAATGATTAAAAAAAACTAAACAACTGAATGTATATAAAATAAAAGAGGGACAGACTACCCTTTATTTTTATTTTATTTTTAAAATTTTTTTATTTACAAAAATGTCCGTACGGACCTCCCTGTAGGGCTGTACAAAAAATTTGTGGAACCGGGCCAAACCAGTAAAAACTGGACCGAAAAAATAGTATTGGTCTAGTCCTGATTTCAAACTTTTATGGAACCGATTATTTGGTCTGGTCCTGATTTTGAAAAAAAAAATATATGCAATCCTAGATCGGAATCAGACGGGACCGAATATATATATATATATATATATATATATATATATATATATATATATATATATATATATATATATATATATATATATATATATATATATATATATATATATATATATATATATATTGACATTAATATTTGGTTAAAATTTATTTATATTCATTATCAAAGTAAAATATGGATAAAATAAATGAGATGTAAGGAGTAAATAAGTACATATACCAATTAAAAGATTAAAATTGATAAAAATTTCAAAAAATTAAACAAAACAAGTGCCATTTACCAATTGTCCAATACGTCAATACCCAAAATTACCCACCCGTCTTTCACTCATGTCTCCCACAAAAGCAAAACCCTAACCCTATGTTTCTTGTAGCTAGTTAAGTTTTTTAGTTGGGCTCAAGTGGTTGAACATGGATATCTTCTTTCCTAACTGTTGATTTTGTTATTGTAATTTGGTTCTTAAATATGCTTGCTTGTAGACAGCCATATACTCCCTCCGTCCCGAAATATTGTTCAACAATTTGGTTCTTAAATATGCTTGCTTGTAGATTTTGTTATTGTAAAAAAATATACTATTATATTGTAATTTGTAGAACCGATGAAACCGGATCGGAACCGGACCATTAGAACCAGACCGATGGGACCGGTCCTATAATTTCATGGTCTGGTCCTGGTCCTAAATTTTTACAGAATCGAAGTATTTGGTCTGGTCCTGCTTTTCTAAATTTTTGACAAAAATCGGATCAATCCGGACCGTGAACACCCTACCTCCCTAATCCACGGGCCACGGACCAAACGGATCTTCTGATCCGCGGGCCAAGACCCGATCCGGACGGACATTTCTGATCCAGGCCCGTCTCGTATACGAAGCGGACCAAGCGGATAACGGGCCACGAAATGGACAGGCACGGGCCATACGGGCTGCGGGCCACGACCTGGACCCAAAATGGCCATCGCCTCTAATACTGACACTACTAAAAGTAACTGACATTTTTCATACATACCCTTACACTTTTCAAAACACATGCGCTGACACTCAATAACAAAATTTATAAAAAAATTCAAATGCCTGTTTCAGAGAATAAATAACGTCTTTTAGGGTTTTTAAACCCTAGGTCTCGAAATTCATTCGATTTGATATGTTGTCTATGTCGTGGTTAATCTAGAGTCAAAAGTTACGTTAGTTTTCGCGTACACGCCCAATAACACAATCACTTTTACTGGTAAAACACATACACGACACTCCTTGTAACTAACGCTAGTTGTATCATTTTAATGTAAGTGTTAGTGTTTTTCAGTGTCAGGTACATGCGTTGGAACTCATTGTTACTAACACTAACACTTCTTGTTACTTACACTGGCTATACCAATTTAATGTAAGTGTTCGTGTTTTTTAGTTTTAGGTATACGCACTAGCACTCCTTATAACTGATACCAATAGTGCACGCGAAGTTAGTTATTTACAAAAATGTCACCGCGCATTTTAAAAGAAGATACAATTATTTATAAAAATACCATCGGTCAGTCATGGTTCAAAAACACGTTTTTTTTTCATAAGCTTATAGTAAAACGCATTTTTCACAAGACACACTCTAGGAGGTAAGGCGCGTGTACGTTGTTTCCAGCAATATTCAATTTTTTTCTTAATGGAATTTCAGCTTAAAATAAATTAGGTTTAGGGTTTTCATCACGTAGACCCTATATAAACTTGAGTAAATATGGGTGACTGCCATAAATATGTGTGCTTGAGGGAGAGCGCCACTAATAATGTTAGAGAAGGTTGTACCTATGTCTCGCCCTTATAACTCTAACTGCCACTAATAATGTTAGAGAAGGTTGTACCTATGTCTCGCTCTTATAACTCTAACTATGATCGAGGAGTGTTTTGTTGTTTTGAGAGGAGAAGTGGTATACATAAGAGAGTTATTCATGTAGTGTATGATTAGATCTTAGTGATTGTATATTTAAATTTGTAAAACACTTATTATATATTGATCATAGTGTGTATCTTAACTTGACAACGCCTTAGATGTAGTCATATGCTGCTGACGAATTGTGTTACCAAATTCTTGTTTTATTTGTTTCATATTAATTGTGTATTAATTATTCTTCCTATTTTTATGTTAATACTGCTAGTATGGAATAGGTGAATATGTGATACCCAAATCCATAACATTTTTAAAAATTGATACTCCCTCTGTTTTAATTTAAGTTTCTTATTTTCTTTTTAATCCGTATAATTTAAGGTTTTTAGTTACTTTATTTTATAAATGACAAATTTTGGATGTTGTTGTGATCATAGTTGTAAAGTTCATATAACGACAAAAAAATATTTATTACTTATTTATTTATTTTTTTACCTAATTATTTTATAAATAACATTTTGAACAATTATATATTCAACTTACTATTATTATTATTTTTGATCCATTTCTATGTTTGTTTTTGAAAAATTGTGCGCTGGTGTAAAAGGAGATGGAGGTAGACATGCCCGATTCACGGTTTGTCAAAAATCAAAATCGTTTATGAACCGTTAACTCACGGTTCACGGTGCGACGGTTCACGATACGGTTCACGGTACGGTTCACGGGCTCATCTGGTTCATCTTTTTTTTAAAAAAATAAAATATTTTGAGCAGCTTTTAGACAAAAAAATTTCAAAGTTTGTTTTTTTTTTCAATTTTTTGATACATTATAAATTATTTTATTTTACATAAGTATTAAGAAAATTTTAAATTTCATATTTTTATAGGAATTAATGGGTGGAATGAGACAAAAATATACAGTATATTTTTTTTAAAACGGTGCCCTTATAATTTTATTAATATTAAACAAATTTACATAGAGGGGGACAACCAATCTTACCCTTTTATAATTAAGGGGGGACATTTAGGAGTCTTACCTCAAAAATTAAATTACATAATTAAACTTAAAAAATATCTAAATTTCTAATATAAAATACAAAGATACTAAAAAAATATTACCTAACAATTAAAAAATTCTAAAGTTCTAAATTATAAAATACAAAGGTACTAAAAAATTATCTAATTACTTTTTTCTCCTTCGGAAGAGTCATCCTCAAAAAATTCATCACCTTCGGAAGAAAAATGTTGTTCTTGATCTTGATTTTCCGCCCTAACGGAATCTCCAACACACATTTGATACTCTAAATTTTTCACGGCGAGCCTAGAACGTCTTGGAGACAAAACAATTTCGGATATACTAAATGCGTGTTCTATCGAAACCGTTGAAGCGGGAGATGCAAGTATTTCTTTTGCAATTATGGAGAGTATAGGAAAATGAGATTCTCTTCTTGACCACCATTTAAGAATGTTAAATCTTCATCAGAATTTAGATCAAACGGTAAGAAATTTTGTAAATTTTCGAATTAAGACAATATGAACCGAGGGTATGAATCGCCTGTCCAAATCGCCTGTTTCGATGTCTAAATCGCATATAAATCGTCAACCGCCGGTTCACAATTCACCCGGTTTAACAGTTCATCCGGTTCACGATTTTCAACGATTTTTAACAATTTTTCAACGGTTCAAAACCGTCGATTCATCCGATTTAAACATTAATCGTGAACATGTCTAGACGGAGGGAGTAAAAAGGCATGAGATGCGCTAATGTAAATCTATAGTATAAATAAGGGTTGTCCACCTCATCCAATGAATAGTTCTATGAATAGTTTCAATCGTCGAAATTTTCATTTTATTCTCACTATTTTGTCCCTTTTCAATTTTGCCCTTAAAAAAAAATTAAATTAAATTTTGCCCTTAAAAAAAATTAAATTAAAAAAAAATGTCCTTAAACACGAACTTAATTAAAAAAAAAAATTACGTATCCTCGAACACAGACTTATTCTATTCTAGTTAGTGTACATAGGAGGTAATATTGTAATAACAGCAATGACGACCTTGTCTTAAGCTAAGAAAGAAAGAAAAACAGAGCGAACGGTTCTCTCTCCTGCACCTAGACTGATGTTAAAGACTAGAAACCGCCAGCAAACCCCTCTCCCACCTGCATGAATGACACTTGTCCCTTCAAACCCCTCTACTTAAACTCCACCCCCTTCTCGTCCTCCTCTCCAACTCAACCCCCAATCAAAAACACACACAGTAGTACTGAGACCGATCGATCGGCCGGTAGATCAAATGGGCAAGCGAAAGTCTTCTTTCTTGATATTGTCACTACTGGTTTTAGTGGCAATCACAGTCACAGCCCCTGCTGTCAATGCCTTTGATCGTGAAGAAGAAGGCGGTGGCGGCAGAGAGTGGAGGGAGAGACACCGGCGTCAGGAGGAGGGCGGAAAAGGAGAGTGGCCGGCGCCGGGGACCAGAGGGAAGGATCTGTTCATATTGCAGGATTCTAAGGAGGTGGTGAGGACGGAGGCAGGGAGTATGAGGGTGGTGAAAGGGTTTGGTGGAAGGTCGGTTAATAGCCCCATGCATATTGGGTTTATTACAATGGAACCCAACAGCCTTTTCATACCTCAGTATCTTGACTCTTCCTTGATTATCTTCATCCGACGAGGTTATTGTTCTAATCTCTCTTTTCAATTTTTTTTTCCTTCTTTGTGCAATTTTGGGTTGTACATTGTTTTGATTGTATTGTACACTGTCATTATTTGGCTGTATATGGCCGGGTCGGTTGAGTTTGGTTTTTAGCTACTCTAGCCAGTCAACCATATTTAATCCACGTGTTATAGCATACTATAACTTGTAAGTTATACTACCATAAATCTCCATTCCCCCCCTCCCAAAATGAATGTGAAAAAAATATATATAAAAAATCAATTCAATGTTGGGATTATTTTGGGTATTTTCGCATTACTCATATTTTGTATTAGGAATATATTATCATAATATTATATTCAAGTATATATTGTTATATACTCCCTCCGTCCCATTAATAACTTTTTTTTTTTGCTAAATGGGTGTACCGTTAAAAGCCCCTCCTTTCCTAAAATAGCAAAGAATCTTTACTATTTCACCCACTAATTTTCTCTCCTACTTTACTTTTACACTCACAACACTTTTCAAATTTACTATTCCCTTCACTCATTCTCTCTCCTATTTTACTTTTATACTCACAACATTTTCTCATCTCTCCTATTTTTCTTAATTTGCGTGTCAAACTCAAAATGGTGAACTAATTAATGGGACGGAGGGAGTGTAGTTTAGGAAACTCAATCCTTGTATTAGATTAGAAAGATTGTATAGATCTAGAAACCTTATAGGAGATTACCTCCTCCCACTGTAACCCTATAAATATGTACCTTTAACAATATAATCAATTGAGTCATTCATATCAATTCTCCCTTTTTTCATGTATGAATTGATTTCGTCTATCATCATCTATTATAATATGGTATCAGAGCAATAAGATCCATGATAGGATTTCTCCGCCAAATCCTAGCGACAAAACCGCCCGACTCAAATACTACATTGCTTCCGCCATCCATCAATAAACCCTACAACCCAAATCTGCATCAATTCACAAGCCTTCCTTCTTCCTCTGATTCTCTCCTTGAAATCTCCGTTGGTTATTCAAATTCTCCCAAACCCATCACCCCAAGTTGGATCATCTTTCTCTCTTAGTGAAATCATGTCAACCGCGATGCTTCCTACTGCAACCTTGTTCGGATGTGGACCGCAAAACCCAAGCATTAGCAGTGCCATGATAAAAAGTTCCCGCCATGATAAAAAGTTTCCCATCTTTATCAACTGTGAAGAGCTTCTCCAGACAACCCTCGCCAAAGCCGACACTCCCCTCCCCCCTTTTTTTCAAAATTGGCCTTCATCCACGGACGTACGGACCACTTTTCTTGGGTGCGAAGGCAAAATTCAAACCGCCCCACAACTAAACCGAGTTGCCATGTTCAAAACTGACCTCCAACCACGGACGTACGGACCACTTTTTTTTTTCTTTAAACCAAATCCTATAGCCACATCCACGTTCGGGAACACATCAGTCTCCCCCTGCTATATCAAACCCGATTCATCTCATCCTTTTTCAAGATTTGATTTATTCAAGGATCGTCCAGCTTGCGGGAGTATATTAGGAATATAATATCATAATATAATAATATTATATTCAAGTATATATTGTTATATACTCTCTCCGTCCAATTACTTACTTCACACTTTCTATTTTGGGCGTCCAAATACATACTTCACACTTTGTTTTTTACCTAAAATGGAAAGTTTATATCATTAAAATATTAACCCTACCCCACTCATTCTCTCCTACATTATTTTAATACTCACAACACCATTATAATTTACTATTCCCTCCACTCATTCTCTCTCCTATTTTACTTTCACACTCATAACACTTTCAATATAATACTCCCTCCTTAATTTACGTGAGTACAGTAACTGTGAAGTAACAAATTGGACGGAGGGAGTATAGTTTAGGAAACTCAGTCTTTGTATTATAATGATTAGGAAACTCAATCCTTGTATTAGATTAGGAAGATTGTATAGATCTAGAAATCTTATAGGAAATTACCTCTAACAACATAATCAATTGAGTCATTCATATCAATTCTCTCTTTTCTTCCTTGTATGATTGGCTTCGTCTTTCTCACTACATTCTAGTATTTTGTTTGTTAGTTTTACCCCTATAATATAATGATTTCCTGAGAAGAAATCGAACCCGAGACCTAACAATTGGTTGGGTGATATTATCTACCTAACAATTGTCGAGGTGGGACATTGGGTTGCACCCCCGAACACTAGTCATGGATCTTGAACCTCTGTTCAGATGACTAGGATTTAGTTTCAGCTTGCTCTACCATTATCTTGCAGGCTTACATACCAAAAATGTTATCGCAAGCACATTTTAGTATGGTACCCCGTATTTGTTAAAGCTCCAACAAATTTTGGGTCAACCCAAATTCCATGGCTCCATTGGGGATACTGCTACTGTATTCAGTTACTTGTAACAAAATAAGTGTATAAAGCGTAATATCACACGTTTGCAGGGGAAGCAAAGATTGGATCTATCTACAAAGATGATCTGGTAGAACGACAATTGAAAGCCGGAGACGTTTTCACTATCCAAGCTGGGTCAGCTTTCTATATTGTGAACACGGGGCAGGGGCAACGACTACATGCCGTTTGCAGCATCGACACATCTGAGAGTTTAAATTGGCATACCTTCCAGGTATATCAACTGATACCAATATCTACTTCCTTTATCAGCCATTTTATGTATAGGACACATGCACACACACATATTGTTTGTAATTTCAATTGAATTGGAAAAAGATTGAATTGTGGGACTAATGCTTTGTTGTTGCTGTTTTATGGTAAAAAAAAATGCAGTCTTTCTACATTGCCGGAGGAAAATACCCTGCCTCTGTGCTCAGTGGATTTGATCACCGGACTTTGGCCACCGCATTCAACGTATGGAATAAGCTTAATTATGTTCAATCTTTCATCTATGCACTTTAATGCTCCCTTCATCTCAAAATGAGTGTTCAAAATATTTTCGAATATGCTCATGATCAAGAGCAAATTTGAAATCTTATGGACATTCGTTTTGGGACATAAGGACCACTGTAATGCAAGTGAAAGGGTTTTACTGATCGTGGTTATGACAGGTGTCATATGAGGAACTAGGTGACATCCTTAGCAGGCAACAATCTGGTGGAATTGTATACATGTCCCCTGAACCTCACTCACCGAGTGTATGGAGCAAGTTCATGGACCTAAAACAGCAAGAGAGACTAGCCCACTTGAAGAAAGTAATGCCCTTTGAAGAAGACGATGAGACGGACAAAGAAGAAGAGAAGACAAAGTGGTCATTTAGGAAGCTATTGATGTCCGTCTTTAGTAAGGTGGACAACAGAGATAAAAAAAGCATAACTGGAAAATCAAAGGACTTGTTCAACCTTTATGATAGAAGCCCCGACTTCAAGAACAACTATGGGTGGAGTGTGGCAGTTGATGGCTCGGAATATCGTCCTCTTAAACGGTCCGGAATGGGCATTTATCATGTCAACTTAACCGCGGTATTTACTTTTATAAAAATGCATTATTAAGTGTTTGAACTTTTATCCCAAAATGTTTTTTCCCCATTTGAGAGTAATATTCAATTGATGCCAGGGATCAATGATGGCACCTCATATCAATCCAACAGCAACCGAGTATGGAATAGTACTGGAGGGAACTGGGAACGTCCAAATTGTCTATCCAAATGGTTCTTTAGCAATGAATGCAGAAGTGCACGAGGGAGACGTGTTCTGGGTCCCACGCTACTTCGCGTTCTGCCAGGTGGCATCTCGAACCGGCCCATTTGAGTTCTTTGGGTTCACGACTTCAGCACACAAAAACAGACCACAGTTTCTGGTTGGTCAGAACTCGGTGCTGCAAAGCATGAGGGGACCGGAGTTTGCAACTGCTTTTGGAGTGAGTGAAGATAGGCTTACGAAGATCATCGATGCTCAAAAGGAGGGGATTATATTGCCTACGCCGTCAGCAGCACCTGCTGGCGGTGAAGAGCTGCCGGAGGATGAGGATCAGCCTGCTGAGCGGGCTTTGGTGAAGATTGTGGAGAATTTCGGGTTTGATTAATTAGGGAAGGTTTATTGTGTTTTGTTGTTCTTCTCGCTTGTGTCTAGTTTTTGTTTCAGTTTTGTTTTGTTTTGTATTGATGTTTGTTTGAGTGTGTTAATAAAATAAACTCTTGATTTGGCATCTTCAGTTTTTTGCACTTCTTGTTACTGGTTTTTGCCTATTTAAATTTCTTTTTTATACAATATTCTATTCCTTTCACTTGTAAAGTTAAAAAAAAAAATCATTTTTGGTGTTCCTTCGAAGGTATATATTTAAAATAGAAACTTTTAATATTTATTTATTCAGGTTAAATATATTATTTTACATCAAAAATTGATAAATTTTAACGATTTTAAGGTGAAATCTCAAACGGTTTAAGATGGTATATACTTGCCCTCTATCTATTTCACTCGAAAAGTCAAAAAAAAAAAAAAACATTTTGTATTCGAAAAATCAAAAAATTCATTGTATGTTTTATTTTAAAAAGGTATTCTCAAAATGATTTTTTTTATATTTTTTTATTATGAAATTCACTCATCGTACTCACAATAACTATTCACTTATTATTTCCTATTCCATATTCTTTCTCCTAACTTATTTTTCATGTCACAACATTTATTTTTGTTCTTAATTTCCATAAAGATTCATTTTGTTACTTTTCGGAAACGGAGAGGAGTATATGTTGGCACCATTGAATTGTTGTAGGCCAGTTTGGGTACTTGAAAAGATCTGGGTGGGTTGGATACTGGCGTCCGCTTTTTCCCTGGCTTGCAGGCCATAAGAAATTGGAAAAAGAAAAGAACCAAAACAAACTATAAAAGCCATAAAAACCACAAGAAACTGGTAAAAGAAAGTAACTTTATCAAGCTTTGAGCTTGATCAGGTTGGATGGCAAAATTGGTAAACCTATTTATCGTAATTGTACAATGAAATGAAGCAATTTGAGGAAGGAGGAGCTTTCACATTCATACATATTCAATATTTAAAAGAATCCAAAAATCATTAAAATTATATACGTCCAATTTAATAGTCAACTTTCACATTCACACATTAAACAAGTCAGAAAATCTAATAAATACTTGTACCTTAAAGTTGAATGGTGACAATTTTTTCTATTTCTTCTATAAATGGTTATTGTATCATACGACTAGTACTCTCTGACCCGTGCCAAAAGCACGAAGACAGTATGCATGGGTGGTCAAGTGAAGAAAATTAAAAGATAAACACCATTAAAAGTATCAAATGTTTCAAAATTCCCAATATCTCAAAATTCATGAAAATAGAATAGCAAACAATCACAAACTATACATTGATATTGCCTAAGTTTATTCTAAACTCTTGCATCAACTTGAAAGTATATGAAAATTAAAATGTTAGATTGAAGTATCAAACTGAAAATGTGAAAGAATCTAAATGTGCACAAATAATAACAAATAGAGTAGCAAACAATCACAAACTACAAACATATATTGCCTAAGTTTATCCTTAACTCTTGCATCAACTTAAAAGTAAATAAAAATTCAAATGTTAGATTGAAGTATCTGTTATATGTAGTAGTATTCACATATAATACTTGGTCATCTCCCATATTGAGTTTGTAAACCAACCTTTCATTCATGGTATAAAGTCTTTTTCTTCATTTCTTGTTTTCTTGTGTCTTCTTTATCCCACATGGGATTACTACTAAAACTTGTGGAGCTAAACTTGTTATATAATAGCTAAGTTTGAAGAGTTCCTAAAAGCTTGCTTGAGCTTCCCTCTATTATGGGAAAATATCAAGTATGGCTTAAAGTTTTGAGTATTATATTATTATATATATATATATAAATATATATATAATATATATAAGAAAGAAAGAAATTAATTAATTTAAATATTAATTAAATCTTAATACCGGTTATGATATTAAGGAGGGAGGAAGTATATCAGTTTAAATGTTTAGGGTTGTAACTCTTTGAATGGTCATTTACAAAAGAGTATGACTGTTCGGAGGGGCACGCCCGGATCGGCCATGCAAGGCAAAGAGCACGCCTGTGCAAGGATGGAGCGGCCGTGCCAATTTTGGTGACACACCCGTGCAAAGCATGGAGCGGTCGTGCAACTTTGTTGACTCGGCTGTGCAGCTGAGGCACCAGTTCGGAAAAGTTGTGTCTTTTCAAGACGACAACACCAACTCTATAAACAGGGCTGGACTCCTTGGAACTGAGATAGAGAGAAATCACTGAGTTAATTACTTCCTGAGTCTTTCTTCTTAACAAATCTATTCTTCGAGTCAAACAGTTAAAGCTTCGATTATTGTTCCCGAGTTATTCAAAGGAGTGTAACTTTGAATAAGAGTGTGTAGGTTTTGTATCCTGGAGGTGAAATTCGTTGAGACCATTACACCATAGTGGGACGAATTAAATACCTTAAAGATAACATCTTTTGGTGTGCCTAACCTACTGATTCCCTACCCACAATTGAGTCATATACAACAGTATCAAACTAAAAATGTGAAAGAATTTAAAAGGGCACAAATAACAACAAATGTTCAAATTTATGGTATTTACCATAAGGGATGAAAATTGGTTCACCATTTTTTAAGTTGCAAAGATGGATTTCTCTATAAAGCGTTCCCACATCACTCTTCAATTTCACATACATATCAATCTTGGACTTTAACATAACTCAATTATGATTGAAACAGAATTGTGCCAGAAACAAAGTACAATAAGCAATCACAAAATTACATCAAAAGCCCATATCCTCACCATTCCCTTTCCACTAGACTTTCTCCACTTCGCTCCCGTTACAAAATAACAAAACCATGCAAGTAAAGGAATCATCACTTATATATTCATACGTCAACTGTGGTGGAGTCATTTGTGAATCAGTTGGAGCTTCAGTATCTTGCAAATCTTCTATCGAACACGAAAAAACCTATTTAAAACATGCATTAGATCAATATATACACATATATATAGTTATATATAAATGTGTCATGTTATCGATATTAGGTCCCGCCATTTAGTTAGTTAGTTATTTATCTCATTATAAATCTCTTAACGTTATTTTTTTAGTTAATTTAATTGAAATTTAACAAAAAAGTTACTAAAATTTATTTATTCATAAAATTTTAAATATTATTATTAATACAACAATATATTAAATTTTATAAAAATTATTTAATATGAAACAGCTGAAGTATACTGATATCACGAAAATTAGAGAGAGATTGTGATTGATAGATTCAGGGATAATTTTAGAAACCGGTTAATGAGAGTCGTTGGATTAATGCATTGATAATTAATCTTACAGTTAGAATTGAAGAAGAAAATAAATTATCAAATGACAGCCCTTGGAACGTAGCGGTTATGGATCGATATCAACCGCTCTTTGTATAAAGTCAATAGGCAGTTATGAACTGAGGTGTTGTAAGTGGGTATGAGAGAGAAAATAAGATAGAAAATAATAAGACGATAGTCGTTATGAGTATTACAAATGAGTCTCATTAATAAATAAATATTATATACTTTCATTCATAGAAAATGAGACTTATCAATAAGACGCTATAAATAAAAAAGTGGGTATGATTATTCGAAATAGAAGTAGAGGGAGTATTGCGTTAAATTAAGGTCAAAATATGCATTTTGGCTAACGAAAGTTAGTCATGAAACTAACTCCGGGTAATATGTCATGTGAAATGATCAAATTGTCCCTTAAAAAAAAAGATGTTCATGATATGTGACTTGAAAATATAACATCATATTTATTTTTATTTGCAACAGATTATAAAAACAAATACTCCCTCCGTCTCGAAAATTAAGATCACATTGACTTTAATAGTCAACTCAATCGAATTTTGACCGTAATTTTAAGAAAATTTAGATATTTTTATTCAATTATAAAAATTGTTATTGTTTCACCATTAAAAATACTATAAATAACAATTTTTAGAATTTCATGGATATATATATATACTCCCTCCGTCCCACAATAATATGTAAACTTTCTATTTTGGGCGTCCCACAATAATATCTAACTTTCCCAAAATGAAAAGGAATCTTTACTATTCCCTCCACTCATTCTCTCTCCTACATTATTTTAATACTCACATCACCATTATAATTTACTATTCTCTCCACTCATTCTCTCTCCTATTTTATTTTCACACTCACAACACTTTCAATATAATAATTTCTCCTTAATCCCCGTGCATTTTGCAAAAGTCCATAAAATTGTGGGACGGAGGGAGTATATATTTCTATAAAATTATTCATATTTTTTTTATAAAAATATGTCAAAATTTGATTGAGGTGATTCTGCGAAATAAAGGAAGCGATCGGATCTACACACTTTTATTTTTAAAAGTATATTACAAAAGTAATCAAAATCCACGTCAGTTAAATTGTAAATTGAGAGAAAGTCAGACAGTCGGTACACACAACCAGACCGACAGACCACTTGCTTGTTTTCTTTTCATTTACATTTGAATTGAAAATCTTGGTACACGCCAATTTTCAAATCATAGTTATGTACTCCCTCCGTCCCGGCCGAAGCGTCACTTTTTACCCAAAATGGCGTCCCATTTATAGCGTCACCCTTTCCTAAAAAGGAAACTTTTATTAATATTTTATTATCCCATCCACTATTCCCTCCACTAATTCTCTCTCCTCTACACTCACAACACTTTTAAAATTCACTATTTCTTCCACTAATTCTCTCTCCTATTTTTAAATTACACTCACAACATTTTTTCTTCCCACACTTTTCCTTAATTTGCGCGCCACCCCTAAAAGGGTGACGCTTCTACCGGGACGGAGGGAGTATACTATTACTACATTATTATACTCCCGTACCGTCCCACGTGAATGAAAAATTTTAGTCAAATTAATGTAACTTTGATCAATAATTTAAATAAAAAATAGTGATTCTAATAAAAAATTGATTTTTTTATTATAACACAATTAATAATATTTTCAATAATGATTTTTAGATTTTTATAAGAATCATTATTTTCTTTTTAAATTAAAAGTTAAAATTATTGCAATTTGATTAAAAATCTCGTGATGGAGGGAGTATGTATTGAAATAGAAACCGTCAATCTACAGCCATAGGATCAAACAAATTGAAAAGAAATCCAACGATTGAAAATAATAAAGTTAAAACTGATGTTGAAGGTGAGAATCAATCCTGACCACTCTTTGTCTTTTCTGAAATTAAATCCTGACCATTTTTTATGTGGTGATTATTCTCCACCCTATTGTAATATAGATTAAGCTCAACCAAATGACACTCACAAATATGTCTCTATCAGATTTTATTGTGAGTCACAATAAAATATGTCTTTTATCATTATTTTGTTCTAAACAATAACCCGTCACCCAGCTCTTCGAATAGGATACTTTTGTAAGTAATAATAGGATAAGCCTAATTCAAGAAAAAAAAAAGTTTTCTAAGGCTCCGTTTGTTTGGGGAAAAATGTTTTTTGAAAAACATTTTTCTCATTTTTCGATATTTGTTTCGCACGAAAAAATGTGAAAAACTTCATTTTTATTTTATTTTTCAGAAAACATTTTCATTTTCCGGAAAACATTTTGCCGGAAATAATCATTTTTCGAAAAATGTTTTACGCTAAACAAACGGAGCCTAAGTGTTACAAAAAGAAAAAAAAACTAGTGTTTCATAGACCAACTATATAATTATAAATATGTGTATTTAATATAATTTATTGTAAAAGGTTGGGGTGTACTCGCTCTGTCCTCCTGATCGAAAATTCACCATTTTTATGAACACAAAAATTAAGAAAAAAATGAGCAAGAAATGGGTTGTGAATGGAAAAAAATGAGTGAGATTGAAAAGTGAGTCCGACATTAAATGTGCAATGAGAAAGTGAGTGAGATTGACAAGTGATACACACAATTTAAGTACTTCCTCCGTCCCAAACTACACACTTTATTCATTGGGCGTCCTATTACAAATTACACACTTTATAAAATGAAAATGTTTTATTATTTTTATACTAATAGGATCTACATGTCATAATCACAACAAAAATTCAATTATTATTTTCTATCACACTTTCTATTCCTATTTTACTTTTCATACTTACAACACATACTTTATTATATTTTTTCTTAATTATCATGCAAACCGTAACTGAGAAGATTGTACTGGAACGGAGGGAGTATGTGAGAGAAAAAAGGGAGTGAGGTTAACAAGTTGAAATTATTACCATTTTAGAGAAGATACGGAGGGAATATGTGAGAGAAAAAAAGGAGTGAGGTTAACAAGTTGAAATTATTACCATTTTATTTTAGAGAAGATGAAGCTTCTTGGTTATTGGATAAGGCTCGGCCTCGGCATGGAATGTCATTTTTTGGTAAAAGAAGAAGTCCGGATGGGAGATGAAGCTTCTTCTAATGTCATTTTTTGGTAAAAGTTGAAATCGGGACGGGAGAGTATACTAAATTGAGTGTATTTAGAAATATAGTGGGTGCAAATAGCCTCACTTTAAAATAATCATCGATCCATTATTCATTCAGGGGGCGTTTGTTTTTTGATTTTAAGTCTTGTTTGCCTCTTAATACTTATTCATTAAGAGGATTAGAGAAATAAGTGTGTTTTTTTTTTTTTTTAATTAAGGCTTGTTAGGCTCTTAAAGTTCTCTTAATTTTAAGTGGTTAAAATGTTGTTGAATTATAAAGCTCACAGTGACCTGTTTCATATTTGATTTTGGTTAAAAAAAATTAAAGCATTTCTTGTTTCATACTTGCATTTACGTTTTTTTTTTTTGTTTTTTTATTTTTTTTAAGCATTTAGAGATAATGAATTTAGATAGAAAATCAAACAACTTATCCATTTCAAAATTCAATTTTCGATTCTTTGCCTCTTAATTCATTCATTGATTTTCGAACCGAAATCGTATTTCATCCCTTATCACTTAAAAAACAAACCCCCCCTCAGTCTAATCCAATTCTTTTAAAAAAAAAAAAAAATTGGTATGAAAAGAAAGAGGCTCTCTTAGACAAATCGTCGAACAGCTAAATATCTCTCAAAAGAAGCAGAAGCTGCAATTGCAATTGGAATTCTGATTGATTAAATTGAGATGAGAGGCCATTTTAATCGTCTCCTGCTCCTTTCAATTTCAACAATACTTTGTTCAACTTTGATGATACAGCATATCAATGCCGAAGTCATAACCCTAACTGCTGATACCTTCAATGACAAGGTAAGTGCAAAATCAACCCCTTTCTTGTTCTCAAATTTATGCACTTTTTATTGTTTTTTTCTATCTAGATCTAGGTTTTATACTATATTGAACAGATCCTTGAATCGAAGCTTCCTGGTATTTTGAATCTCGAATTGGAAAGACTTGATCAAGTTTCGTAATTGATCCAGTTGAGTGGTTTAAAACGATAGCAAGGGTATTGATTAGGGTTTAGAAGTAGGGTGATGAAAGGTGCAGTCACCCATCAATATAGAATCCTGGTCTGGAACTACTTTTGAGTTTTGAGCTATATGTAAAGAAGATTTTTAGGTATCAGAAAACTGTAGAAAATTACTCACTTAGCAGTGTATTGGTTATTCAGCTGCCTGAAAGTAATTGCAAAAAATAATTAAAAAAAAAGGTGATTGGGTTGAGTTGTACTGGATTCGATATTCGCTTCTTTGTACAATCCAACGAATTCTCTTTTCCCTTGTAAGATATGCAATTGTTGGAGAAGACTAATTTTGAATTTTGTATTGTTTCAACGGAGTGTCGTGAGTTATTCAACACACTATATTTGATAGAATAAATGCTGGTAACTCGTAAATCTTCCTGGCTGATGGGTTAAGAACTTAAGATGTGATTGGTTGTTCACAAAACCACTTTATTGTGTTACTGGGTGTGTAACAGTATACCCTCATACATCATTTAGGAGTTAAAAGTTGGCATATTGTGGCCACCTACAATTAACTCTATTTCATGTGATACAAACTTTGTTCTGACTGCATTTCTTTTTCGTAATGTGGTCATTTTGAGGTTTCTTACAAGATTCAAGTTTATGTGTTCTTTATCTAGGTCAACGAGAAAGATACTGCATGGTTTGTTAAATTCTGCGTCCCTTGGTGTAAACACTGGTAATTACTCTCGTGTATTTGAACTGCATAAGTGTACTAAATTTTGTCCTGTTGGTTCCTTGTTTAAGCTGTTTTGATTGCCTTCTGTAATCATTTTCAGTAAGAGCCTCGGCTCGTTATGGGATGATGTGGGGAAGGCAATGGAAGGAGAAGATGAGATAGAGATTGGCGAAGTGGACTGTGGTACAAATAAGCCACTTTGTTCCAAGGTAGAGATACGTTCATATCCTACATTCAAGCTCTTTTATAATGGGGAAGAAGTTGCAAGATATCGAGGTAATGTTTATGCTTATCTTTTTCTTGATGTTTTGCTGGTAGTTTGAATTTACACCAGGCCGACTGAGGAAGAACTGATTAACTCTTAATGTATGTTGAATATCCGAACATAAGGCTAACTTTTACCAGCTGACCTGATCATTAAGTTCCCTTTTTACGGGATTTGAAGCATTGTCTTCCTAGATCCTTGCATCACTATCTGGAGCAGGGGCGGAGCTACCCGTTAGCAAAAGGGGCAGCTGCCCGCATTTAATTGTTTTGAAGAAAAAAGATACTATTTATCTTTACCTGGTATCCACTCATTTAAAACTTCCAACAGTGTTTCTATGCTCCATTTTCACTTCAGCTTGTTTCCACGAAATGCTGAAAAACTGTTTGTGCTATTTATCTATGATTTTTTTTTCTTTCCAATTTGATATTGGTGAGAGGACCATGATGATTACAGACAATGCCCATAGCAGTAAGAAATAAAACCAATTATTTTGTTACAATGGTGCTTTGAGTGCTGATGAATGTTGTGATGATTAATACAGAGTAGTAGAATGATTGTAATTGTGTTGGTGACATTGAAAGTCATTTCTTATCCAATTATTGTTTGCACTTTTGATGTGAGTTTTGCTTCTGATTCTGTTATGATTATATGCTGTAGGGGCAAGGGACGTAGAATTGATAAAGGCTTTTGTTTTGGAAGAGACGGAAAAAGCAGCAGCTAAAGCACAACTTGAAGATGATAAGGAATTATGATTACCCATTAGGTATGTAGAACACCTCCCCCCCCCCCCCCCTTCATTGTATCTGTGTGCTTTGAGATCATTTCAAAAATTTATTTTCATTACATATGACTGTTAAAAACATCTTATTGATGCCAATAATAAACTGTAATTATGTTTTGATGCACGTTGCCTCTTGCAAATTGTTTTCTTGTGCAGTTTGAAATGAAGATTCCCCATCTGATGCAGATTTATTGGTCAGATTGGAATGGAAAGCTATCATCTTAATTACAGAGGCATGAATACTAGAGAGACATCAGTATGTCGGTCACCAACTAAAAGGTCATAGGATTTCCTACACATTTTTACACATTTTTTTCTTTTATTTTGACCTCTGCAATCATTTTTCGTGTTTAGAATTTTATGCTTAGAGGGAGGAAGTTCATTCAACCGAAATTTATAAAACCTTTTCCACCTTATTTAAGCCTGTGTCCTACTGTTGCTTCCATGCACTACATAACAAGACAAAAATGATTCTTCGGAACATTTTGATTAGGGATTTATTGATTCTGATTGGCTGATCCACTTCTTCTCTTAATGGCTGCTTGATTCTGAATGGCTGATCCACTTCTTCTCTTAATGGCTGCTTGATTCTGAAAGTATATATACACACATAATGGTGAAACAATAACAATCTTTGGATCACACATATATATATAAACACGCGATGGTGAAACATAACAATCTTTTATTCGTTCACAAGAATGATCACCTTACCGGTATTGATCCCCCAAAAATTTCAACCAGATCAGAGATCAACATATTGATTATTAGATGGGTCATTGAGTTGTAGAAGTTTCTGCATTTCATACTAGTATCAGTTTGGAAGTATGCAACAGAAACATGATGAAACTCTAAAGCATTCAAGATTATGTTTGTACCAAATGACTTGAATTGAGCCATCATCTTGCACAAGTCGTTGCATGACAGCAAAGTGTATTATCCCCGGCTCTAAATGGAACAATTTTAATGAATGTTTTAAGAAATAAAATGATTTTTAAGCAAATTTAACATTAAAATGCGTAAATATTCTTATTATTCATTTTCTGTTTTATTTTTATTTTTTTTTGCAAGTATACAATGAAATATGATATTTCCTTCTGTATATTCCTTCTGTCTCATATAATCGTAGTCTTATTTAACTATTAAACCTATTAACAACATATTCTCATATCCAAAGCTATCCTTAATAAAGTTCACTTAGTACAACGTTATTGCTCAGCTCTCTTTCAAAGAAAATAGGACAATCGTCCTGAGATGGGTAGAGTAAAATTTTACGGTAAAAAATTATTTAGGGACAAAAATTTAGGAATTCACATTCGGATTCATGTGATATAAGGATTTACGTTAGCCGACCCCAAATTTTTGGGACTAAGGCTTTGTTGTTGTTATACTTATGAATTGACAGAATTACTTAATTAAAAAGACTTGTTAGTACATACCAACATTGTTAGGAAGCCATTTAAGTTCCATAGCAATAGCAACAAGAAATTGTTTACCAAGCCACTACACAACTCATCTCAGTACTCACTATACTAATACTACTACTAACCTCAACCAAACATATACCATATACTGCACTGCCGTGACTGCTTATCAAAGCAACCAAATGGACGGCTATAGACCCAGACAGAGAAAAGGAGGCATTTCACTTGGCACCCTTCTTGGCAGCAGCCTTGGTAACCTTGGCACCGGTTGGATCCTTCTTGTCAACACTCTTGATAACTCCAACAGCAACCGTTTGTCTCATGTCTCTCACAGCAAAACGTCCCAGAGGGGGATACTCAGAGAAAGTCTCCACAACCATGGGCTTGGTAGGAATCATCTTAACCATACCAGCATCACCATTCTTCAAAAACTTAGGTTCCTTCTCAAGCTCTTTCCCAGATCGCCTATCAATCTTCGTCAACAGCTCACCAAACTTCACAGCAATGTGAGACGTGTGGCAATCAAGAACTGGGGCATACCCGTTGCCAATCTGGCCAGGGTGGTTCATGATGATAACCTGGGAGGTGAAACTAGCTGCACCCTTGGCTGGATCATCCTTGGAGTTAGATGCAACATACCCACGCTTGAGATCCTTGACAGCAACATTCTTAACGTTGAACCCAACATTGTCACCGGGGAGTGCCTCGGTGAGGGCTTCGTGGTGCATCTCGACAGATTTGACCTCAGTTGTTAAACCAGAAGGTCCGAATGTGACAACCATACCTGCCTTGATGACACCGGTTTCGACACGTCCGACTGGCACAGTTCCAATGCCACCAATCTTGTAGACGTCCTGAAGTGGGAGACGGAGGGGCTTGTCTGTTGGTCTCTTGGGCTCACTGATCTGGTCAAGAGCCTCCAGAAGGGTTGGGCCCTTGTACCAGTCAAGGTTTGAGGACCTCTCAATCATGTTATCTCCCTCAAAACCAGAGATGGGCACAAATGGAATTTTGTCGGGGTTGTACCCAACCTTCTTCAAGTAGGAAGAAACTTCCTTGACGATTTCATCATACCTGCCCTTGGAGTACTTTGGCGTGGTGGCATCCATCTAAATATTAATTAAGCAAGAGAATCAAATTAGATGTTATGACCTGTAAATATGCTACAGCTCCTAGTAAATAAAAACAAGGACCTTGTTACAACAGCAAATCATTTGTTTGACACCAAGGGTAAAAGCAAGCAAAGCATGCTCACGGGTCTGACCATCCTTAGAAATACCAGCTTCAAAACCACCAGTGGTGGAGTCAATAATGAGGACAGCACAATCAGCCTGTGAGGTACCAGTAATCATGTTCTTAATGAAATCACGATGTCCAGGAGCATCAATAACTGTGCAGTAGTACTTTGTGGTCTCAAACTTCCACAAGGCAATATCAATGGTAATACCACGTTCACGCTCTGCCTTGAGCTTGTCAAGAACCCAGGCATACTTGAATGACCTCTTGTTCATCTCAGCAGCCTCCTTCTCGAATCTTTCAATGACACGCTTGTCAATACCTCCAAGCTTGTAGATCAAGTGACCGGTGGTCGTAGACTTCCCAGAGTCTACATGGCCAATGACCACAATGTTGATGTGAACCTTTTCTTTACCCATTCTTGGATTTCAAGAAACCTGATAATATAAATATGTCAAAAGTCCACATCAAATATTAAAACATAAACACAAAACAATAGCATGCATGTGCTCGAAATGAGCTATGAACATACACATCTCATAAACAATAGTAGCATGCAACATGCAGCTAATCATATAATTAATCTCATCGATGAAATTCAAATAAGGGAAACCTCAATCAAACGAGAAATAATCATCTCGACACATACAGAAATCCGAAAAACGTAAGGCCGATCATACGCGCTTGCATATAATAGACACATCAAACTTCAAAATCATCGGAATGCAGAAATCATTATATACAAAAAACCATAAAAATAAATCGCATGCAGAGATCATTGTCAAGTAAGAGATCTAGAAGAACAGAATCATATTCATACCGATTGATTATTCTAATTTAAACATGCAATTCGAGAAAAATGAATCAAAAGAGACAGATGAACAGAGAACTGACCTTGACAGATGAAAATGAATCAAATTTTTAGATTACTTTTCTTTTCTTTTATTTTCTTTTTTTTTTTTGGCCCGTGGATTTTAGCTCTGGTTGGGGGGTATTCGGCTATTCTTTCGTCTTTGTTGACTACTGAATTCCCATCTTGCCCCCTTCTCCTTTTACAATTTGGTTTAATGAACCCCTCTATTTCATCTATCTTTAAATTTGTTCCAGTGTTATTGCAAATAATGATTTATTCATATTGGGACAAAACTTTCGTCAAAATGGATATTTATATTACGACAAAGGGATCGGGATCGAGTACAACATTATTCAATGATAATCTTGTTTAACTATTCAAACATTTTAACAAATTATTTTCATTTTCATCGCTATCCTTAATTAATGAGGTTTATTTATTACTACGTTACTTTCTCTTGTTGCGGATTTCTTGTATGGGTGAGCGATCCTAACAAACATGATATGGGAAGATAATTTGATCTGGGGTCGATGAACCAACTCATCTAAAAGCTTAACAGTTAGGAAGAGACCTCAATTATCAACCCAGTGTTATGCAGATCGAATAGAGAATCAACAGATGCATGCAGCAAAACGATCCAATCAAATGCCTTGTTTACCACACTCCTGAATCCTAATAACGTGACCGATAAACAACTCATCTGAAAGTTTAAAAATGTTACATAGAGGGCGGACGGAAGAAGGGTATCAGCCACAACCTGTCCGTGCAACTTAAGTTTTAGATTCAAACAATAAAAGCTCGTCGGTTGAAGTACTGATAAGTTAAGGTGGTGGTGATCCCACAAGATAAACAGCTCCAAAATGGGAAACTACAGAAATGACACTGTAAAATCCGTAAACATAAGTATTGGTTTCTTGCCAACAACTGTTCAGTTCAAACAGAAACTGCCATGTTGAGAAACTTTCTATACCACCAAAAGCAAATACTCCCTCCATCCCAAACTTCTGGTTGATTATTTCTCTTTTGGGCGTCTCATACTTCTGGTTACTATCCCAAAATGTCAATAGACTGTGCTGCCACCCTGGCTGCATAGGGCATATCCCGCGATTTACCTCCGCCAGCATACTGAGGGGCCGGTACCTGGTGGTCCAGGAGTGATCCGGCGAAGCTGGGGAACCTGGGTAATCAAAAAAAAAAAAAATCTCTCTACCCCACTTTCTCTCTCCTATTTACTTTTCATACTCATAACACTTACTTTTTTCTTAATTCTCGTGCATTCAATTTTAGTAATAGAAGTTTGGGACGGAGGGAGTATACCTTATCTTCTTAAACATTTCCTTCAAGATTAACACCAAAAGCAGGGAGGGAGGGGTCACATACCCCAACATGGTTTTGTGGGTTTTTTTTGGAGCTCTCTGGAACTCAGCTGCAGGCTGCAGCCATCACCAAATGACATCCAGGAAAGTGTCGTAATAGCAAACAGTATTATGCAAGTCAGAATGTTTAGGAACAATAAAATTATGTTCACAAATCCCCAATGAGCTTACTGAAGCAGATATTATATGGGTCCATTGCTTCATTTTCTGTAACAATCATTATTTTGAGTTGACAGGTCAAATTTCAGTGCAAAATTAAATCTGGAGATGGAACGCCTTTGTTTCTTCACTATACAGATTAAGTTTAGTAATGTCAAAGAAAGTAAGAAAAGATGCATAAATGTTCATGACTATCACCTCATAAGCAAGGGGACTTTACTAGTAAGATAACTAATACGGACTAGTTTTGATATCGTAGCAGAAAGCTCAATGCTTATGAAAACCCATAACAGCCTCTGTAATTTGAGTCTTGAGACATCTATAATCCCCATCATGCCACAATTAATAGGACTAAAATTTTGATTACAATCTTTACGGTACTAGACTTTCAAATCAAGCAATTTGTTACTCTAAGGTCTTTCAACACATCTACAAGTCCGTAATCTTTCTTGTAATCATCTTATACGATAATGTAAACTGCAGCCAATAATCATCAATCATTTCATGCAGTGGAAAAAGGCAGAATAGAAGAGCAATGCAGATAGCAGCAAATAGCAACATTTTATTCCAAAAATATTACCAGCTGTTCTATAAGTACAAATGTATGGATACATTACATAATATAGAGAATCAGAAAGAGAAAAGAGTATGAACTAGACCTTGATTTTATCAGGGCATCCTTTCAATCTTCAATCTGCGGCTGCTTCATTGTCAGCTAGATTAAGGTTTCATCTCATCAAGAATTCACACATTTTACAATTCCCTCATCTATATTAATTAAAATTGCAAACATCGCATCCACTCAGCTGAATCCATCAATCATCCGAATGATTTCAACATATCAAAGTTTCAATCAAAGATCTAATTTCCGTGATTGAGGTCACATGCACCCATTCATGTTCATCATCAACAAAAAGTAGGATCAAAGAAGGGAACCAATCACTAGTTACCTCAATCGATTTCTGCTATTTATATTTCTAAAGTTGTCTTCAAGTACACATTGAAGCTCCTTGTATGTAAGCCTATCCACAATGTCGTTCTCTTGTAATTCCTTAAGGAATTCCATGGCATCTTCAACCCTCTTTCTCCGGCAAATCTCATCCAACACGGTTCGAAAGGTTATGAAATCAGCCGATCTTTCATTTTCAATCATCTCCCACAAAAAATCCATGGCTCCATCAACCTCTCCCCCAAGAGCCAAAGCATTCACAAGCGAGTTGTACGATTTACTGCTTGGTACAAACCCCTTTTCCCTCATTTGGTTGCAAAGCTTTCTAGCATTCTCAGTTCTGCCTTGAGCACATAATCCATGGATCAGGTAATCATAGGAATATGAGTTGGGCAAACAATCATAAACCACGCCCATCTGATGAAATATTCTGAGAGCATCATTGATGTGAAGTGAAAGAACATACCCCTTTATCATAGAATTCAAGCAGAAAATATCAGGATCAACCCCATCATTGACCATTTGCCTGAACAGCCCTCTAATAGTCTCCATATACATATGATTTATATACGAATTGCTCCTCCTACTCAGAAACGCAGCAAAAAGAAGATTATAGGTTCTGATAGAAGGCCTACAATCCATGTTCTTGTTATTCCTCATGTGCCTATACACAAAAACTGCTCTACTCAATTTCCTCGCTTCCGTGAAAAAATATATCATAGAATTAAAAAGAGCCTCGGAACCAAATGACGGAATCTCAAGAACTTGGATAACAATGTTATCCATTTCCTCGTACATTTTTGCAGCCCCAAGCTTCTTAATCGTAATATGGAATGTTGAAACATCATGCATAAATCTGGGCTGCTGAGATGCCCAATTAAATAGCTCTAAACACACTAGGGGATCTTTCTCCATTGTAATGACATCATGGAGTTCTTCGGGTTTAAACCTCGGAAGAAGTTTCGATACAGCTCTTTGAAATTGACCTTTGTCTAGAGAAGCTCTGAAAGCAGCTTTTCTTCTTTTATTTATCCTCTTTCTTAACGTTCTTGATGGGGGCCTCGAAGAAGAGTATGAAGAAAAGTAGGAAACAAAAATATATCTATATCCCACTGAATTCAAAGGGTTTATTGCAGTTGCATTGACTTGAGTTCGATTCAAAGATTGAATTGAATTTTTTGATATGCTCCTTAACGGATCCAAATAACAGGAAAGATTAGAATAATACGACTGGGAAATCAAAATCGAATGACTATAAACAGGATTTGACAACTGTTGCAAGATTTTCTTATACAAGAACAGCTTATTCATCATACACCCACGATTAGCTGCGTCTAAACCTTAGTGAAATCAAATTGAATTCAAAGGGTTTATTGCAGCTGCATCGACTTGGGTTCGATTCAAAGATCGACTTGAATTCAGTGAAATGCTAAAAACAGGTTTAGACAAAATTTTCCTAAACAAGAACAGCTTGTTCATCATACACCCACGATTAGCTGCGTCTAAACCTTAGTAAAGTAAAATTGAATCCCAAAATAAAGATTACGATTTTGAGAAATATTCCCCAGAAACTAGACAAGAAACTTAGAATAGAGGTTATAAACGTGGTAAGGAATCAAACCTGGAGCATGCAGGAAATTACAGATATGGCTGTAATAAGAAAAACTGGGAAGATTAGCCTGAGAAAAGCAATTTGAAAGGGGGAAGAGGGGGCTTCGGAGACTGCAAAGTTCGAAGGAGTCATCAAATTGAAGTCATGGGTTTTATATTTGTAAGAAGTTTATGGGTTTGTTAATTATTAGTATTATACTCCCTCCGTCCCACCCGAATTTGGACAAAGTTACTTTACACCTGAGACAAAGTTAGTAAATGTTGTGAGTGAAACAGAATTTAAAAATAGGAGAGAGAATGAGTGGAGGGAATAGTAAATTATAATGGTGTTGTGAGTATTAAAATAATGTAGGAGAGAGAATGAGTGGAGAGAATAGTGATTTAAGGTTTCCATTTTGGGATGTCCAAATTCGGATGGGACGCCCAAAAAGGAAATTTGTCCAAATTCGGGTGGGACGGAGGGAGTATTTGGTTTTGATTTTTTGTGGAACTTGGTTCGAATTCGGGCCATTTGACCGGAATTTTTGATTTATATGGGTATTTTGGCAATTTTGTTGGTTCCTTGTATTTTTTGTTTCCTGTATTTAACCATATCCGCTTCAGGTTCAGAAGGTTTCGATTTACTCCGTCAATCCTAAATAAATATTTAAATTCATGATTTTCCCAAACTAAATGTTTTTTTTTAGTTTTTTTATATAAAAAAAAAACTTTTTTCTATACGTTTTTTATATAAATAAAATGTTATTCATTTTATTATCGTAAACTATATGTTTAGAAAATAGACATCAAAAATATTTATACATATTTGCCATTAAAATGTATAAAAAAATACATATTTTCAAAATGTCTCTTTAAATAAAATTTATACATTCATTTATGAACGCAAGAAGTATATCAATTGCACGCGGGGTCTTAGCCTGATGGTTAGAGTTCATGGCTTTCAACCTGGAGGTCATGGGTTCGATTCTCCCACCAGTGGTTAGAGAGAATGACATTGCCCTCCCTAGCATAGCTAGGCGGAAGTGCATCAAGGGGGAAGCGGTGAAATGTGTTGATCCCCTTCTTTTTTCAAAAAAAAAAGAAGTATATCAATTGTAATTTTTTGGCCAATCGACATTTTAACCCTCTTTACTATGCTTTAGCTTCGGTTTTAACTCATCTTGTATTTTTTAGCAACTTTAACCTCTTTATTCCAAATACGAATATGTTTTACCCGACACAGTAACTCCATCCAAAAAAGTTACAAAACTTAACGAAACTTAACGAGATCTAACTAAATCTCCATTAATCTTACAAAAATGGTTTCCCCTGATTAATTTCTCAATCATAAACCGTTAAAATTCTACTTCTACCACTAACTTACTCCTTATTAAAAACTCATATTTCACCCATTTTTAAGAATAAGGCATTATGTTTCTTAAAAATGGCTTGTGGACTGACCAATCAACGTGAAATTCTTGATTGCTTTATTAGTCACACTATAATTTGGATGCGAGAAATATCTAGATTTTGTTATTTGTTTTTTCAGATGTGTAGTAGTAAGTTTACTAGTCATTGGGCTATGGTTTAAAGTAAATCTCACTATTATAAGCAACGGGTAAACATCCATTTTATTCGTAATGATAAGGATTTTAAATCATTTTCATCTTAAAAATGAGTATTCATTTTTTTTCATGAGCATATACTTTTGTTAGTGGTCATGAGCATGAATGATAATTGCTTATTTTGAAACAAAATTAATGATATATAGTGGGTTTGTGGGAGAAGGGAGATTTTAATGGTGTATAATGGGAGGATTGAAAATCATTTTTGTAAGAAAAACAAAGGTTTCGTTAAATTTTGTTAGATTTCGGTAAGTTTTTTAATATTTGTTGACGGAATTAGTGTGTCGGGCAAAATCATAAGCGTATTTAGAGCACAAGTGTTAAAATTGCTATAAAATCGAAACTAAAGAATTTTTTTTTATTTTTTTGCAGTATATAATGATTTTGTAACCACATTAGAGCTGTCATTTTGAGGACAAGTGTTATAATTTTTGCTGACACCTTGGGAGTCATTTACCAATTTGGTGTTGATATAAGACCTGAATTTACATATTCCCTCCGTTCCGACCCAATCCAATGTTCATATTTTGGGCAAATCACGGAAATTAAAAAATTGGGTGAGAAGAAAAAATATTGTGAGTGTAATTTGAAAATAGAAGAGAGAATGAGTGGAGGAAATAGTAAATTTAAAAAGTATTGTGAGTGTAATAGTGAATTAGGAGAGAGAATAAGTGGAGGAAATAATAAAAATTCTTTGCCAAAAAAAAAAAAGGTGAAGCTTTTAACGAGACACCCATTTTGACAAAAAGTGAAACTTCAACTGGGACAGAAGGAGTATCCATGGATTTGAAGAGTGGGTGGTTAATAAGTACTGTACTGGAATTATGAAAGTCCAGACACTGACACATAGATTATAAAAAGAAACTGATAGTTGTTGTAGCCTTACGTTTAGAGTTAGGGGTGTAAGTGATTCAGTTCAAACTATGATTTATTTGTTTTCCAAGTATACATGGTATGGTTCGGTCTTAAATATTGGCAAACCACATGTTCGGTTTGGTTTGTGGTCATACTCTCCCAGACCAAATCAAACTGAACCAAACCAAGCCAAATCGCGGTTTGAAATCGCGAAACCGAACCGCGAGACTAAATCGTCAAACCAAACCACTAGACCAAATCACATTACAGAAACTAATCATAACCTCCATTTTGTATCTTATTTAATATTATTTTCATCATTTGTTATCAAGTTATCTGCATGATCGATATTGTAAAGTGTTTTTCTTTATTCAGTCTCTCTTTTCCTCTAGTCTCTCTCTTCATTTGACTTTTCTCTTAACCACATGTATCTTTCGCTCTTCCTTCGTGCTCACAAAAAATTTAAACAAGTATGAAAATAAGTTGCGGTGTGAATCGTGGTTTGAACCGTAATTTAAATCGCGGTTTGGGCCAAACTGAACTAAACCATACCGATCCAGCTTGGTTCAGCTTGAATTTTTCAATGGTTCGATTCGATTTAAAATTTTTCCGATGACTAATTGTTGGTTTCGTAAATTTTCTCAAACTAAACCATTTACACCCATCCCTAGTTAAAGTCCATTTTCCTCCCCTCTCTCTCTCTCTCTTTTGAGCGGACTCATACCCCACACTAGTTCGGTTCCTACTATTCTATTTGCGAAGATGTTGCTAAGACTATTCTCATCAGTGATCCCAACTCAACCCAACCACATGTTCGGTTTGGTTTGTGGTCTTACTCTCCCAGACCAAATCAAACTGAACCAAACCAAGCCAAATCGCGGTTTGAGACCGCGAAACCGAACCGCGAGACTAAATCGTCAAACCAAACCACCAGACCAAATCACATTACAGAAACTAATCATAACCTCCATTTTGTATCTTATTTAATATTATTTTCATCATTTGTTATCAAGTTATCTGCATGATCGATATTGTAAAGTGTTTTTCTTTATTCAGTCTCTCTTTTCCTCTAGTCTCTCTCTTCATTTGACTTTTCTCTTAACCACATGTATCTTTCGCTCTTCCTTCGTGCTCACAAAAAATTTAAACAAGTATGAAAATAAGTTGCGGTGTGAATCGTGGTTTGAACCGTAATTTAAATCGCGGTTTGAGCCAAACTGAACCAAACCATACCGATCCAGCTTGGTTCAGTTTGAATTTTTCAATGGTTCGATTCGATTTAAAAAAATTTCGATGACTAATTGTTGGTTTCGTAAATTTTCTCAAACTAAACCATTTACACCCATCCCTAGTTAAAGTCCATTTTCCTCCCCTCTCTCTCTCTCTCTTTTCTCGCTCTCTCTCTTTTGAGCGAACTCATACCCCACACTAGTTCGGTTCCTACTATTCTATTTGCGAAGATGTTGCTAAGACTATCCTCATCAGTGATCCCAACTCAACCCAACCTCAAATAAAATATTAATTTCTCTCACTTTCATATATACCACTCCAACCTTATATAATTTATACTCCTATCAGTGACACAACCCAACCCAATCTAACCTTTTAATAAAACAAGTGTTACACCCGTGCGTTAAACGCACTGGTAAAAAACTATTTCAAAGAAAGTATTTTAAAAAATTACTTAGGTATAAAATTATGAACATTAAAATGTGGTGTAATACAAATTGACCGGAATTGAAGCTTCATTTTCAATTTGTGTAAATTTGGTTTAATTTTTATTAAACTTAAAAAATAGTTATAAATATGCATATTAATGAGTGTCCTTTATTAAATGAAGGTATTCAATGAAGTTATTTAATGAAAGCTTGAAAATGTATTTAGTCTATATTTTGTCTAGATACAAATTTTGGAGGAAAAATGAGTGAGTTCAAGTGCTCTATGCACTTGAGCCATTATATAGATATAGATGTTTATTTTTCTTTACTCAAACTTACCTAAAATACGTATCATTTTTTTAAAAAAATAATTAATCATATAATGATAAATTCATGAATTTTGATAAAAATTATAAATTTTGATAAATTTTTTATTTTATTAATTTATATAATTATATAAAATATACTCCCTCCGTCCCACCTCAAGTTTCCACCTTGAGGTTTACACGTTTTTTAAGAAATTTTTTTAAAGTGGGTAAAAAATTTGAGGAAAGAGAATATAAAAGTTAAATGTGTGGTAGGGAATAGGAGAGAGAATGTAAAAGTTAAAAATCTATAGTATAAATGAGGGAAGTCCACCTAAGCCCATGAACAGTGGTATGAACAGTTCCGTCTGGCAAAATTCCCATTTTACCCTCACTATTTTGTCTCTTTCCCATTTTTCACTTAAAAAAAAATTAAATTAAAAAAAAATGTGGCCTTGGACACGGACATGTACTAGTATTTAATAGGAGAGAGAATGAGTGGGAGGAATAGTAAGTTAATGATTGATTTTTTTGTAAATATGTTAACTTTATAAGGGTATAATGAATGGTTTTTTTTGTAAATATATGAAAATGATATGGGTATAAATATATGGAAAACTTTTCATTTAAGGAAGGGAACCTTGAAGTGGGACGGTCCAAAAGGGAAAGGTGAAACATTGAGATGGAACGGAGGGAGTACTAGTTTTAAAAATATATTTATATAAACACAAAATCAAAACAATTTGGTGAAACAAAAAAAAAATTCAAATGGTGACCCAATCGGGCCAAACCAAGGGTTGGCTGGCCAACCTAGGTTGTTTGTTTGGATGACTTTCTTTTTTTTCTTTTTGGTTTTGTCTTTTGTTGTGGTGACCCTTCCTCCGGGCCAGGATCACCAATGTGAATGGTCTAAGAGCTTCAACAACCGACCCAAATACTCCCTCCGTCCCATGAAATACTTCATCATTTTATGTTTGGCATGCAAATTAAGGAAATAGGTGGGAAGAAAAAATGTTGTGAGTGTAATTTGAAAATAGGAGAGAGAATTAGTGGAGGAAATAGTAAATTTAAAAAATGTTGTGAGTGTAACAGTGAATTAGGAGAGAGAATGAGTAGAGAAAATAGTTAGTGGGTATAATAAAATATTAATAAAATTTTTCCATTTTAAAAAAGGTGAAGCTTCAAGCAGGACGTCATTTTGAATAAAATGTGAAGCATTTTCTGGGACGGAGGGAGTACTTGTTTTGTGGCTGCGATTGATGTGACAGGTTCCATTAAACTCAAAATTCATCACAATTATCCAATAAAAAAACATGTTTGAGGGGACAAATCGGCATCACGCAGCGTCTAGCTTGCAGTAAGTAGCAGTGCTTGTACATAATTTAAAATAATTATTTGAATGCTATCTAAGCAAACGCCTAAAAAGAAGGCTTAAGCGCAAAATCCAACATAGTAAATAATATAAATGGAGTATACAAACAGAAGCTTTTAAATAAAGCCCAGTTCTTTAATTAAATTAGGCTGATTAGTACAATAATTAAGCTACAATTTGGAAACTCCTAAGCAGCTTTGGCTGTACAAGGCAAACACTTGAGATCCAGATCTCCATATAAGATCAAACTCCCAACACTTTCTGTGATCTCAAGAACCAATCTTTCATAAATCCCTTCAAAACCCACCCCTTGATCTTCAACACCAACTTCTCTCTCTTGAATTTTCTGCTTTTTCATGGCTTCCCTTCTTCGATCGTGATCCGCAATCCTGCTTTAAAAAAAACAAGAAATTAATTTCAAAATATAAAAGAAAAAAGAAAATTAAGACAAAATGATGAGAGACTGACTCATTGGAAAGATTAAGAGGTGGGTGTGCAGCAGTGAACCCAGAAAGACAGAGAGGAAGGCCATGGCTGATTTGAAGGTTGAAGATCATGGAGTGCTGCATTTTCTTTGAGGAGAGAGAAAGAGAAGAAGGAAATGGGGGTAGATGGATCTCTTCTTTTGGAGTGTGTGTGTGTGTGTGTGTTCTATTGGGCATTTACTACAGTATTATTTAGATCAAAGAGAACAACGGCATGTTGGTATAGGTATGGACCATATGTTGTGCCTCGTTCTTTTCCTTTCTTATACCGGGAAAGATGCAAAGCATTTAATAAAGCAAAAGGGATAGAAAAGGAAAATAATTGTATTTTTAAGTCAATGAAATAAAGATAGGTTTGTGGAAATAAGAATTGTTGGATAAAGAGTGGTGTGGGTATCTTAGGGGCGTTTGATTTGCCAGAATTGGTCATTTCATGACGGAATGAAATGGTCAATTCCGTTGACCTTCATTCCTTCGCCGTGTTTGATTCAAAATTTTCATTTTCCTGAAATGCTCAATTTCTTAGTTTGATGGAATTGGCAATTTCTTTCATATATGGAAGGAATGGCTAATTCCCTTGGCAATGGAATGAAAAAAAAAAAAAATTGACCAAAATACCCCTACCTATCTCCCCCCAATCCATCCCCCACCCCTCCCACGATTTTTTTTTTTGCATGCCCCCTGCCCTATCCCCCCCATCCAGCCCCCCACCCCCACCCCCACCCCCCACAAATTTTTTTTTATACCCCCTGCCCTACCCCCCTACCCCCCATCCAAATTTCCACCCCCCACCCCACCTAATTTTTTTTTATACCTGCCCTACCCCCCCCGATTTTTTTTTTTTTATACCCCTTGCCCTACCCCCCATCCAAATTTCCCCCCACCCCACAAAAAAAAAAAAATTGCATACCCCCGTCCTATCCCCCACCCACCCCCAAAAAAAAAAAAATTAAAAAAGAAGGATAAATTGGTCATTTTATATGCTTTCATTCCATTCCTATAATTTGTATTTTCAAACCAAATATGATTTGTCAAGAAATTGAATGACAATTTCATTCCATTTCGAGCCAACCAAACGGAGGGATTTGACCAGTTTTTTTTTCATTCCAATTCCTTAAGGAATTCAATTTCATTGACCATTCCATTCCTTCACTTTTTTTTCACCGAACCAAACGGCCCCTTATGATTTTTTAGTTATAATTTTTTATTTTTTATTTACTACTGTATAATATTACTCTGGTGTGAAATTTGTTTTTAGAACCATAACTGATGATTATGTCAAAAATTATTTATTTTAAAAAAACAAATTACATTATTACATTTTTCTATAGGGCCCATGACATTATATACTCCCCATGTCAAACAAAAATTTATTATAATCAAAAAGATGTACATCAATAAAATGTGTAAAATAATAACATGCAAATTTATTTGATTCACTAACGATGTGTTAGCTCATCCACATATTACATGTTCCCTCCGTTCCATTGATAGCTTCACTTTTTATTAAAACGGGTGTCCTGTTAAAAGCTTCACATTTTTTAAAATAACAGAGAATCTTCACTCATTCTCTCTTCTATTTCACTTTTATACTCATAAAACTTTTCAAATTTACTATTCTCTCCACTCATTCTCTTTCCTATTTTACTTTTACACTCACAACACTTTCTCCACTTACATTTTTCCTTAATTTGTGTGTCATACTCAAGATGGTGAACCTATAAACGGGTTTTTTTTAACGGGACAGAGGAGTATATCAGATTGTGAACAAGGTTTCTAGATCACTATAATAATAATAATAGACTAACATATACTCCCTCCGTCTCACACCAATTGATACTTTTTTTGTTCGTTTCACATCAATTGATATTGCTCAAAATGGAAGGAAATCTTTACTATTTTTCCCACTCATTCTCTCTCCTATTTTATTTTTACACTTACAACATTCTCTCTCCTAACTATTTCTCCCATTCATTCTCTCTCCTATTTAATTTTTCATATCCACAATATTTTCTTTCACTTTTTCTCTCTCTTACTTTTCTTTAATATGTATGTCCAAAATTTTGATATCAATTGATATGAGACGGAGGATTTACAATATTGTCCATATTTTGAATTATCCTATATAACATTAGACTATCACGTATTCAATGTGTTTGAGTGTATACTTGACCTCAGTCTCTACCATATTTAGATTGACATACTTGCCTCATACTTCTGATTGCTTCGGATTATTCTTGAATTACCAACAACAAAAACATGAATCAAGCACAATAAACATGAACATACAACCCAATCTCTAAAATATCGGAAGTATCGACAAATGGGAGGATAACATAGTATTTATACTATACTCCCTCTGTCTCAATAATAAGTTCACCATTTTGATTTCGACACGCAAATTAAGGGTGGAAAAAATGTTGTGAGTGTAATAGTAAAATAGGAGAGAGAATGAGTGGAGAAAATAGTAAATTTAAAAAGTGTTGCAAGTGTAATAGTGAAATAGGAGAGAATGAGTGGAGGAAATAGTAAAGATTCTTTGTCAAAAAAGGAAAGGAGAAGCTTTTAACGGGACGCCATTTTGGGTAAAAAGTGAAGTTATTAATGGAACGGAGGGAGTATATGTTAGAACATGGATTAATTAATATGTGTTATTTAATTTCATTTGTTATAATCATTTAATAATGTTAAAGTATAGACAAAATGTGTAGAATTTCATTAGGTGTAAGTACCATTAAATGATGGACATAATGGTAACTTCACACCATCATCTTTATGAAAGGGTGTAGTCCCTAAATGAAGTGTCCATTCTCTATCTATATAAAGGCTATCCATCAGCCATTTAGAGACACTTAACATCATTTTTACAATTCAGTCAAAACATTCTTCATTCATCTAAGAAGAACAAGTGTGGGCACTATCATTTAGAAGTACTATCTCTCTACTCTCTTCTTTCATTCAAGAACAAGATCAAGAACACAATCATGGATTCTTCAGGTACACGCTTCCATCTTCATCTTCCTCTCATTCTTAATCTAGTTGTGAGTCGGTTCATGGTTTGATGGATCATTTTGTTCCAACAATTGGTATCAGAGCCTGTTCATATTCTAGATTGAGTTTGAGTTCTAGTAAAGCCTTGTGCTTTAATTTATTTCATATTTGTAATCCTTGTGTGATTTCATTTGGTTTTGTTCTTGTTCATGATACTCATCTTGTCTAAGAGTATCATATTCATAACTTCATTCTACTTCTGATTTTTTGGTTCTACTCAAAAGGCTTTCAACCATTAATGTAAGATTATCCCATTTTTTAAACATAGCCACCATCCTTGAATGCGTTGTGAGTTTGTTCATATGTATAGCCACGCATTTTTTAAATGTGTTGTGAGTATGCGGATCTACTTACTTTGGTTGAAAATTGAGTCACCATTAAATTAAGAACTTCACTCAATTTCTGAAAATAATGGTAAAATCAAGAGGCACAATGGTTCATACAAGATTACCTCCCTTGACTCGGCCGAGCACACCATTTGAACCAGCACATCGTTTGAAAAATTTTGAAAAGGCGCCATCCAACGGTCATGGTGCTCGGCCGAGCACCCTAAGGACTCGACCGAGCATGAGTGATCAGAAAGGGGTATTTTCTGGAGTGTGTTGCTCGGCCGAGCACTTTCCTTGACTCGGCCGAGCACCACTTGAATTTTGCCAGATTTTCAAAATTTTCAATCTTTTGCTCGTTTGATCAATTTTCATTCATTTTTTTGAGTAAAGTACACATTAATTTATGCCCAGAATTTTGATAATTTATTAATAAATTATAGTATCTGGACACCAGTCGCGCTTCGGCGGTTCTTATAAGTTATCAAACTTTAAGAATGGACGGGTAGAACAAAAGGATATTGTCTTTTATTAATAAATTTCGTTTGTTTCTTTACCATTTTAAATTTTCAGAAATTAACTTAAGGCTTTTTGTTTTCGATTAATTATATCATTAACATTTTTTGGACAAAATTAACATGCTTGTTTCCCAAAGGAGACCTTGTTGATTAAATTCAAACTTGTTAAAAGTTGAATGTAAATATTGATATGTGATAACATGCTTGTTTCCCAAATGAGACCTTGTTATCGACTAAGTGTTTACATTCATGGGGTAATAATTGAAATAAAAACTTTTGATTATTTTAAATACTTTGAACCATCCCAAAGGAAGGCGGGTATTTAAAGTGAATTGTTTATATTCTTTATTATCGGGTAACAAGTACCTTAAACTTTAGGACATTTTATATATTTGAACAGGCCCAAAGGAAGGCAAGTATTTTAAATGTATTGTTTAAGTTATTTGTTTACCCTAAGATAAATCAAATTATGAGTCAATTCGCAATCCAAAGATTAGTCTTGATGTCATGTTGATTATCTTTATTTTGATGAAATTTATTTGATATAATTAATCATTGTGTAGTTTCTTATATATGTTTTGTTTCATTCTTGTTCTTCTCCTTCAGATTTGATTAATGCTTCATCCGTAACTACTGCTATAAATGATGTACCTTTGCTTACTGGGACTAAACTTAAAACTTGGAAAAATAATATAACGATGATCTTAGGCAATATGGACATCGATCACGCATTAGTGGAATCAAGTCCCGCTGCTCTCACTAAAGGAAACACCGTTATAAAACGAAAAAATGTTGAGAAATGGGAACGGTCCAACCGCGTGAGTTTAATGATCATGGAAAATGCAGTTTCAAAGACATTTTTGGACAATGTCTCTGAGATCGAAAATGCTGAATTTTTTCTTGAATTCTTGTGGAAACTTGTTTCCATTCAGTACAAGGGTGAGAAAAATCTTCGGGAGTACATTATTGAATTATTTCAACTTTCGATCAAACTAAAAGCACTTAAGTTAGAGATTTCGGAAGATTTGCTCGTGCACTTAGTTTTGATCTATCTTCCTCCTCAATTTGGTCCTTTTGAGGTGACCTATAAATGTCGAAAGTACAAGTGAAATATTAATGAATTACTTTCACATATGACATTAGAGGAAGATAGGATGAAATATCTTAAATTAGAAAGTACTCACTCAGCATCTACTTCTTCTTGTGGGATTAAGAGAAGAGGAAATAAAATTGCGGTTGCAAGTAAGAAGCATAAGACTATCCCCATCAGTGACCCCGACCCAACCCAACCTCAAAAAAAATATTAATTTCTCTCACTTCCATATACACACTCCCAACCTTATATAATTTATACTCCCATCAGTGACCTCGACCCAACCCAACTCAACCTTTTAAAAATAAAATATTTATTTTTTCTTTACTTCAACTTACCTAAAATACTTATTATCTTATTTTTTTTAAAATAATGTATTAGTAATAATATTTTTAAAATTATCCGTAAAATTATTAAAAATAATTATTCATACAATTATAAAAAAAATGAATTTTGATATATATATTTTTTTTAATTTATATAATTATATAAAATACACTAGTTTTAAAAATATATTTATATATAAACACAAAATCAAAATAATTTGGTGAAAAAAAAAACATTAAATGGTGACCCAACCCGGACCAACCTTGGGGCAACTAGCCAACCCAGGTTGTGAATTTTTGTGACTTTCCATGCTTTTTCCTTTTTTTTTTTTTTTTGGGTGACTCTCACAAGGAGAGTCACCGATGGGAGTGGTCTAAGGGATAATTTAAAGATCATAAAGTCAAGAAATGCTTCTTTTGCAAGGACCTTACTCGCATGAAGAACGACTACCATAAGTATCGCGAATGGCGAATTCAGGATGGTATGTCATTTGGTCTTGTTTGTACTAAGACAAAATTGGTTTCAATTCCTTAATATACATAGTGGTTGTGTTTGGTGCAACAACTCACATTAGTTCATGTATGCAGGGTTGCCTGAATTACCGAATCCCCAGTGAAGATGAGAAATACATCTATATGGAAGCTGAAAATCTGGTTGAAGTTATAGGCATAGGGACTTTTAGATTAATGATAAGTACTGGCTATTATTTTGTATTAAATAATACATTAATTGTACCATCTTTTGATGGAATTTAATATCTATCACAAATTTTGGACAAGGAAGGTTACTCTTGTTCTTTTGGGAATAATAAATGTGATCTTTATTTTAAATTCTAAATTTGTCGGTACTAGTACTTTGTCATATATCGATAATCTTAATTTACTTGACACATTCAAGAAAATGAATGAGTCCCATAATGATGAAACCAAAACTAAAGGCACTAAGCAAAATTTATCAAGTGAATATTCTTGTATTCTATGGCATAGGTAGGGCTGTTATGCGAACCGAGTTGCTCGAACTCGACTCGAAAAAACTCGAGTTGAAGCTCGAGCTCGAGCTCGAACAAGAATTTTAACTCGTGAAATTTTCGAGTCGTACAGACTCGACTCGTGAGCTCGACAAAGCTCGTTTCGAACTCGACTCGACTCGACAAACTCGATAAAAGCTCAAATTTTTCATTGTTTGTGATCAGCTCGAACTCGAACTCGACTCGTGAAGCTCGTCAGTAACTTGATTTTTTATTTTATACATTTATTTCATATACACACACATATATATCTATATATTATTTTATTTTTTGATAAAGAAAATTGTTTTAGACTTTTTTTAGTTGGGAAAGTTTTTTCAAAAAGTTATTACCACTACCACCACTACTATCACTACCACTACTACCACTACTATTACTACTACCACCACTACCACCAGCACTACTACTACCACTACCACTACCACCACAACTACTACCACTGCTACCACACTACCACCATTACTATCACCACCACTACTACCACTACTATCGCTACTACCACCACTACTATTACTACTACCACCACCACTACCACTACCACTACTACCACTACTAGTATACCACACTACCACCACCACTACTACCACTACTATCACTACTATCACCGCTACTACCATTACTATTACTACTACCACCACTACCATCACCACTACTACCACTACTTGTACTACCATACTACCACCATTACTACCACCACCACTACTACCGCTACTACCACCACTACTACCACTACTATTACTACTACTACCACCACCACCACCACTACTACTACTACCACTACTACTACCACCACTACTACCACTACTACTACCACTACTACTACTACTACCACCACCATCACCACCACCACCACCACTACTACTACTATCACTACTATGACCACCACCACCACCTCGACCACCACCACCACTACCACTACCACCACCACCACTATGACCACCACCACTACGACCACCACCACTACTACCACTACCACTACTAGTAAACTACCACTACCACCACTACTACTACTAGTCTACTAAATGTCCCCCTTTATTTATAAAAGGATAAGATTGATAGTTCCCCTTTTTGTAATTTTAAGGGTACCGTCCTTTTTTCTTTTATATGCTTTCATTTCTTTTAAAAAAATTAAGTTTTATTTCTTTCAAAATTCATAACTTTTTTTATATAACTTTTTGCAAAAATTGTATGTAGTAAACAAAAGTCTAAAATAGTCTTACTTATCCAAAAAAAAATTGAAAAAAAATACAAGTTAACTTTTTTTCAAAAAACTGTTAAGTTTTATTTCTTTCAAAATTCATAATTTTTTTTATAAACTTTTTTGCAAAAAATGTATGTAGTAAACTTAAGTCTAAAATAGTCTTATTTATCAAAAAAAAATTGAAAAAAAAATAAAATTAATATACTACATACAAAGTTAACGAAATCTGTTAAAAAATTAACAGTTAAGCTCGAACTCGAAATAAACTCGTTCAGCTCGAAAATTTGTTTTCAAAAAAGATCAAACTCGAACTCGGATCGTTTAAGCTCGAAATCGAGATCGACTCGAGAAGCTCGCGAGTAGCTCGCGAACAACTCGAACTCGATCGAGCTCGAGTTCGAACCACCGATTGAACTCGAACTCGAGAAAAACTCGAACTCGAGAAGAAATAAACGAGCTCGAGCTCGAACACAGAAAACTCGTTCGAACTCGACTCCTTTACAGCCCTAGGCATAGGCGTTTGGGTCATATTTCCAAAGGGAGAAAAGATAAAACTTATGTCGGATGGAATCCTAAAAACAACTTGATACTCCGGATAAAACTTTTGCATTAAGTGTTTTAAAGAATAAATTTACAAACATTAAAGGAAATAAGATCTTTGAGAGTATCAAACATCTTGGAACTAATTCATATGACATTTGTGGACCATTCATTAACCCTTCATGGAATGTCAACAATATTTCATTACGTTCATGGATGATTACTCTCGTTATGGATACATTATTTTCTTCATGTAAAGTTTCAATCATTGGACGTTTTCAAGTCTTTTATGGCATAAGAAAGACTATTAAGAACGTTAAATTCTATCATGGTGGTGAAAACTACGGACGGTATAACGTATTGAGTGAATAACATTCGGGTCCTTTATACTCGCTATTTTGAAGACTGTGGGATTGTCCCTCACTACACCATGCCGGGGACACCTAGCATGAATGGTGTAGTCGAGAGACGTAATAGAACCCTTAAGGATATGATAAGAAGTATGGTTTTTCGTACTTCTTTACCTCACTCATTATGAGGCGATGCACTGAAAACCGCAACCTACCTACTTAATCAAGCTCCTTCAAAAGCTACTGACAAAACCCCTTATGAATTTTGGACATGCAAGAAATCGTCCCTAAATCATCTTCATGTTTGAGGTTGTCCAGCCGAAGCTAGGCCTTATAGACCTAACGAAGGAAAGTTGGACGCTAAGACCGTTAGTAGTTATTTTGTAGGATATTCTCAAAGATCTAGGGGATATAAATTCTATGACCCGAAAACTAGAACATTTTTCGAGACTGACAATACTAGGTTCTTTGAGGATGTTGAATTTAGTGGGAGAAATAGTAATTATTTTGAATTTGAAAAGTTAGAGGAACCACTCTATGTTCCTCAAACTTTAATTCTTGTTGAAAATCAAGTAACTGTACCTGAAATTCAACAAGAATATACAATTCAAAATAATATAGAGACTCCCATAAATAACGGACAACATGAAAATGTTGGACATAATAAAATTCAACAACCTCAAAATGAGGATGAACCGGTGCCCTTAAGGAGATCTACTAGAGAAAGAAGAAGTGTTGTTCCGGATATTTATGATATGTATCTTGCGAAGAATGAGATCACCTTAGGTTTAGTGGGAAATGATCTAACCACCTTCCATTAAGCCATTAATAGTCCTAATTCTCATAAGTGAATCAATGTCATTAATGAGGAGTTAAAATCAATGAAATACAATGACATTTGGGATCTTGTCCCATTACCTGAAGGTGTAAAATCTATTGATTATAAATTGATATTTAAAATCAAAAGGGATTAGCAAGGTAATGTGGAAAGATATAAGGCACGTCTTGTTGTTAAATGATTTACTCAAAAGGAAGGCATTGATTATAAAGAAACATTTTTCTTCGATATCTTTTAAAATCTCTTTTATGATCATTATGGCATTAGTGGCACATTATGATCTTGAGCTTCATTAAATGGATGTTAAGACAGCTTTTCTCAATGGCGACATTGAGGAAACTATCTATATGAAGAAACCAGAAATGGTGACTAATTCGGATCAAACTAGTCAACTGGTTTGTAAACTTAAGAAATCCATTTATAGGCTTAAGCAAGCATCTCGTCAATGGTACTTAAAATTTAATCAAGTTATTCTTTCATTTGGCTTTAAAATGAATCTTGGTGAAGATTGTGTGTACCATAAGTTCAGTGAGAGTAGATTTATTATTTTGGTCTTATATGTGAATGATATTTTTCTTGCTAGTAATGATAAGGACATTCTAAAAAAAACTAAGAAATTTCTCAAACAAATTTGAGATGAAAGATCTTGGTAAGGCATCTTTTGTATTGGAAATCCAAATTCATCGTGATCATTCACGAGGTATTTTGGGATTATCACAAAAGAGCTATATATAGAAGGTATTACAAAGATTTAGCATGGAAAATTGTAAACCACATGACACCCCTGTCTCTAAGGGAGATAAATTCAGTCTAAAGCAATATCCTAAAATTAATTTTGAATTCAAGTATATGGAAAATATTCCTTATGCACCGGCAGTAGGAAGCTTACTGTATGCGCAAGTCTGTACTCGTACAAACCTTGCATTTATTATTGGGATGCTTGGTTAATACCAAAGCAATTAGGAAAAGAAGAACATTAAATCGCATCCAAAAGAATGATGAAGTACCTATAAAACATTAAACTACATGCTTATGTATGTAAAATCGGATAATTTTGAGAACATTAAGTATTCCGATTATGTTTTAGTGAATGCAAAGATGTTGAAAGACATCATATGGTTATGTCTCTTGTTGAAGAGAAATAAGTATAAAATGAACAAATAGATATACAACTTATAGGATCAAACTCCATGTTATTGGATCCATTTTGTAAAGTGTAATCTCTTTTGATGTTTCACGAGCATACTGCTCATATGGGTGAAACGACTTTTGATAATGCTTAAATCAGTGAGATTTTGTGTTGTTTTCTATTTCTTTGTGTTGTTTTTATTTATATTGATCTCATTTGGTTAAGTAGGACTAGTTGGAGAATATATATATGCGTTCTTCATATATATTCATTAATATTCCATGCTACATATCTATACTTAATCTATGTCATTTAGTTGGATATATATATATATATATGTGATTAATGTGGGTTTAGTTGCGAATCAATTACAACGACTGCCCCTTTAGTCCCTATACTTATAAGACTAATGGACGGGATTATATTGGATGACAATAAACGTGCAAATAAGGGTTGTCGTTCATATTATAAATGATTTAAGGAATTTATTTAGTAAAAAATACATATTAATATTAATCCAAGTGGGAGATTGTTAGAACATGAATTAATTAATATGTATTATTTAATTCCATTTGTTATAATCATTTAATAATGATAAAGTATAGACAAAATGTGTAGAATTTCATTGGGTGTAAGTACCATTAAATGATGGGCATAATGGTAACTTCACACCATCATCTTTATAAAAGGGTGTAGTCCCTAAATGAAGTGTTTCTTCTCTATCTATGTAAAGGCTATCCATCAGCCATTTAGAGACACTTAACATCATTTTTACAATTCAGTCAAAACATTCTTCATTCATCTAAGAAGAACAAGTGTGGGTACTATCATTTAGAAGTACTATCTCTCTACTCTCTTCTTTCATTCAAGAACAAGATCATGAACACAATCATGGATTCTTCAGGTACACGCTTCCGTCTTCATCTTCCTCTCATTCTTAATCTAGTTGTGAGTCGATTCATGATTTGATGGATCATTTTATTTCAACAGTATATCACTAATGCAATATGGTTTAGAAAAACCTTGCACCAGACGAAGCCCAAATTTCTGCTTTTATTGAAACTTTGTTAACCCCATGTTTCCGCATAAACTCTGAATTTCCCAAATGTCCAAAACTCCAAAAACACCAAACAACCTACAAAGTACAAACCATGCGATCTCATAGCCCATTCTCCAACTTTTCGCGATTCGTCCCAAATTTAAGACATATTCTAATAAAAATATTTTTCTTATCATTTTTTGTTTCATAATGATTATTTTATTTTTATATTTTTAGAGTAAAATTATTAAACTTTTAAAATTGTCAATCAATGAAGGAGAGGAAGAGAGACGAGTATGAGATTGAGAGTTAACCAAAGAAGGAGATGGAGTAATAAGCAAATTTCATTAAAGTTCGTAATAAAAATGAAAATAAGTTGTTAAAATATTTGATTAGTCAAATAAAATAGGGTTACTTGCAAAATAATTCTTATAATTCGGAGTCCCAAGTTTCAGTTTCATTTATTTAGTGCCCAATACATTAATAATGATCAATAATTTAAGAACTATCGACGAAAGTCATTAAAAACTCTTAATATTTGAAGTTCAAAATATGGTTTAACATTTTTTCATGGGATGGAGCCGGGCAAACCATATCAAGTCGTCGTTTGAATAATGGAAGTAGAATATTACTTCACGGGTTCTATAAAATTAGCTTGCAATATTTTAGGATGATTTTTTATTTTTTTTAACAATACCATATGAACATATCAAAAGTATCTAGTTGGGCCAAGCGAGTAAAGCCCAGTCCTCAAGCAATTATTTCCACCCCGTTCTCAGTGGGCTAGGCCCAATCCATACATGGCTCAAGGCCCATCTCCTATATCCGTCGACTAAGTTCATTGTCCGACATACCAGGTCCCGACCTAACTTAGTCCGACCTTATTACCCAGTCACATTTCGGGTACGATCCAACTCTACTCGACAGTCAAACCGACTCAAACACAAGTGTCGACCTCGACCTGCCAAAGCAAGCGTCGACCTACCGGTTACAGGCATACAAGCAATTACTCTTTCCATAACTGCATCCCTACAAATCAGGGACCGTTAAAGGCACGTTTACATTACAAGTAACTGCCGCTAAAATCTCGGAGCACACGTCGCTCCTCCAAATATACCGCAATCATCACCTATAAATAGATCACCACTACCAATGGTGCAAAGGTAACTGCAATTTTGTTATCTGAATTATCTTTTATTCAATACATTTTGTTCTCCAATCTTCAAAGACTTACTCTCACGCTCGAGGGTCTAAGCCGGAGACACATTCGGCTAGTCGTGGGTTTTTGTTTTCAGGTCAAGGAGCCAAGTGATCAGTCCTGCCACGTGGAGGAAGATTGATAAGCACATTTCTTGCGGCATCAGTTTGGTTCCATTGTCGGGAATCGTGCATAAGCTTGACCTCGAAATTTTTCTCAACCTGTAACAATGGTGACTTCAGATGGGCATATATCTGAGGCCTCACTCGGGCATGAAGAAGGAAATCTCAACACCAATACTGGGAATGCAAATTTGCCTCCACCCCCTCCGACGCGTCAGCACCCTAGAGCCACGCGATCTAACAGTGTGGCTGATGGCAGGGGATTGCCAGACGCAATGAGAGAGAAGCGACCTATGGAGGGACAAGGAGCTCCACCTCCTCCAAAACATCCAACTGGATAGATGAATGTTGAAAATAGGGCAGGTCCTCATCCAACCCACTGAGTAGAAAGGAAATGCTGATGGAGCGAGCTCAGATTCTGGCTGAGTTATTGGCAATGGAGGAGGCGGAGCAAGGGGATAGAAGGTCTGAGAGAGTGGCCCCATCTCAAGTTTCTAATAGGGAGCGTGCCAGGAGTACTAGACCAAACGAAACTGTGGGTCAGAATGTTGATCAAAAGATGGTGGTGCGACCTCAATCACCTATTCATGTTCCGAGTGACGACCTAAGGGCTAGTCTCACCAGGAACAGGGAACAAGAAGCACGGGCAGACTTGAGGACGCAGTTAGAGGCCAACCGAAGCCGACGTGGTTCGCCCGCCAGGACGCAAAGGTCGCAGTCTCATAGGGACAAGAATGGGCGCAGGTCGCCCATAAGAGAGGAAAGGCGCAGGTCGCCACCCAGAGATGATAGGCGCAGGTCGCCACCCAGGGATGAAGGGCGCAGGTCGCCACTAAGAAATGACAGGCACAGGTCACCAGTTCGATCAGAAAGGGCACCTTCTCACAGGGACAAGAGAAGCAAGCAGGTAACTCCCCCTAGAAGTGAAGGTCAAAGGTCAAACGATATTCCCCCTGCAGGAGATGCTAGGCCTGATGCTAGAGAGTGGTTGTTGATGAAGAAGAAGTTTGAGCAATGGGAGGCTGAAAAGAAAAATGATACTGGAAAGGTCGAACGAATTGACTTTGCTCTTCGACCTTTGGCCAAGGATTTGATTGACAGTCGACCACCTCCTGGTTTCAGATTACCCCTCCTAGAGAAGTACTCAGGGGAAACCAATGCTAAAAGCCACGTGCAGCACCTAGAAGCCACAATGTGCTTTGTCGCCAATGAGGACGACAATATGTGCAAAGCCCTCATAAGCACACTCACGGGGGCAGCCCTAACATGGTTCAATGGTTTGACAGCTGGTAGCATCTCCACATGGATGTGTTTGAGGAAAAAATTCCTAGATCGCTTCTCAACTGCTGGAGCTCGGAAAGTGACTGTCACCGACCTAAACAACTTGGTGCAAGGGAAAAATGAAAGCTCCATGAGCTACTACACCAAGTTCAAAGAAATGGTTGAAAAGATTGAGGAGGATCTCACTGACAGGGAGGTGATCAATTGCTTCCGAAATGGCATTTCCTCGGCAGACATGGATTACGAGCTGACAATCCGTACAGTCACTACTCGACAGGAGTTATTTGAGAAGGTTTACAATGTGGCGCTAGCCGAGGAGAGAAAGGAAAAGAAGAACGGGAAAGGCCCCAAGGTTGAGGTCGCTGATGATAAGAAAGACTCCATCAAAAATGAAGGAAACAATAAGAATGACAAGAACAGGACCAGGGCGACAGAGAAGGTGCCCGAGGCTTTCACTCCCCTAACGGTGAGTCAAACAGAAATAATGAACGCAGTCGAGCTAGCTCCACCTACCCCAATAAACCCGACCAATAAGTTCAGGAGGGACAATACCAAATATTGTGAATATCACAAGGATACGGGTCATCTCACAGAGGATTGCTTGGGCTTGAAGCGTATCATCCAGAGAATGGTTAACCAGGGAAGGCTCGACACATATGTGAAAAGGCCTCAAGCAAGTGAAGGCAAGCAGCCAGCGGGTGGACATCAAGGACCTAGGCAACCCAGATTGAACTTGGGAGTCATCACAGAGCAAGCTAGCAACACAAATGTATCAAGCATAAAATCTTTCTTTCAACAAAGCCCCACATGTGCCTCCAAGGAGAGATGTCAGGGATGAGGTGATCAGCTTTTATCCCCACGAGCTGGCAACTAATATGGCCGCTAGGGAGCAAGTTCTTGTCATCCCAGGACTCATTGATGGATGTACGACGAGCAGACTCCTAGTCGACACGGGGGCCTGTAAGGATATTCTATTTTATAAGACATTCCAAGAAATGGGTCTCTTCAATGAGCAGCTTGTAAGATACGATGGCAGATTGGAAGGCTTCACCAACCACCGGATAGACGCCAAAGGACAGATCGAGCTAGATGTCGACCTGGGCCAGCATCCCTACAGAGTTATTTCCAAGGTACAATTTATTGTGATAGATGTGAACAGTGACTATGCTGCTATCCTTGGTATTCCTGGTCAGGTCGCGCTTGAAATGGTGGCGTCGATCCCCCACCAGTGAGTCAAATTTCCTACCCCTGCTGGAGTCGGTTGTGTACAAGGCACAACTCGAGCATATCTAGATCATGTCCTACGAGAAAGAAAGAAGAGAGAGCTGGAGATTGAAACGGCGGAAGGATACTTAAAGCTGTCCCAGTCAGTCACCAAAACTACTCGACTGTCAACGATCACCAATGTGGAGGAGTCGACCTATCGCTCAAACGACGAGGTCATGATTGAGTCGACACGTCACTCTGAAGCCACAACGGTCGATCCAGATGTAGTTATGGTCGACCAAGTTTTCATAGGCAAGCTATGCCTCCAGATCGACAATAACTCGGGGGCCACCACCACTACCAGCGAGGTTGCAGATAAGCTGGATGAGATGATAGCTGAAGAAGCTCCACATCTGGGGACCGAGGAAAGATAGAGGGTCAGAGAGATCATCATTTGAGACCCTGCAATTCAGAGATGGTCCAGAGCTGGAAGCTGTGGACGAGCTAGAATCAATAATCACAAACCCTTCCTACCCCGAGCAAAAGATTCAGATTGGGAAACAATTGTCAGCTGAAGAAAGGCTGGAAATCATCGAACTACTCAAAGAGAGCAATGATGTCTTTGCATGGCGAGTAGAAGACATGAGGGGAATCAAGGAAAAGGTCGCCGTTCACAGGCTTGAGGTCAACCCGACCATAAAGCCCAAACCCCAAAGGTTGAGAAGCTTTGCTCGAGACAAGGAGGAAGCCATAAAAATTGAGGTACAAAAACTTTTGAGTGCAGGAATAATCAAGGAGGCCACACATACAACCTAGATAGCTAATTTGGTTATGGTGAAGAAGTCAAATGGCAAGTGGAAAATGTGCGTCGACTTCACCAATCTTAATCTTGCCTGCCCAAAAGACAGCTATCCTCTCCCTAGAATCGGCAAACTTGTGGATTCCATTGCTGTCCATTCCACCCTCAGCTTTCTGGATGCTTACTCAGGGTACCACCAGATCAAAATGCATGAGGATGACGTAGTAAAGACAGCGTTTCAAGCTGCTAGAGGCATCTACTGCTACAACATGATGCCATTTGGGTTGAAAAATGCAGGAGCGACCTATCAACGTATGGTCAACAAGGTCTTTGCTTCACAGATTGGCCGAAACATGGAGGCTTACGTCGACGATATGGTCATAAAAACAAAGGCCGGACGTCACGTAGTCGACCTAAGGGAAACGTTCGCCAATTTAAGAGCAAACGACATGAAGCTTAACCCTAGCAAGTGCGTGTTTGGAGTAGTTGCAGGAAAATTTCTTGGCTTTATGGTGTCCCAGCGGGGTATTGAAGCTAACCCAGAAAAGATCAAGGCTCTAGTTGAGATGAAGGAGCCTGCAAGTGTGAAGGAGATGCAGCGACTCAACGGCAGGGTGGCAGCCCTAGGTCGCTTTATAGCCAAGTCGGCTGAAAGATCTCTCCCCTTCTTCAAGTCATTAAGGGGGACAAAAATTTTTGAGTGGACGGCCGAATGTCATTCGTCGTTCCAACAACTCAAGGATTACCTCGCTACTCCACCTCTGTTGAGTAGCCCGACCACTGGAGAGATTTTGTTCGTCTACCTATCTGTGGGAGACAAAGCTGTTGCTGCGGTTCTGGTTCGAGAAGAGGAGGGGCTTCAAAAACCCGTATACTATGTTAGCAAGGCCCTATCAGATGTGGAGGGCAGGTACTACAACGCAGAAAAGGTCACATATGCTTTAGTCGTTGCTTCAAGGAAGCTGCGAGCTTATTTCTTGGCTCATCCTATAGTGGTGCTTACGAATGCCCCCTTAAGATAAATTCTCCACAAGCCAGAAAGTTCAGGTCGTTTACTCAATTGGTCAATTGCCCTCACGGAATTCGACATCGAGTATCGACCTCGAAAGGCATTGAAGGCTCAAGCTCTAGCAGATTTCTTGGTCGAGCTGACATTCACCAAGGAAGATAGTGAAGTGCGAGCTCAGAAGGAGAAAATAAAAGGGAAAGAGCCAGAGTCCCAAGTCGTCACTAACCTACCCGATGATTGTTGGAAGGTCTACTCGGATGGGTCAGCAACAAAAAGTGTTAGCGGAGCTGGGATTGTCCTGATCGAGCCAGAATCTGGGACAATATATGAGGAGTCATTAAGGTTCAAGTTTGATGCCTCCAATAACCAGGCAGAGTATGAAGCCTTAGTAGCGGCCATAGAGTATGCCAAGTGCTTTGGAGCGACTAAAATCATGGCATATTGTGACTCACAGTTGATAGTCAACCAGGTCCGAGGAGAGTACGAAGTGCTGAACTCTACTCTAGTCAAATACCACGACCTAGTGAAGGAATTGATAAAGGTTTTGGAATTTTGGGAAATTCAGAGGATTGGTCGAGAAGACAACGAGCTAGCCGACCTACTCTCAAAACTGGCCACTTCAGACGAGCCACATGAAGAGCCTATCTCCTACCTTGAGAATCCAGCTTATGAAAGGGTTCAGATTCAATGTGTGGAAGACACTTCAAGAAATTGGGTCTATAACAAGTGCTGGATCGAGGAAATGAAGGCATACCTGGAAAGCGGTGATCTCCCAGAAGACGAGAAGAAAGCTCGAGCTATCAGAAAGAAAGCTCTGAGATACGTTGTCCAAGGAGGCATACTATTCAGAAGATCCTACACAAGACCATTTCTCAAATGTATTCCCAGGAAATCACTCAACTAATGCATGAGGTGCACAGTGGGATTTGTGGTGGACACCCGGGGGCCAGGACTCTAGCCGACAAGTTGATCACTTTGGGATACTACTGGCCACACATGAGAGCTGACACTCATGACTTCGTTCAGCAATGTGATCAATGCCAAAGGTTTGCCAACCTACCCCACATGCCTACAATGGAGCAGACTCCTGTGATCGCTGCTTGGCCATTTGACATGTGGGGCGTCGACTTAATTGGACCCTTCCCACCCGCCCAGGAAAATTGCAAGTATGTGATCGTTGCCATCGATTACTTCACCAAGTGGGTTGAAGCTAAGCCATTAGCTCGAATAACAGAGGAAAATGCCATCAACTTCATACACGACTTCATCTGGTGCAGATTTGGTTTTCCTCGAGCTATAGTATCAGACAACGGCTTACAATTCTCAAGGGCTTTCGAAGCAGAAATGACTCGAGTAGGGATAAAGCATTGGCAGTCGTCCGTCGCCTATCCTCAAGGAAATGGGCAAGTCAAGCAAAGAAATAAGCTTGTTCTATCTGCACTAAAGACAGGCTTGGTTGGTCGACGTAACAATTGGTTGGACGAACTCCCCCTTGCTCTTTAGGCAGTTCGCACAACCACTCGGGGGGCCTACGGGGGAAACCCCATTCGCTCTTACATACGGATCGGAGGCCATGGCTCCTGCTGAGCTGCGATTTCCTACTGCCAGAGTAACCTTCTTCGATCAGGAGCAGAATGACACTAACAAATTGATCGACTTGGATTTAGTCGACGAAAAGCGAGATACAGCTTACCTGCGAATGATCAACTACAAGTAGCGAATCAAGAGTTACCACGACAAGAAGGTAAAGACTAGATCATTCCAAGTAGGGGATCATGTGTTGAGAAAGATTGAAGCAACTGGAAGGAGAACCCAACAGAATAAACTATCTCCCAACTGGGAAGGTCCCTACATTGTCACTCGAGTCATCAAAGAGGGGACTTACATGATAGCTCATCCAGATGGTGAGGAGTTGAAGCATCCATGGCACGCCACTCACCTCATCAAGTACTACTTTTAGTTCAAGTCCTTTAGCTCAGTTCAAAGTTAAGGCAGTTCCCAATTTGTCATAGTTCTAACTTTCCATTCGATGTAAGCATGTTCCTACTTCAATAAAAATCACAGTTCTATTCAACCGAACATTGTACACTAACTTCAACAAGCTCGATTCTTAGTCAGCTTCGTTTTAACAAGCTCGATTCTTAATCAACTTCGTTCCTCTAATGAGTCCGACTCATAGTCGACTTCGTTCAACAAGCTCGACTCTTAGTCAGCTTCGTTTTAACAAACTCGATTCTTAATCAGTTATGTTTCATTAAACAAGTCTGACTCTTAGTCGACTTCATCCTAGTGAGCTCGACTCCTAGTCAGCTTCATTCTAATCAGCTCGATTCATAATCAGCTGCAAACTATTAACAAGTCCGACTCTTAGTCAGCTTCGTTCTAACAAGCTCGACCCTTAGTCGGCTTGGACCTCCTAAACAGGTTCGACTTTCAGTCAATCTAGTTTACTAAAATCTTTACAAGTCTAAGGTCGGTTGAATTGACAAAACAACAGCTCGACCTTAAGCTTAGGACTACTTGTTTGTCCTATTACATCTAGCTCGACTCACTCACGCCGAAATCGAAGGCATACAACATACAATAAAGGAGAGTCAGCTATGATATAATTAAGTCTCCCAAAACGGGCCAAGACTTAGACAAGTAAAGTTACCAAGCAAAATGCCTCCCAAAAATAGGGCCAAGGCATAAGTATTCATAAAACCAAAAAACAAGAAATGTTTGGGACTTGTTCAATACATAACCATCAATATCAAACGTCATTCTGTGAGCTCACCGGCAGCTTGACCATTAGTAGACGCTGGAGTGACGTCATTTTGATCACCTACAGCAGAGGGCTCTCCTAAAACTTGCTCTTGCTGGTAGACTACCTTCCTTGAGTCGCTAATGGTGAATTTAGGAGACTCCTCGTCAAACGCCGGATCCTCATACTCATCGAGTTCAGCCAAGATGGTATTGAAGTTGACCTTCTTGACATCAGGAGGGTTCCAGGGTGCCGCTTCTGCCTCTTCGTCATCTTTGGCGATAAGCTCTAAGTCATTATCATTGAATGGCACCAAGGAGTGACCTTGACGAGCTACTGTGTTATATTGATCTTCCGAGGCCCATTTGGCTAGCTGCTCGATGGAGATGTTGACAGAAGGATCCACTATGATGCGCCGAGCCATATGTCTCAGACCCACCTCGAAGAACCCCCTGGCTTATTCAGTGATATGTTTATTGAGCTCGTCGCTGTCCTTATAGGCCTTGACGGCCTCCTCCTCGGCAGTCTTGATCGCAGCATCTAGATCCACCCCCCACTGAAGTCGAGCAGCTTCTAGTTCTTCTTGCTTCTGGGCCAAAGTAACCGGAACTTCAAAGAAGTTGTTGGCCGCGCTCAAGGTCACCGCCATCTTCTTCTTCTCCTCCTTGAGAATGGCGAGCTCGTTGTTAGCCTCTCCCAAACTCTTCCAAGCTTCCTCCTTAAGCTTCACCTCATTACCCTTGACGAGCTTCAAGGCATCGTATGAATTGTCCAGATCAGAGTGGGTCTCCTTTAATTTTTCAAGCTCATCCTGCAGCTTCGTGTGATCATCATCAAGTTTTTTCAACTCCTCATTTTTCTTGGCCATCATAGACTTTGCCAGCTTTTCCTGCTCCTCCGCAGCTTTCCAGTAAGTGGTAGCCAAGTCAATCATAGCAAGAGACTGCAATGACGAGTAAGGGCAAGAGGTTAGATCAAGCAGAAGTAAGGTAAAGAAAAAAGAAAGACAAGAAGAATGAATACAAAGAATACAAAAATCACAAAGATTTACCTCTGAGGTAGCTAGTCCGACCCTAGCTCGCAAGCTTCCGGAGTCAAAGGCTTGTTGGTGAATTCCTTAATCAAGTCCCGATCGCCTCCTCCTAACTACAACTTGTCCATATTCTACTCTGGGGTACTCCCTAGCCAAACAGCTTGATCCTTGTCAATGGAGTCACCTCACTCACCTCGTCAACACGAGCTTGAATCAACTCAAAGATATGAAACGTGGACGGGAGAAGATTGGTGGCCCCTAGCTTCGCCTTCCACATGCTCACGGCATCAACTTGATCGGGACAGAGCCAACTTGGGAGGGACCAATCTTGATCTTCTTACTAAGCAGGCGCATCATCATCCTCCTCCTCTTCATCAAGCTCAATTACAGCGACTTGGCCTTAGAAGCCTTTTAGACTCGCTTTAGCTTTGGCTTGGGCACGGGTCCTAGTCTTAATGACCTCCCCACCGGGCTCCACAACTTGATCGATACGTCGATCTCAAGAAATGCCGACCTCATCCGTGCCTCAACAAAGATCTCCTGGACGGTCCTCCTCCAGTTCCTCAAGATTATCCTCCATCGGGATAGAATTGACAGGGTCCACGTCCACCGTCTTCAAAATCTCTTGACGTTGAACACCGTCTCTCTCTCGATGTTCCCTAGCATTGGCTGCCCCACAGCTTCTCTTGCTCTTTCTGATGTCAATAGCTCGGCCCATATTCGCTTCTTGCTCAGGAGTTAAAACTGCACCAAAATTGAAATGATAAAGGGTTAGATCGACATATGAGATCTCTACATACGAGCAACCAGTTCTATGTACAAATTAAACATGTGCGACCTAATAAACATACGAGCTAAAGGATATACTTGGGAATGAATTACCCACGAGTTAAAACGTACGCTAGTTAATGAGTTCAACATACGAGCAGTTAGTTCTGTGTATGAGCAAAACATTGTGCATGTCAACAAATATTGGAGGGGTCAAGGGACAGTCAATGGTCGAGTTCTTACCCCCGAAGTGTTCTCCCTGATCCTTACAATGGTCAAGCGCCTTCTTACAAAAATGGCACTCTCTCTCAAATCAATCGAGTTCCCTCACGGGTAACCCAACTGGATACCTCGACATCTAACTACCGGGACCACGGGTACGACATCTCCCTCGCCGACTATCATTCCAAACTGGATGTAGTTATTCTTGTTGGTCCCGTGGCATCCCAACTTATGGCTCCCTCTCGCAAGCTCCACCAACTTCTTACGCAAATCATCACGCCAATACGGCGCCCGGTAGTTCTCCTCCTCACTTACACCACTGTATCATCACCGGGCAAGGGAAACTCCCATCCTCTTCGCTTTCTACCACCACCACGTAGGAGTTTCAACCACTAGCCTTACTAGGGAGATTGATGAACAGCTTTGGGAGATTTTGGCTTGAGGGGGTACTTATCCCTGTTATCTTTATCAAACTTGATACTAAAGAACTCCCTCAACACTTTCATACAAGGTTCATACCCTAAGAACCTACAAACCATAATGAAGCAAACCAAGACTGCAGTGTGTTGGCCCCTAATGAAGTGGCAGCATCGCATTCTAAGAACTCGTTTATAAAGGGGTCTAAGGGTAACCTCAAGCCACCTTCGAATTGGCCATGAAGAAGGCCACCCTAGTAGGATCTTCCTCATAAGAATCACCAAACCGAGCAAAGAAGTCCTTCCGCCGTACATGCAGTAATGTCGAACTCTTTCCTATTCACCTCACAGAAATCATACACCATGCTTATCCGAGATGGAAGGTTCTGTTTTCCTCTGAATGGCCTTGGAGGCAAAACTCTTTCATTTCTGCCAGGCACCACAGAGGTCTCAAAGGCATCCACTATGCGCGGCTTCGAGGAAGTAGAGACATCGCCTTCTCCTCGAGTCGCCATATCTCGTACAAGAAGAAGGGGAAACAGGGAATCGGTTCTACATGAAGTCTCGTGGTCCTAATAGACACACTAAGGGGCGACCTAGATTCTCCCTAAATCCAACTCGTTTCTAATAAAAGAGGGCTTGTTGGCATCCTGGACATAAAACACAGCTAAATGGTCAAGAAGCTCATGAAAGAGATGAAAGGACACAACTCTTGGGTCGTTCGTTTCTAGGGCACCTAAGTCCTCTCCCACAGGCAAAGTTAGCTCGGTGAAACGCAAGCCCCAACGGATCAAAATTGAAGTACACTCCTCCATGGTCATCTCTCTCCACTCTCCATTTAAGTGTTTGTAGACTCTACGATTGACGCTAGAGTAACCATACCCAGCTCCGGGCTCGCAGCTAAAGGTCCTAGCCATGGCGAAATCAAAGAAATTGCAGAAATTAAACCCTAATTCTAAGGGTTAAGAAGAATACCTTAAGCAGTTGAATGAAGAATGGAACAATGGAGGACGGAAGCTGAATTTAAAGCAAACGCTGTCTCAGTTGCCGTTGCCGGAGTTGCGTCAGAGAATGCAAAAGTTCTAAATGAGGGTGGAATTTGGTATTTATGTGTTTCAAGATTGAAGAGGAAAAGGAAAATTCAAAGGTTTTGTTTTCCCAATTGAATGCGGAAACAGTTTCCAAGACGGACTCTCAAACGTCAAGACAGTAATCATTGCATAAAAACGGCGCTCCTTTAGATCTGACCGTTCGTCGCCAACGATCCAGATTGTGACACGTCATCTATGGTCGACTAAACTTCAGAGCGAGTAGCGACCTTCGAGTGAAGCAATCCTCATCAAAAATTTCTTTAACTTCCTAGTCGACCAAGTCAACTCGAAAGTTGGGGGCCACTGAACATATCAAAAGTATCTAGCTGGGACAAGCGAGTAAAGCCCAGTCCTCAAGCAATTATTTCCACCCCGTTCTCAGTGGGCTAGGCCCAATCCATACATGGCTCAAGGCCCATCTCCTATATCCGTCGACTAAGTTCATTGTCCGACCTACCAGGTCCCGACCTAACTTAGTCCGACCTTATTACCCAGTCACATTTCGGGTACGATCCAACTCTACTCGACAGTCAAACCGACTCAAACACAAGTGTTGACCTCGACCTGCCAAAGCAAGCGTCGACCTACCGGTTACAGGCGTACAAGCAATCACTCTTTCTATAACTGCATCCCTACAAATCAGGGACCGTTAAAGGCACGTTTACATTACAAGTAACTGCCGCTAAAATCTCGGAGCACACGTCGCTCCTCCAAATATACCGCAATCATCACCTATAAATAGATCACCACTACCAACGGTGCAAAGGTAACTGCAATTTTGTTATCTGAATTATCTTTTATTCAATACATTTTGTTCTCCAATCTTCAAAGACTTACTCTCACGCCCGAGAGTCTAAGCCGGAGACACATCCGGCTAGTCGTGGGTTCTTGTTTTCAGGTCAAGGAGCCAAGTGATCAGTCCTGCCACGTGGAGGAAGATTGATAAGCACATTTCTTGCGGCATCACCATAGAATAACCATTTTACAATACGTAAACAATCAATTTCTTATTGAAACGCACGTAACAATCATTTCAATTTTATAAAATCTGTTTTCGTCATTGTGTTATGAAAAAAATATTTCGTATAAGAATTATCGATAAATTTTGTTAGAGATATTATTATATATAAAAAATTGACAAACCTTTCCTATAATATATAAAGATGTTGTGCCACTTTCCTTAGCACCAATTGGTATTAAAGTGTAACATCAGACTTTAAGAAATTTGATTGGGTTTTTAAAGCTAAAATCTTGCAAAAAACTAGTTTTTTCATAACATAAGAAAAAAACTAGTTTTAAAGCACTAAGTCTAACTAATAAGAGTGATGAACTGTTCTGAAAATTAATTTTTTGTAACATTTTGAAAAAAATTAGTTTTTCACAAGAGTTACTCTTTTTTAAAATATATTTAAATTTATTAATCTTAATAAAAATGTAAAATGTGTCAATGATAATTTTAATAATTTATCAATAAAATGTGAAAAAAATCATTTGAAAAATTAACTTTTTCTAAATTTCTGATTAAACCTTCCATAATTCCATTAAATTAACTACTAAAACCTGATAATATCTTTTGGGACAGAGGGAGTAATTAAAAATAGAGTTACCTCATCTCCTAAAAAATGTCACTTTCTTAATGAGTCAAGGACTCTAAACCCCATATTCCAAATTAAAAACCCATATTAACCCACTTGAGATGAAAATGTCACCAAAATCCAGGCCTAACGGAACAAGACGGCAGCTAATATTCCGTGAACTACCCGTAACATTCCGTACTCAAAAAATCAAATCCTTCGAAAACCCTAAATTTCTCTCTCTAACCAGTGCAAATCCTTTCCCAACCCAAATCAAAACCTAATCGACGCCATTGAATCCTTAATCGAAGCCATTGAAGCTCTATTGAAACTCGCAAATCCTTTCCCAACCCAAATCAAAACCTAATCGACGCCATTGAATCCTTAATTGTCTTTTCCGGCGACGTCAACAGCCCCTCCGACCGGCCCCAACTCCGGCACTCGCCCAGATCTTCTCCTTGAAGCACACCGCCACGTAGATCGGTCATTTCGCTTCCCACTAAACCCACATATCTTATAAATACGAAGCCTCCATCAAACTAGGACTCATCACTTGCCACTAATCTCAAATTAAGTTAGGTCACGACTTCCAAGCAACAGGATAGTGCGTAAACAAGTGGTCATGGTCTCCTCAGGCTTGGTGTCCACCGATTGTGCACTAAGGACCAAGCAAATGCCTCGAATTTGCAAGGAACCTCGGAATTTTTATTTTATTTTTGAATTGAATTTGTTTGTTTTAAATAGATGTTGAATTTTGTAATTATTTGTTAATGTGGTTAAGGATGCTTTGTGTCCTATAACTCTTGCTATAGGACCTGTTTCTAGTGTGATTTTAATTTCTAGGTTACTTGCTTCATATTGTTTGTGTTTGATAATGTGGCAAATAATCTATTACATGTCCTATAACCATTGCTATAGGAGCCGAAATAGTGTTCTTTTAATTTCGAGGTCACTTGCTTTATTTTGGTTGTGAATTTGTTTGTTTGAAATAGATGTTAAATTTTGTTATTATTTGTTAATGTGGTAAAGGACCTGTTCCATGTCCTATAACTCTTATAAAATGAATATTTTTTTACTCAGAATTTTTGATTTTTTTGATGAATAATTGATGTTCGTTCCGTCTCAATTTTATTTACTTTTCATCACTTTATTTGTTACTCATCTCGACCCGTCTTTGTAAATCAAGTCATAGCAGTCCTATATCACTTGCTATATGACCATTCAAAGCTATAAGCCCTTTAATTGGTCCTATAGCAATTGTTATAGGATCTGTCAATATCATATACATAGCTATAAGACCTTTGAATGGTCCTATAGCAATTGGTATAGGACCTGTCAATATCATATACAAATCTATAAGCCCTTTAATTGGTCCTATAGCAACTGGTATAGGACCTGGCAACATCATATTCAAAGCAATAAGACATTTTAATGGTCCCATAATAATTGGTATATGACCTGTCAATATCATATACAAAGCTATAAGCCAGTTAATTGATTCTATAGCAATTGGTATAGGACCTAGCAACATCATATACAAATTCAATTAAATAGATAAAAAAAAAATATCAAGGTACGGATTATTATTATATTTATTATGAGACGGACGGAGAGAAGAAGAAGAAGAAGAGAAACAAAATAAGCTACATATACTCACCAACAATAAAATTGATGGAGTATGGTTGAATTTTGACTGTTTGTTGCATTTACTAGTGTTGTCATGTTCTGTATCAGTTGCTATAGGACCATTCAATGTCTTTTAGCATAGGTATATGATTTTTTGAGGTCCTATATCACTTGATATAGGACCATTCAAAGGTCTTATAGCTTCGTATATGATGTTGTTAAGTCCTATACCAGTTGCTATAGGACCATTCAAAGGTCTTAATGCGTTGGTATAAGATTGTGTGAGGTCCTATATCAACTGGTATAGGACCTGGCAACATCATATACAAAGTTATAACCCCTTTAATTGGTCCTATAGCAATTGTTATAAGACACTTTACAGATCATATAACACATCAACAAACACAATCAAAATGAAGCAAGTCATCTCCACAACAAATGCACACTAAAAAATGTCCTATACCAATGATTATAGGACCTGGTATTAGAGATTTTGAAGAAATATTTCAATTGATTGCTATTTAATATTTGAAACCTTCAATAAAACTATTCACCAATGACAAAATAAGTTGATATATCATCAAAAACTCAAACTTTAAAATTTCTTCATCAAAATTCAAACAAAATCAATTGAAGGATCAATAAAAAAATCATTTGTTCGGGTTCCCGCCTTAAATAACACTGAGGACTCGTCTGGCGAAGGATAATCATTTTTTAAAATTAAATAACACGTAAATTGCATTTATTAAATAATAAAAAAAATTGGGTTTCATAATAATTGGAGGTTAATCATATGATGAAGAAGATGAAAAAATCTAAACTAATCATTAGAACAGTGTAAAAGGGGGCACAAAATCTTTTTTGAATATTATTTTCCTTTTATAATGACAGACACTAATCACAAGACGTCCAGTTTGTTTTCTTTAAATTGCGGAGTCACCGGAAGTTAACGGCGTTAGAATTAATTTTGGCCGGTTTTTTTGATTATTGGGGTTTAAAGGGATTTTGATTTGGAATATAAAAGGGGGTTGTCATTTTAAATTTGGGCTGAGTTTTAATGGGTTATGATTTGAGATATGTGGGTAAAGAGGAATTTTTCCTTTCTTAATTTGTCAAGAAATATGTATTTATTAATAGTAGTCTAGTGATTTATCGAAAATAAATTTTAGAATTTAATGATGTAATTAATTTTTCTTTTTCCCAAGTTTGTATTCAAAGTCTATAATAGACCAATAAGATCAAACTATGCAGAATTTGAGGGGCATAATAGAAACTTCACAACTAAATAACGGGAACAATAACGACCATCTATTCTTTTTTTTTTTTTTTTTTTTTTGCAAATTGTTTGCATAATATTTATTGATTGAGTATTAATGTTGAACTAGTGCTACACTCGTGCGATAAATGTACGAACAAAAAATTTTGACATATCGCAAAAATTAAATCAAAAGAATTACTATAACTATAAAGGTTAATTTTGATTTTTTTAAAATAAAAAATATTTAGCAAATATATATAATTGCATTAATAATAAAAATTACAATTTTTTTTTTTTTAAAGATACTTCATCCTCTCACTAATCTTTTCCCTTGTCACATGTCATCCAAATAAATTGACCACAACATAAATGCTTTGAGACAATTTAATCTCCAATAAGAGAGTTATTGTTCAAAAAAGATGTCATACTCTTTCTACAATACTATGGTTGTTGGTTGCCTGACCTCTTCTTGCTCGTATATGTATAGTCTACCTTGGTATTGATGTTGGAGATCCATGTTTACTCTGCTTTCCAACTGACTTAGCACCACCCGGAGTTTGATTTTGATCACCCTTTTGTTGAATATCATTGTTATGCATCGAAACATTTTAATCGTGTATCATTTAAGAACATCAATAAGAAAAATCAAATCAAAATTTTATTAATATATATATATATATATATATATATATATATTTATATATATATATATATATATAAACGTGTAGTAGTAAGTTTTTACCTAATGTTGTGATAATACTTTATGTTTTCCAAGAGAAAACTTAAAATTGCATTTTTCACATGAGCATAGAATAGTAGTAAAAAAACTTTATAATTGATGTTATTTTCTCCTCCAATCAATTAGAATCAGGAGTAAACTTAAAGGGAATTTGCCCCATAAATTTTTTTTGGAACAAATCACTTCTTACTAAGTTTTTCATTGTATTAAAATGACCCATAGGTTCTCATGTTGTATTATGTATAATACAACATTTAGTTATGTAGTAAATTAAAATCATAATACTGCATCCGCACCACCGCCTCCGCCACAGCCTAGCTCCGCCGCCACCGTCTGCTATCGCCGCATGTCGAATTTCGGTCAATTTTCGCCGAAATCCGGTCAATTTTCACCGAAATTCGGCAATTTTGGCCGGAATCCGGCCGTCGATCGCCGAAATCCGGTTGCCGGAGATCGGAATCTGGTCGCCGGTTCATGGGCTTCGGACTCCGGTCACCGACGGCCGCCGAAATACAGTATTATGGCCTTAATTGATGTTGTATTTTCGAAACATAATACAACATCATAATACAACATACAAAGGAACTTATCGAACATTATAAAACTTTTTTAAAACTTATCGGACACTACTACATGCTCGTGTCCAAGGCCACGTGAGATTTTTTTTTTTTTTTTTTTATATATCAAAAAAATGGCCACCCATGTCGTACGACATAGATAGTTATGAGGGCAAAACGGAAAAAGACAAAACAGTAAGGGCAAAATGAAAATTTTCGCCAATGAAACTATTTCACTCTATTGTAGCACTACTGTGATTTATAATATAGACTAGCTTAAGCCCGTGTCCAAAGCCACGTTTTTTGTTTTTTTTTTTTTTTAAACTTAAAAAAAAAAAATTCTTTTTTTTTAAGGGCAAAATGGGAAAGGGATAAAATAGTGAGGGCAAAATGGTAAAACACCCACTTGGTACTGTAGAGAGTACTCCTCCATTTTGAAATTCAAACCGAATGAAGAGAGAGAGAGAGAAAGAGAAAGCGTGGGTATGTGTGTGTTAAAAAATTTTTTTTTTTTTTTAAAGGGAGGGCAAAATGGAAAATGGAAAAGTGACAAAATAATGGGGGCAAAAAGGTAAAGTTCACGAATGGAACTATTCATTGAACAGTGCCCACTGCTTTGATTTATACTATAGATTATAAAACTTTTTTAAAACTTATCGGACACTACTACATGCTCGTGTCCAAGGCCACGTGAGATTTTTTTTTTTTTTTTTTTTTTTATATATCAAAAAAAAATGGCCACCCATATCGTACGACATAGATAGTTATGAGGGCAAAACGGAAAAAGACAAAACAGTAAGGGCAAAATGAAAATTTTCGCCAATGAAACTATTTCACTCTATTGTAGCACTACTGTGATTTATAATATAGACTAGCTTAAGCCCGTGTCCAAAGCCACGTTTTTTGTTTGTTTTTTTTTTTTTTTAAACTTAAAAAAAAAAAAATTCTTTTATTTTAAGGGCAAAATGGGAAAGGGATAAAATAGTGAGGGCAAAATGGTAAAACACCCACTTGATACTGTAGAGAGTACTCCTCCATTTTGAAATTCAAACCGAATGAAGAGAGAGAGAGAGAAAGAGAAAGCGTGGGTATGTGTGTGTTAAAATTTTTTTTTTTTTTTTTTTTTTAAAGGGAGGGCAAAATGGAAAATGGAAAAGTGACAAAATAATGGGGGCAAAAAGGTAAAGTTCACGAATGAAACTATTCATTGAACAGTGCCCACTGCTTTGATTTATACTATAGATAGTCCCAAACTTAAATACGAATCAGGGCTAGGGGTGGAGAGATTCTGAGCGGAGGACACGGCAGCAATATACATGCTCCTACCGTAGACGCAAGTGACAGAGGATTCAAACCCGGACGTGTGTTGCATGGACTAAATCGGATTGAAGAAACGGCGACACGTCCGTCAACATTGTAATTCAACTATTCCAGGATCAGCATTTCCGGCTGTCTCTGTGAGTGTTTGTGTGTGTATCGGTCAAAGAAAAAACGCGCACAAACTAAGAGAGAGGAAATCTAAGTCGGCGGCAACCCTATTTTCTCTCTCACCTACTTACCAATCCCCTCGATCGATTCTCCTTCCTCTGTAAGTAATTTTGATATTATGATCATGGTTGATGTTTAGGTATTGAGATTGTAATCATGGAGAAATGGTGGATTTTGTTGAGGGATTACGTATTTAAATTTTTGATTTTTTTTGTTTGATCATTTTCTGTATTAGATCGATTGTTGTTTGGAGAGCTGATGAACTGTTTTAATTGGCTTGGTTGCTGAGTTCTTACACTGAGCCAGCATCAATTTTAGTGCTCTCAAGATGGATTTGGTTGCTAGTTGCAAGGTAATTTATTATTTTAATGTAATTTTGATGATTATAAAATTTAGTGGCTTTATTTCAGTATGTTTGCTCTTTATATGCTTGGTGAACTTTTCTATTGATGCAAAGTTTGCTAATTTTAGCTGAATTATATGTAAGTGCCTTGTTTCATCTTTTCATTTCTGGTGAGCTAAATGCACATAGTTTTGTGGCTGGCTGGCTTGTAAACAGATTATTATCTTACACTTGTCTTGCTAATTGCTATCTGGTGTTGCTTAATTATCTTCTTCATCTGTTGGCAAGTGTTGGTTCTTTTTTCTTCTTTTCTTAATCTCAGGTTATGAAAAAGTTTAGTGAATATAGAAGGGAAAGCCAAGAGTTTCAGAAGATGAGATTTGATGATTTGAGTAGTTGTGTCTCGTACCTGGATATATCTTATCTTCCTATCACAGTGTTCCAATCTCTAGGACCAATGGGTTTGCAATTAACTGCCACCTACATCTCAAGGACCAATGGGTTTGCCAATAACTTTCACCTACTTGGCTTTATAATGCATCTGACACGAACTGTCTTCTGGATGGTGTTTTGAAACGAACTTACGTCATCTTTGTTCCCTGTATTTGTACAGCACAGAAGGCAGTGAATCATGGTGATATTTCTTCGTTGTCACTTTTGAGTCATGGGTTGATGTTAGGCTTGTCAATCTTGGCTCATTACACATGAACCCGCTTAACACAACTCATAAAGACCATTGTGTTAGATGGGTAGCCCAAGCTTAGCACGGTTCAACCTATCAACCGACCACAACCTGCACAACCCTCTAAAATACAATTACATGCCAACCCGCACGTCAGCTCTCCATCTATCTCACTCCCCTCAGTCCGCTTTAACGACTTTCCCTACCTAACTCTACCGTCCTCTTTTACCGCTGTTGATACTTCGCCGGAGCTGCTGAACCTCATTGCTGGGGCTGATGAACCCCAGGCACTGGAGCCAGTGCCAGTCCGCAGATCTGCTTGTCAGTTGGCTTTCTTCTTTTCTCTTTTTTCTTCCCTCCGTAATCAGCACCGGGGAAAGAATCGAGCAGTATATTTATCACGGAAACTAGGAGTAAATCTGGAGATATATTTTCTGATTTCAACTGTAAACTTTTCTTGTGAATTTGGATAGAAAACATTAGATTGTGATCCTAGAAAGTCTGCTGAGGCTTTTAATAATGTCAGACTGTAACTTTCCTTTTCAATCTCCTTGTTTTTTTTGATCTTCATGCCAAATCGTTACTTCTTTTTTCCGTCTGTCTTCTAAGGAATCGTCAATTAAAGAAGGTTTTCCCTTTCCTCTTTTTCCCCTTTTTTATCAGGTTGACCCGTGTTAAACCCAACTCATTTATTGCCGAACCCATTTAACCGGCAAAGTAAATGAGTTGTAGCGGGCCAACCAATGCCAACCCTTGACCCACTTTAATTCAACCCAACTCAACCTCTGTGATGCTTGGAGCATTCAATTTTGCCATAGTACCCGTCTCCAATGGACATGCGCATGAGTGTGGCTATTTTACACTAGATTTGGTGTAAAATCTTACAATTTTGGAGGATTCGACACTCGGACCCGTACCCGTGTGTCAGACACACGCCCCCAAGTCCAAGCATCATAGCACTTCCTAGTTTCCTTGCCCCAAGTGACAGGCATAGTCAACACTTGAAACACTGTAGTTGCATGTGTAAACTTCAGGTAGATTCAGATGTTGCTATGTATTTGCATGCACATTCATTGAATTGTTTGTTTATACAATTGGTGCACTGCCATCAAACCTTGAAGTAACACTAATAAGAAACTTTAGGTGGGTAGTTGAAATCTGGTGTTAACATAAGACAGCATGCGTGAATGCTACTTTGTACAATCATTGACATGTAGACTGATTTTTTTGGCCAGTGAGCTGTGCGAGTATTGGTTGTAGATTAATGGGTCAATTACTGATGTAGTTACCCGAGTCTGAGGATTTGCCCCTCTTTTGGTGAAATCATAGATCGCGTGCTTTGAGTTGATGTGTTTCTTTCTTTTATCTTTTGTGCTAGTGCTAATATTTATTTTTTAAAATTATCTCTTAGGAAAAATTGGCATATTTTCGGATAAAGGAGCTGAAGGATATCCTTACTCAACTAGGTCTCTCGAAGCAAGGGAAGAAGCAGGTATGATGTTCTATATAGCGCTTACAGTTCTCATCTTTAAGCTTTCCTTGCTATCTGTTTATATTTGTCACGTGGGGTTTTGACACTTTGAGAAGTGTTCAAATTTTGCATCTTACTTCTACAACCCTTACACTTATTCTGTTTCAAGGAGAATTACTTACGTGGAACTGATATTCTGGTCTGAATTAGGGGAAAATGATAAAATTCTACTTTAAGGTGTTTGTTGATGTTTTCTGAAATGTGTCGCAAAATAGTCATGTGTCCGTTTTTTTTTTGAAAATGTTGGAAAATATTATATGTAGTGTAATATGCTGTTTTTTTTGAATAAATAAGACAGCAGTATTGGCAGTATATTATGCATGTATTTATTATGTGCATACTTGTATGTAGGAATGCATAATATCTAGAGAGTGGCAGTTGGAGCTTATATATTTCCTAAAAAGAGAAGTGAAAAAAAGGAAAAGATTCACATTGCATATGGTTAGTGAGAGGAATAAAAAAAACAAGAAAAAGAAGAGGAAGTTACTGTCACAAAGGGAACCCATAAAAAAGGGACCTATATTCGTGTTTTTATCATTTTAACTTTCAGGCTTCTGCATTTTGAAGGTCTGCCGTTGTAAGTCGTATAAAACTCTTTAGATAATGTTTTATGGATTACTCGTCTGAATTTTATTTTACAGAGATAAGATGATTTTTTTCAGTGATTTGGACCATCATTGAAGCGAGTTAGTTTCCAAAGGCTAGACAAACATCGGAGAATATACAAAACTCTATTGACAATTCCTTGAAATGAAGAGATTCAATTTATTGTTTTGGAAATTATCGCCAGTTAATAAAGACCTCATTTAGACCCACTTCATAGAGAAAGGTTGAATTGCACATTGTACTTTGAGGATTGTATTTTTCTATGGAATCTTTAGAAATTAGTTTATCGTTGTACTCGTCAGCTTACACCCTCTAGGTTACCTCTATCCCGTGCAATCATCTGACCTTTTGCTGTTACTTTCTTGCTACTCACTCCATCCACAAGAAAGAGGCGAACTTAACATTTTTGTCTGTCCCAAATAAAGTAGTTGCTATTCTGAAGGGAATAATTTTAGTGCAACTTCATGAAGGTACAATTAAGTAAATCACTATCCTCTGAAAACTTTGACATGTCAAGCGTGTTTTGTAGGAAGGTAGGAGTGCTATCTTTTATAGTTTCGCATAGTTTTCAGGCATCTATATAGTTTGGACAGTTGTTCATATTTGACTGAGATTCCAGCCGTATTTACTAGTGCACTCCTCATGTCTTGTCACGAAAATCTTTCATTACCGTGGCCAATATTTGTCAACTGAGCTATTGATTCTTTGATTGGAAGCATCACTCTCTTTATCTATATTGTTTCCACTAGGCTGTGATGAAGATATATGCTATCTGATATTCTATGCATCTGTGTAGGACCTTGTTGAGCGGATCTTAGCTATTCTCTCTGATGAAAGAGGTAAACAACTCTCTTCATTCGGTTGTGAATGTAATGGACAAGTTACTGTTACATTAAATATTTGGCTTCTTGGACATTATTTCTAGAACGAATTACTTTTTTTTTTCTTTTTCTTTTTTGTTCTTGCCCTCATAGTATTCCCAAGTGTCCAGTTGAGTTGTCTTTGGTAGAGTTAAGTCAAGGTTTTGAATGATATTTGATTTTGAAATAAGATCTCTATTGACATGGTTAAGTTGTATGTAGTGTGGTCATAGTTGTGAAAGGCTAGCGCCTTCCTCGCCATTTTAGGGCCTCTATGAGTCGACCGCCTTTTGGTTTTATGGCTGGCTGTTGTGCGCCTTTTTGGCCTAGGCAACACCTTTCTTGGTTATGGTGAGAGGCGTGGGGCGTCCGCTTTTGTCAAAAGGCATAATAGGTGTGTGCGTAATGTTAAACTAAATCTCTAGGTATTGAATTATACGATTGAAATCATATATTACCTTAATTTCATACATTTTTCTCTTTTCTAGCATGGTTTAAAATTTATTTTCACGATTTTAAACGAATACTTGTTTACTGATTTGAATATTAAATGTGTTTTTTGTCTTAGAATTCTCTTTTTTAAGGTTTTAGTTGCGTTAAGCTGCTATTACATGTTAAATTTTGACCCTTATTTAATGAAAAATTATTGTTCATAACATAACATGTTTAAGCTTTGTTTAGTATATCTTACATATGTATTAATTTACTATTTGTTTGTTCTATTTTTTCGCTTTGCTCGCTTTTTGGCGCCTTTCAACCGTCTCGCCTTTCGCCTTTTCTAGGAGCCTCTAGCCCGCCTCTCGCCTTTAACATGGTTCTTCTTGCTTATGTATACTTCTAACCTGAAAGGCCTGAACGTTTTCTTTTCTTTCTAGCCGATTTTTTGGTTTACTTTGGCAAAAATGCCAGTATAGTGAGAGATGGCTAGGATCCTCCGGCCAATGAGTCCACGGTCTTGCCCAGGACTCCAGGAAGAGTTCGAGCGTTGAAAGTATGCCCAAAAGGTGGTAGGGGTCGTAGTTGGATCTCCAAGTTTTTAGAATGCTCCAAATTCGACTTGAGCATCCAAATCTGGGTCAATACGCGAGAGATTTCTCGAAGTTGGATCTACGGTGTCCAAGATTCCCCACTGCTGCCTCCCGCGGGAGTCACTAGTGGGATCCGGGCGGTCCAGGGTGGGGCAGTTTGAAAGGTTAACCCATTTGGGAATCTCCGCCTTTGGAGGCAGGTCCTGAATATTATAGAAAACCCCAATTCAGAAGTTCTGATTATCATCTCACTTACCTCTTTAGTTTGTGAATAGACTGTAATGGTTCTCTCTTAATTATCTGAATGATAAATATAGCTTTCAGTATCTCACCTGTGACTTACTGTTGAAAGTTTGGGTGGGGGTTAATGTAGTATTTCAGCGCTTGTATTTTTCTTCATCTGAACCTCCTAGAGAATAGGACTAGTTTCATACAATATATTGTATGAAAGATCTGCAAGGGGAAAGTATGAACCTGGACTTCTCCATTTGAGTTGCCAAGTTTCACACGCAACATTGCCTTCTAAAAGCACATGCCTTTAAACAGTTCTTTCCTACCGGGAATGCCCCTCCCCCTCGTTCCATGTCTCGGAGCAAGATTTCGAATCATGGGTCATTTTCGTCCCAGTTCACTAGGGAACTCGACCCAAACCGCTCAAACCATCGCAGCGGAAAATAAAAAATCGGCATCGTAGAATCTGTCATTGGATTGCTTTTCATGATGAACAGGGAGATGAACAACGAACGCTAAGGAGACTTCGAGTCGTCACTGGGAATAGGACAAGAACTTATAGTTGTCATCGCAGAGAGATAAATCTGCCATTAGTCTTTTAGGGTTATTGCCTTTACAGTTTTTTATCGAGAAAGAAAAAAGTGTGGCTGGAAATTAATGCGTGGGTGGGAGTCTGATAGTAATGATAAGTATATTTTCTTATTTTGTTTCAAGTAATCGAGTCTTGATTGTCACCTGTGTCATTTTGACTTCAACTTTGTTTTCTTACCCAACTCTACAACGCCTTAACAATATATATATATGTGTGTGTGTAGAAATGTATACATAAATATATGTGTGTGTATATATGCATGTATATGTATATATACACACATGTTAGTGACATGTTTCCAATAGAAGCGTACCAGTTCCCAATTCGCGTACCAGCTGATCCTACCCCCCGGCATACCCAAAATTTCCTAAGTCACGTTCCTCGTTCCCGTCACGCGTCCCGAAACGTCCCACTTTCTAGGTAACTATGGCCATGACACTCAGCTGTCTCCAATCTTTTATTGGAAAGGAAGACTCCACTTTCTTCTGATGTAAGATTGATGGTCTACTATAAGCAACTCTAAAATGTATCTCACTTGTTTAAGTTTACAAACCTCTTTACATTCACCTAGGGTGAGCTTTTGCATTCATGTTGATGACAATCTCATTGCAGTGTAGGAGCCATTACTCCAGGAATGAACACTTTGACCAGCTCACTTTTCTATATTTGTGTGTTTTGCCACTGCTGGTCTTTGAATCCTCTGTTTCTGTATTGCTTGCATCATAGTTCCTTGATTGTTTGAATGCTACTTTTGGCTCACTACTTTCGGGTGCTACTGTGGTTTTAGCTTCTAAACATTTGTGCGCCTGTATTTTATGTGGTGCAGCTTCAGGAATGTGGGCAAAGAAAAGTGTTGGAAAGGAAGACGTAGCTAAGCTGGTAGATGACATTTACAGGTGGGTTTCTGATTTAAAGTTGCTCATTAGTGATATAATATTCCCCTTGTGGTAGGGATATGTAACCATGTTTTGCTAATTATACTTATTATTGAAGGCCTTCTTGGGTTCTTAATTTTATAGTCCCAGAAAAGAGTCAAAAATGGTATACTCCCTCCGTCCCACCCGAATTTGGACAAAGTTACTTTACACGGAGATTAAGAAATAACAATAAGATAATAAAAATGTGTGGTAGAAAATGAAGAGAGAGAATGAGTGGAGTTAATAGTGGTTGGTTGAATAAATTGTATGGTGGAGAATGAGTGGAGTTAATGAGTGAGTGGGGTATGCCCATTTTTTTATTATTATAAACTTTCCTTTTTGGGTTGTCCAAATTCGGATGGGACGCCCAAAAAGGAAATTTGTCCAAATTCGGGTGGGACGGAGGGAGTATAAATTGAAATGATGTCTTATAACTGAAAGGCTCTAATAGGCGCTTGAAGGAAGTGTGTAAGAAAGCTAATGCATATAAGATAAATGAGAGGGCAGTTTCGGAAAAGTTAAGTGGTGCTAAAAAAGCTTGGTTTATCAAACGCAACCTTTTAATTTGGATCAGAGGAAGTATCATATAAACCAACGCCTTCGCTGAATCTCAAACGCTGAATCTCAAACAACACTTTAGTTGCCGCCGGAAATCGATTGATATGAATTTTCTTTGATCAGGAAAATGCAGGTATCTGGTGCGAATGACCTGGCATCAAAAGGTCAGGGCATCTCCGACATTACTAGTACGAAGTTGAAAGAGGAAAATACGAATTTGAAAGAGGAAATTGAAGATACTTATCAAATGGAGAAAATTCGCTGCCCTTGTGGGAGTTCATTACAAGCTGATTCAATGATAAAGGTTGCTGAAATTCTTTACCTTTTCTAGTCGCTATTTCTCTTTGCATAATATTAAGTTACTTTATAGAGATCATAACTGCCAGTTTCAGGGGCTCCCCCCCCCCCTCTTTTCTTTCTTCTACACCCCACAGGCTTTGTTGTTCCTGAGGTGCAGGAGCTGTTTTAACTTTCATTAACCTATACGGGTGTGGGATGCGGGTACGGCAGAACATCAACAAAAAACAAAGCCTTAGTCTCAATTTGGGTTGGCTAACTTGAATCATCGTATGGCCTCATCAATGAATAAGTGTGAAAACCATAAATAACTGGAGATGGTATACTAATTTTTTTTTTTGAAAGCTAAGAAGATAATTAAGAGAATAAATGATTGTGAAGAAAATCAAGAGAAAAAGGAGTACAAAAACTTTTGAAAAGGTAAAAAAATAGAAAAACAAAAACAAATAATCATCAAAATAAAGAAAGAAAAAAAGAAAAATACCGCAAGGTTATGTGTACTGAAAGGATACAACAATGTATTAATACAAACTGTAATTGCCTAATGCAATTAAATTACAGAAAGTTTCCCTATTTAATAGTCGGCCCTTTATTAAAAATTCAAACAAGTCCCAGATAATTAAAATAATTGCAAATTCACCATTCGTATCTAAAAGGTATCCTTGTCGAACCCATGTTGCACCCGTACCCACGTTGTGACTAAAAAAAAAAAGAAAAAAACTAAAAAAAAATTATCAGACATATATTTTCGTGTTCGGTATGCACCCTAAATATTAACAGACAAGATAGGGGTGTCAATAAGCCGCCTGGACCGAGCCAAGTGGTAGATTATCAAGCTTGGTCTGGTTAAGCTCTGGAAGGCGCAAGATTGTCTCGGGCTCGGTAGAAAATCAGAGGTTCAGGCTCAAGCTCAAGCTCAAGCTGGGGTGATATTTATTTTTGTTATTTCACATCAATAAGCCGCCTGGACCGAGCCAAGTGGTAGATTATCAAGCTTGGTCTGGTTAAGCTCTGGAAGGCGCAAGATCGTCTCGGGCTCGGTAGAAAATCAGAGGTTCAGGCTCAAGCTCAAGCTCAAGCTCAAGCTGGGGTGATATTTATTTTTGTTATTTCACATCTGATTCGGTTGGCTTGAAGTTAGAAATGAATGTATCAGAGGTGCAACTGATGATTGATTGTTGAGTGCTGATGATTACTTGATGAATTGTTTTTGTGACCGCTTTCAGTATTCTGTGGAAGTCATGGTTGTCTGTACAGTAGATACCATATACGTGTGTTTTCTCAGCCCTCAACATCATAGGTCGAGTCAGGCCTCATGAGCCAAGTGACCAAGTCCAATTCAAGCTTAGCTCGTTAAATGTACGGGTTCGTGTGGCTTTGGGCCGAGCTCAAGATACCCAGATTCAACTCGGTTTGTAAAACGAGCCTGAATTTAAGCTTAAATTTGGCTGGCTCTTAAGCAGATTCAAGTAAAGCTGGAATTTACCACGCCATGTAGATCGAGTCACACTACACGCATAGTGGACACAATGTGTATTTGTTGAATTTACTGTTGAACACGTGGTCTTACAGTATTGAGATTAATTAATGTGGACATAACAAAGAAGGAAACGAATGAATGTGGCTTTATGTGATGACCTTGCATTGGACTGGAGATTGACAATAATGTATCCATTTCAGATCCAGGTATATGGAGAAAAGGCTCCGGCTAGCTTGAAAATGGAAAATTTGGGATATGTCACCTTCATAACTAGATTTTTCTTACCGTGTGTTACTCAGCACTGCTCTTATATCAGGTCAGAGAAGTTGGCTAGACGCAAGTGACTTGTACTGAATTTAATCATTGAAGCTATGGTGCACCGGCCAAAATCTTCTTGATGTATTTTGGGTGCCCTCTGTTTGCTGGAAATGATTTTTCCTAAGAAAAGCTTAGTACCTCGCTGAGTAGGGCATGTAAATTGAGATGCTTGCTGAGGTTTATTGTTTTGTCACGTTTCCAAGTGTTTTCTTGCTTAGCGTGTTCCATATTCCATATTCGTTAGTCCATTTCCTGCTTCATCCATGTCTACATTTTAATTGTCTAACAACATTCCTTTTTTTGATTGTCCAGATTAACCTACTTTTTGTGTTGCAGTCATCATTATCTTACAAATGTCTTTTATTTCTTGTAGTGTGAGGATCGTAGATGTTGTGTATGGCAGCATATTAGTTGTGTGATTATTCCAGAGAAGCCTATGGAGGGTATTTTACCAGCTCCTCCCCCGATATTTTACTGTGAAATCTGTAGACTCATTCGTGCAGATCCGTAAGTCACAATCATACTAACCTTTTTCTTTTAGATTCTCTAGTTGCTTTTGTATGCGAGTATATTAACTTCTATCTTCTAATTGTTTCATGCATTGACTTTTTATATCTTGCTTCAGCTTCAGCCACCAGGCATTAGGTGAATCTTTCCATCATGTGTCTGGAGCAGCAATTTCTTTATAGCTGCATCTTGTCATTGTTTTAGCCGGTTTTCCAAAAGTTGATATCTTAGTTTTCTTTTCTTTTCTTTTATTTGTCTTCTTTGGCTGGTGGATTCTAATTGATATCCTTCTCTTTTCCTAGTACCCATTTTATTTATGGTGTCATATTCGTTGATGATTCATCCTCTTGGTGTTAGGATCACAGGGTTATAATATGTTCCATCTAATTTTCATTTTTATTCGTGTCATTATTGTGTTATATTAACCGTAAATTCAGCCCTCACTTTGTTGGTATTGGCACCAACTGTACCATATGTGGTTGGTTTTGTAGTGTCTAACTTTACCACGCCCTTGTCGCTCTCTGTCATGCTAATTGAAAATATCACCTTCCTCTTAACTGGTTTTCTTTCATGCAGCTTCTGGGTGACAGTGGCACATCCTTTGTATCCTGTGAAGTTGGCCATTTCAAATGTTCCAGTGGATGGGTAAGTTTGATCTCTTTTTCTCTCCTTGCCATTCATTCTTGTTGCAGACTTCATTCTGAAAGCTTATACTGTAAATCATCCATTTATATGAACTTTCTAGTTTGGAAAATAAAGTAAAGTTATTTTGTGTGGATTTTGTGGAGTTATTCATAAAAGGATTTGTGTTGGTATGTTTGATTTGTGATCTATAGCATTTTTCCTTGACTGATCTTTTTATAAGAATCAAGTTCAAGTGTCTGTTCCTTTTCATGGTTTTATGTGATCCCAAGGTTCATTGTTTTAGTTGTTGAATACTCTTGGTATCTTCTACATACTGTCTTCATAAACGTTGGTTAACTATATACTCCGTAACTATTAAGACTTGCTTGTTACTTTTATGGTTTTATGTGATCCCCGAGGTTCATTATTTTAGCTGTTGATAACTATTGGCATCTCTGTATCCTTTGTTATCATAAATGTGTGTTCAAGGAAAATCGTTGTCCTCATATCATTTCATGAATGGTTATGGATGTAATCTAGTTGTCTTGCATCTCTATATGGAAGGTTCTTGTATTTTTGTCTCTGCAAGTGCTTCCTCACTCTTACATCTGCTATTTTGTACTTGACAAAAAAATTGTTTTCCAGTACAAGTCCAGTACAAAGTGTTGAGAAAACATTTCATCTTACAAGAGCGGACAGGGACTTGTTGGCAAAACCAGAATATGATGTTCAGGTTGGTTCACTATATACTGTTTTTAGTGATTTTTTTTTCGGAGGTTAAGGATGATTGACGTGTACTGATGGTAGTTGACTGATTCTGGTTTAGGCGTGGTGCATGCTCCTGAATGACAAGGTTTCGTTTAGGATGCAGTGGCCGCAATATGCGGACCTACAAATAAATGGTAACTTTTTTCCTATCTCTGCTTCATTTGATAGATAGTGATCTTCTCTCGATATTTCATTGTTCTTATTCGGAAATACCTTACCCGCTCAAGTCTCCACTCATTTTTGGAGATTTTTCCTTGGCAGTGAAATATATTTACAAATACTGTTGGTATATTAATTGGCTACGCTTGTTCATTACAAGCTTATCATCTTCTTTTACTGCCTTCCAAGTATAATGTCTTCAATTTCACATGCATAACTTACATTGCTATCATTTTGGCATATTATGACAGGTGTACCCGTTCGGGCGATAAATAGGCCTGGCTCGCAGATGTTGGGGGCTAATGGTCGGGATGATGGTCCTATTGTGAGTTCTTGAACTTCTACATTATGGTTCAGATCCTTGAGTAGCGTGGAAATCTGTTGCCTTTCTTTTTGAAGCACCTTCTGTGTTTTTTACTAAAATGCCTGTGCTTGTCTGTTTCCGAGAATGCATGCTCACAAGCTCTCCCAAAAGTTTATAATATCGTTATTTGATGTTTTCTAATTGCTAATAGGTGCTTGTTCAACTTCATTTTTTTTTTAATTTACTTATTTAGAGCTTCTGCTTAGCTTACTTCTTGTTGTCTTCTCAGATCACACCATGCACCAGAGACGGAATTAATAAAATTTCCTTAACAGGATGTGACGCTCGTGTTTTTTGTTTGGGCGTCAGAATTGTTAAGCGGCGTACTGTCCAACAGGTGGGCTTTCCTCTCTAACTGCAAGATATTTATTTATTAGTGGTGCTTTCCCTGTGAGATTTTGGAACATCTTGCTACTGTGTCTTAAATTGGCTATTTGGGAAGGCAATTGAATATGTACTGAAGAGAAATTACTTTTCTTGTGAACTGGGTTCCATGTAGTCTCTCCTGCTGTATACATTTGGCTTGCATTGCTTTCTGATAGGTAGAATTGCATTCACTTTCTATTTGTTACTCCCCTGTCCCAAAATGAATGTCCAAAATTCTTTCAAAATTGCTCTTGATCAAATAGGAGTTGCAGTGTTTCACGGCCCAACACTCAGTGTCATAGAAACCTTGTGGCACACTTCTACTTCAACCAACCTGCTTTGATTCTATGAGCTACATCTCCATAAAATTCAACTTCATATATTGAGTTAAAAGAATTGCAAGACTTATTTTGCAGTACGGCAGCAGAAGACATAATATCCAACTTTTCTTGTCCGGTTTATTTATGTCATCCTCCCTTCTTGTAGATTCTGAACCTGATTCCTAAAGAGTCTGATGGTGAGCTATTTCAAGACGCCCTTGCTCGTGTTCGCCGTTGTGTTGGTGGTGGAGCTGCAACAGAGAATGCTGATGATAGTGACAGTGATTTGGAGGTTGTCGCTGATTCCATTCCGGTCAATCTACGTTGCCCTGTAAGTAAATGCAGTGTGTGCATGTTCTTTTGAAGCTGGTTTCTATAATTGCACTAACTGCACAAGAACTGTTTGAGGCACTTATATCTGTGTTAAATACTCGTTTTCTTTGGTTGGACTAGTTGGCAAATCATAATGCTTTACCTTAGTCGGCCACGGGATTGTCGCTCGGTCAGGACAATGTTATTTTTTAGTTTTCCCGTTGACATTTTACGGTAGAGACATCTTAAATATTGTCCACAAAATAACGAGTTCATCATACCTTGGAAGTTACTTATTTATGGCACATCCTTGGGCATCTATACTTAAAACTTATTCTTTCCAACATTGGCCGTCATTTTGTGTTAATTCGTCACAAACTGACCAGCTTCAACAACTTTGCTTCTTCTTTAATCTCAAGTAGTGCTGCATATTCATGTAAGAAGATATTCAAATTTGGTACTTCAACTTGTGCTTTCAGATCATTATTCGTTACTTGGATAGCATGGATGTATATTAAATACTTTAGTTTAACTGGGGATTCGAAATTACCAGGCAAATGTCCTTTATCCCGAAAGATCTCCATCATTTTTTTAAGAAGAAGAGATTTTATTAGAAAAGAAATACTGCATAATATATTATCAGATGGACAAGGAGTCCATAAACAAATATAGGGCAAACAAAACAGCAAAACAATAGTATTAGTTAACTAGGGATTTGATAGAACATACTCCCTCCGTCCCAATAAGAGCTGCCCATTTTTTGGGCAGCACGCAAATTAAGGAAATGGGGGGGAAGTAAAAATGTTGTGAGTGTAATTTGAAAATAGGAGAGAGAATGAGTGGAGAGAATAGTAAATTATAATGGTGTTGTGAGTATTAAAATAATGTAGGAGAGAGAATGAGTGGAGGGAATAGTGAAGATTCCTTTGCCAAAAAAGGAAAGTGGAAGCTATTAACGGGACACCCAAAATGGCAAAATGGGAAGCTACTATTGGGACGGAGGGAGTATTAGAGAATGAAATACATATTCTTGCATTCCGTCTCCTAAAATATAACGAATAACAAACAGTTTTTTAATGTTTTCCTCAGAACACTTGGAATAAAATTTGAAACTCCATCTTAGGAGTTGAATGTTGGCAACCCTGACACACTGTACAACTCCTATGATTCATTTGTATTAAAGGGTCTTGCCACAATTAGGGCTAATGGAAGGAGGGGAGAGCTCATCTGGATAAATGATTTGCACTAAAAGTGGTATGAGATAAAATGAACATTTAAAAGCTGCACCAATTAGAAGAGGTGGACCTTTTTTTTTTGCTTCTAAGCTTTTCTGAAGCATCAACCTGCTCAGTATGTAAATTCTGTCTAAGTTGACAGCTAAAGTATAATTTAGCTCAAGATAGCGTTTGAAGTTGCTTGTTCCATTACAATTTCATTTGAAGAAGTCAGCTCTCACTGTTAGGTGACCGAATGATCAAAACATTGTTGTATTCATTCATTCCTTTTAAGGCACCCGGTACAATTAGAATGATGATCAATTGATCACAATTTTGGAATTGATGTATTGCAAGGTTACGAGAAGTCACTCGGAGAGAAACTTCAAGGAATCATCTGCAGTTCCGTGTACCTGTATATGTACTTGCAAGGCCTTCCGTTATGGATTCTCTATATTTTAAATTTTCGTCCATGACTTTGACTGTTTCCTCAGATCATTCTGTTGAAGGTATCGGGCATATCGGCTTGCACTGTTTTTATTGGACCCACTTGTAATCTAAACTGCACATCATCAGAAAAAAATATTGAGTGGACGTATAATAGGAACAATCTAACCTTTCAAGTAATTAGGCCATCACATCCTGCTCATCATACCACCTTGAGTATGAGTTGACCCATCCACTTCCCTTTTTACTTGCACTATTGTATTCTTTGTTGACGTTTGTATCACAATTTTTGTTAGCATCTTTGCTCTTTTTCTTGGTGTTGTAATTAGTTTTTTTTACCATTTTTTCACAAGTTTTCTATGTTTGTGGTCTGTTGGTATGTCATAATCTTTCGTGGTTATCTGCACTATTTTACAATCATCCTTTTCTTGTCAAGAATTGATCTTAGTATCGTTATTCTAATTGTGTTTGTATTTACTACTGCATTTAATTTTCCTTTCTTGATCTCTTTAGTGTCACCAGAAAAGGAGGCTATAAAGCTCAACAAAATTTATATTTTGTGTAATTGGGTGCGTGCATATAGATTAATTTTTTGGTGACATTTTAAGTTCAAGGAGTATCACCAACTATAATTTCCTTGAACAAAACCGTTGTTGATGGAAAAAGATATCTAATTTTGAAGGAACAATAATAGTGTAACATCAACTGTCTTAAATAACTGGGCTAGTCTGATCGTTAATATGGTATGGTAGGCATTCTGATTCGTCATTGGGTGATACCATCCTGCAAAAGATTTGTATCTATAATCATGTTCCCATACATTGCAGATGAGTGGTTCAAGAATGAAAGTTGCCGGAAGATTCAAACCTTGTGCTCACATGGGCTGTTTTGATCTTGAAGTGTTTGTTGAAATGAACCAACGGTCTCGCAAGGCAAGTAATTTGATACTCTTCTGTTATTATCTCAGCCATGTCTGAGATATTAATGCTTCTTGTCTTATCCAATGTGTTTATTTTTGCATGCGTTTTATGTGGCTGCAGTGGCAATGTCCCATTTGTCTCAAGAACTACTCACTGGAGAGTGTCATTATTGATCCATATTTTAACCGCATCACTTCCAAGGTACAATATCTCATGTATTTTCAATTTTTAAATTGTTTGTTAGTTTTATGCATATGCTGATTAGGTCTTATTTTACTCTTTGAAAGATGCAAACCTGTGGAGAAGATGTGACAGAGATCGAGGTGAAACCTGATGGTTCATGGCGTGCAAAGGCAGATAGTGATCATAGGAGTCTTGGGGATCTTGGTCAGTGGCATCTACCAGACGGTAGTCTCAGCGTCTCTATGGATGTAGATGTCAAACTTCAACCAGAAGTCTCAAAACAGGTCAAACAGGAAGGTGCTTCAGAAGGTCATATTGGTTTGAAACTTGGGATAAAGAAAAATAGAAATGGGCTTTGGGAAGTAAGCAAACCTGAAGATCCACATTCTTTTTCCTCTGCCAACAGACAACCAGATGGTCATAATGTTATTCCTATGAGCAGCAGTGCGACTGGTAGTGGTAGAGAAGGTGAAGATCCAAGTGTCAGTCATGATGGCGGTGGAAATTTTGATTACTCCACCACCAATGGACCCGAGCTTGAATCTCTTTCTCTGAACATTGATCAAGCCTATGGATATGCTAATCAAAATCCTTCTACTGCACTAGGGGAAGCAGAAGTTATTGTTCTGAGCGATTCAGATGACGAAAACCCAATACCTTCTGCGCCGGTCTACACTAACAATCGGACCGGTTCTGGGGAAGTCAATTTTTCAGTTCTTCCCCATGAAATTCGTAATCATTCTGAGGAACCTGCCTTGGGTACCGGTGGGAGTTGCCTTGGTCTCTTCAATACGAATGAGGATGATTTTGGGGTGCCGTTCTGGTCTTTACCTTCTGTTAGTCAGGGAGGACCAGGGTTTCAGTTATTTGGTTCAGATGTTGATGTTTCAGATGCCTTGGTTGATGTACACCATGGTTCACTTGGTTGTCCTACATCAGTAAATGGCTATGTGGAGACTGCCATGGGATCGGCTTCCCTTGTGCCTGATTCTTCACTTTTCCATTCCAATGCTGATGTAAACAATGGGCTTGTTGATAATCCTTTAGCTTTTGGTGCAGAAGACCCATCGCTGCAAATTTTTCTTCCTACAAGGCCATCAAATGTACCCAAACAAACTGATTTTAGAGATCCACCAAATGTGTCAAATGGTCTTCGATCAGATGATTGGATTTCCCTAACGCTTGGTGGTGGTGGCAGTGGTGTCCATGACGAGCCTACTGCTACAAATGGCTTGAACTCCAGACAGCAACTACCACCAAAGGAAGGTGCCTTAAATTCATTGGCAGATACTGGTATTTTCCACTTCCCAATGTGGTTTTTCATTGAAAAGTTTTTTTTTTTTGGCCAAAGAAAATAAAAAAAAAAGATAATAAGCCAAAACTATATAAAATAACTATTATGAAAGCTATGAATATATTAAAAAATAAAATAAAAGAAATAAGTGTGAAAAAAACAAGAGAAACGAAAAAAAAAAGTATATATATATATACTCCCTCAGTCCTGTTAGAAACTACACACTTCCATTTTAGGAAAGTTTTTAGTACTCCCTTTATCCCAGTTTAATGTTCTTACTTTTCTTTTTAGTCTATCACAGTTTAAGGTTCTTAGTTGTTTTTTCATCTAAAATGGACAATGAGACCCACTTGTCATTCTTACAACAAAAACTCCCTACCCACTTTCTCTCTCCTACTTTTCAATCAACAATTACTTTTTCTTAGTCCCCGTGCCAAGTCAAACTAAGAACATTAAACCGGGTCAGAGAGAGTACTGTAAATCTTTAATCAAATGAGACTCACTTTCACTCACAACAACTTTCCACTTACTATTTCCCTACCCCACTTTCTCTCTCTTACCTCACTTTTTAATAATCACAACACCTTCCACAAACACTTTTCCTTAATTCCCGCGCCCAACCTAAAATGTCTAGTTTCAAACGGAATGGAGGGAGTATATATCTATATAAAAATATAAAGAAATCATAAATAAAAAAGAAAAAATATATATGTGTATATATGTATACTATATATATATATGTATATATATGTAGATATATATATATATATATATATATATATATATATATATATATATATGTCTATATATGTGTGTGTGTGTGTGTATATAATCTGATGTATGTGTCCGTGGTTGGGAATCTTGGGATCCAACCCTCATAAGCATATATAGTGGGAGGTAAACTTGGCTGGAATTGACCTTTATAGCTGGTTAGTATCCAATTTTTCTCCTGTTATTGACCATTTAAAAAAAAAAAAAACTCTTAGAGAATTATAGGTATCGAATCCAGAAACTATTGTGTAGTGTTAGTCACTTATATTTGGTATTTGACCTTCTCTCGTGCATTTGGACTTTAACTCATCATTACGTGTACAGTTTCCATATGCTAAATCTTTCCATTACTGGTTCTGCAGCTTCATTACTTCTTGGTATGAATGACGATAAATCTATTAAGCCAAGTAATGAAAGACCTGGTAGTCCTTTCTCATTTCCCCGTCAAAAGAGATCTGTAAGACCAAGATTGTATCTTTCTATGGACTCAGATTCAGATGGGAGTTAGATTTTTTTCCCCATGGAAAAGAAAATTGTCAGATTTGCTACTTGGTCAAAACCTTGGATTGATGTTCTGGCTATTCAACCATTCTTATCGTGGAGTTGTAAATTGAAGTAGGGCAACATTTTTGCCCATAAGAAAGGGTGTTGGGAGAATCGAAAGGGTGTACTGGTGGAACAAATGCATGAAGAAGCCTGATAAATTGTTTAGGCTGGCAACTCCAGACTTTCTTTCGACTGGTGAGCTGTCAAATTTTTTACTCCCTCCGTCCCTAAATGAATATCCAAATTTCATTTAGGGGACATTTTGGAAATGTTAACAATTATGGAAAGATGCATAAATATTCTTATTTTTCACTTTCCAAACATTTAGTTTTGCAAATTGCAAGACAGACTAGTGAAAAAAATTGCTAAAAAAATATTTAGGGATAAAGTTATTTCCAAAAAGGACATTCATTTTGGGACAAAACTTTCTTGAAAATGGAAGTTCATTTTGGGAATAGAGGGAGTAAAAATTTATTGTTACCTTACCTTGGGACATTTGCATATGGTGTTTCTAATTCCTCTCTTAAATTTTGAACCAGGCGTACAAATTCATTCTCCTTCCGTCCTTCCCGTTCTTGATGAAGACTTGCTCATTGGGTACCGGTAATTGTACAATCGATAGTTATATTTAACTTTAAAATTTGGATTTCATTAGTAGATACCTTTTTTTATGTATGATGGTGAGGTGTCCCCTTTTAGCGACACCCTTTTTAGTCTCTTCTTGTTTATGAGGAAAGCAAATAGATTGCCTGTAAATGTCATATCTTGGACATACTCAGTTATTTATAGAAATTATAGGTATCCCACTGGCACTAGGGAGGGAGGGAGAACTTGTTTGCATATTTGTTGCTCTTTATATTCACTTGTAGCTCCTACATTATTGTCTTTATTATTCATTCTCCAGCAAAATAAAAAGTATATAAACTATACTTATATTATTCCCATGTCAACTCTGACAACCTTAAAATCATAGGTCACCGAATCGCATGCAAGGGTAAGAGAAAATTATCATGATTTTATTTTAAAAGTTTGGTTATCGGGTTACAAACTGAGATAAATGCGGGGTATGAGAATTATGTATGTAAATAACATGGCAAGACCTTATCAAAACGGACCATAGTTTTCAATTTCGTACAGATAAGCGCATCAATTTGCTCACTAGAATGGTATGCACCACCACATTGTCTCAGGTTTACATTTTTTTTTTTTTTGTTGATATTTTATAATATATTAACATATTTGACAATTATTTAACATATTTTTTAATAATTCAATAAAAAATAATATATTTCATACAAATTTAATAAAACAACATTTATCATTATAGTCAAAATTTATGAAATATATATTTTTAATAAATTCATTTAAAATTATAAGATTTCTTTTTTGCGTTACTCCGAACTGGTGTAAATTGACCTATACGATCTTATTCAGACAATACGACTTGGTACAATCCGATTAAGACAGACACATAGATTCATTTAAACGTAATGTACGGACCATCATCACGAATGATGTTATTGTCATTAACATTGACTTGGTGATGCATAAAGTAGCTTGATGGGTGAACGGATGAGCGGACTCACGTTAGAGCACATGCAACAATGACTTTAGTCCATGACATGATCTGATGTGGTGCCATAAAATCTCTCAACCATGACTTTTAAAAAGTCATGAATAACTTTTATTTTGTTTTTTGTGTTGCCAGACGATGGGTTTCACGACACATCAAACGCTGACAAAAGGTGGGACCAAATGATTCACATGCCTCCACTAGTGATTCATGGGTGAAGTCACGGGAATTTTTTTTAATTTTCAAAAAAAAAAAAAAAGTTTCAATATTAAACAACAGTAATTTTTCTTTTCCTATAAATTGAGTCAAAATTTTATATACTCCCTACAATCTCTATAAACATTTTATTTTGTTCAATATTGGCCAATTTATTCATTTTAACTTTGTCCAAAAATTTTCATTTTATAATTATCATATGGATCCTAATTATCCTAATTATTATGGAAATAGTCAATATTCTCAACAAAATTCAAATGCCAATAGAAACCCAAATGCCTCTAGATCCAAATTTGTTAAACCATCCTCAACTATCTCAATTATTGAGATTTTATTCAACCAACCAAATTTTGAATCCTATTAATGCTCCATGTTTTTTTCAATTCCAAATTAATCCACATTTATTTTCTTCCCCAAATATGCACCATACTCAAAATGCTCAATTTTCTTCTTAAGCATAATATCTTCATCATCAAGCTCATCGTCTTCAAGTTCAAATGACACAAGCTTCGACCAAATGATGACCGGAAAGATGGAATAGAATCAAAGATACTTAGAAAGACGCCAAAATGAAGAGGCGGTTGTACACTCAATCATTCATGATCAGGTTGACCGAACTCCCATTGTCGATTAAGAGGCGGTTGTACACTCAATCGTTTGCTAAACATCCAAGTTTCTCAGAGGAAACATTTCGCCGTAGATATCGAATGAGACGCCATGTCTTCCATCGTATCATGGAAGCATTGCGTGCTTCATATGAGTATTTTCAACAGAAACCCGATGGAATCGGCAAACCCGATGGAACCGGCAGGCTTGGTTTAACAACCGAGCAAAAATGCACCGCCGTTATGCGAATGCTAGCATATGGTACCGCATATGACTCGGTTGATGAACATCTAAGTATTGCAGAATCTACAGCGAAAGAGTGTCTTATTCATTTTATTGAAGGAGTCATAATTCAATTTCGCAACCATTACATGCGAAGGCCGAATGCTGATGATATGACTGTGTTATTACAAGAAGGAGAGGAGCGTGGATTTTCAGGAATGATGGGAAGTATTGACTGTATGCATAAGACATGGAAAAATTGTCCACGCGGTTGGAGAGGACAATTTCAAGGTAGAGGTAAGACACCAAATTTAATCCTAGAAGCCGTAGCCTAGCGTGATTTATGGATTTGACATGCTTTCTTCGGAACACCGGGTTCGTGTAATGATATAAATGTCCTTTATCGTTCTCCGGTGTTTACAGACATTATGGAAGGTCAAGCTCCACCTGTTAATTATATGGTAAATAATCATTCATACAATATGGGTTATTATCTAACTGATGGAATATATCCAAAATGGGCGGCATTTATTCATTCCATTAGTGCCCCTCAGACAGCAAAGCAAAAATTATTTGCTAAAAAACAAGAGTCTGCGAGAAAAGATGTGGAGCGTGCTTTCGGAGTTTTACAAGCTCGATTCGCTATAATTCGACAACCTGCTCTAGCATGGAGTAGGGATATACTGGGAAAAATTATGTTTGCTTGTATCATCATGCACAACATGATTGTCGAGGACGAACGTGCAACCTACAAGAATTATTGAGATATAATAAGAGAATTTGAAGAAGACCGACCTCAAAATCAAGCATCAAGTAGCACTGAAAATGACAGATTTACTTACTCCAATGTTCGAAGATATAATTTATCATCATATATGAGTAACAGAAGTCGAGTTCGAGATACAAATATCCATATGTCATTGAAGGAAGACATGATTGAGAATATATGGGAAAAATTTAATGAGGAAGTGGATGATTAAAATGTTTTGTTCCATATCAGAGGGTATCCCATGTAATTTTTAATATTTCTATGCTTTATTACGTATTTTAATGTATTTTGTTTCGTATGTAATTTTCATATTATAATTTATTAGATATAAACTTCTTTAAATAATATAAATAAAACTAATAAATATTAATAAAATAATTAATTATAATGAAATTTATAATTAATTATTTATATAGTACAATAATTAATAATTATTTATAGTAGTAATAAATGTAATATAAATGAGTAGGAAAGAGAAAATATGGTGGGGTATAATAAAAAGTAGGAGAGAGAAACTGATGACTTTTGTCATGAATGGAGATAAAATTGTTTGGAGTTGTGTTATTGATGACTGATGACGTGGAGCTGAGGTGGAGGAGAGAGGGATGATTTTGAAGTGGTATTGATAAAGATGCTCTTAGGGTCAGGGTCAGTGTGGGCCATAGCCAGGGGCGGATCTACAGTAGTGTTTGGGGTTGCCCAGGCAATCCAATTTTTAATTTTTTTTTTTGCAAAACGACATTGTTTTGACTTGTTTTAAAGAATATGCAACACCAAATGTTTCGCGCCTAGTGAAGCCTATTATATTTATGTATGTAAAGTGGTGCCTAGTGAAGCCTATTATCTCTTATGTATGTAAACATTTTGAATTTTAGTTTCGCGGCAATTTTTTTTAGTAAAAAACGAGCAACACCAAAACATTTGGTGTAGATCCGTGGGAGGATGATCACATTTTAAGAGAAGGAGCTATCTTATTTCAACACGATAGTTTCTCATTCAACACATATGCATTTAGAAACTTGTGTTGGAAGTGGAGTCCTAAAACAACATGAAGACGGGGGAGAAAAGGAGGTCTAAATTATCAAGGAGTTTAGGTTGAGATTGAGTTGCAAAACGAGGAGGAAAAGGAAAGCGAAATTGGATGGGAGAAGTGACACGACCGTGCTAAGGAGGCATACACGGTCGTGCCACTGAAGATTCGTTTTTTGGATTTTGCCGATCACGACCGTGCATCAAATAGACACATGACCGTGTCAATACGTGCAGAACATTCCAGCCAGATTTGTTTCCTATTTCAATGAGATCTCTTCCGCGGATAGATTGAGAGAATAATTAGTTTATACCTGGCTTGACATCGCAGCGGAATTAAGCATTAAAAACATAAAACCCAAGAAGCCCTAGGATCCGTTCTATACAATTAATTTGAATATCAATGAAATAGAATTAAACCAACCTTGAAACGCTTTCCGGTCTTGAGCTATCGAACGATTTGATTATGTGATATTGAATCACAAACTTCGTTCTTCAACTTGCTTGAACTCTAGGTCTTGATCGATGAACGAGCGAAGACCCTCTTATGGTATCCACACCTTCGAATGAATCCAAGAACAATTTCTTGTTGATTGCTAGATCTAAACCTTGAAGAATATTGAGAGAATTTGATTGTGAATTTTGCTTTAAAATTTCGGCTAGGGTTTTTAGGTCTGACAGAACCCCGTATTTATACTACAAATAGTGTAAATACCTCTTCTAATCAAATTAGGAGAGACAGTCATCAATACCACGTATTGGCCTATTATGTCGCGCGGTATATCAAGCCATTGGCTTGATATGTCGCGTGACATAAGTAGCCAGCTCGTGCCTCTCAATCATTCTTCCTCCGGTTTAACCAATTCATTCTAGTTGTGTGTGACCCAATAGGATTACATCATGTTGGCAATGAGATCGATCATATCGAACCTCATAAGACATAAGCGGACTCTAGCAAGCCATTATGTCTACCCAAATGATGTAACGTAAGAGTTCACGTTTCCAACGGTGTACTTCCATTTATCCCTTTTGTCTCACGATGTTATATTGAACACAAGTCATGGTCCTTGTCGACTTGTTATTGTTCAATGCTTTCTCGATTCTTGAGTATAATGATAATTCCAATCATATTGGGGTACGGCCATACACTTTCATTATTATCACTCATCGAGGGGCCCAAGCATAACATCTCTCTTCCGAGGGACAAACTCCTTCTTGACTTATCATCCTTCCCATCATGAATCCGATCATGCCAATGATAGCCTTTATAGATATCGTGTTAAGATATCGTTTGACTAAAATCAAACATGGCTTTCATCATATGTAAGGTTATGATAGTCTCAGGTCTAGGAAATAAATGAAGTAACCGTATGAGATTTAAGTATAACATTTGACCATTACATAAATCTCATGCGGGTCATGTCCAAATACTTGTTCTCTAACAAGTACCCATAATTTCAATGTGCATCTCTTATGCATATAATCATCACATGATTATCCATTGACAATTATACTAATCTATTCTCTTAATAATTAGGGACAGAGATTATTATAAACAAATATACAAAACATATAATAATCAAATAATAAACATCTCATATAATAATAAATAATGTCAACACATAAGTCTATCAATCATAGGCCTAGGCATAACACCAACAGCCTCCCACTTGCACTAGGCCCAATCTATCATGTATCGAATACCCATGGACCTAACATGACCATCATGTTTAGCTTGTGAGAGAGCCTTAGTTAGTGGGTCCGCCACGTTGTCATCAGTGTCTACTCGCATATCTTAACGTCTTCCCTTTCACATATCTCACGGATAATGTGGAAACGTCGAAGTATGTGTTTGGATCTCTCGTGTGATCTTGGTTCCTTTGCTTGTGCAATGGCCCCATTGTTATCACGCAAAGTTCAATAGGATCTCCGATGCTTGGAACGACTTCCAAATCACTAATGAACTTCTTGATCCAAACCGGCTTCCTTAGCCGCATCGGATGCCGCTATGTACTCGCCTTCGGTTGTAGAATCAATGACGGTACTTTGCTTGGAACTTTTCCAACTCACGTGCCTCCATTAAGCATAAACAAAAATCCAGATCGCGATCTAAAATCATCTTTGTCAGCTTGGAAGCTAGCATCCGTGTAGCCTTTGACTACAAGATCTTCTTCCATTCCTCCAAAGACCAAGAATGCATCCTTAGTTCTTCGTAAGTACTTAAGGATATTCTTGAAATTTGCTATCCAATGTGGTTCACCGGGATCAGTATTGGTACCTACTCGTCATGCTAGAGCACACGAGACATCGGGTCTAGTACATAACATAGCATACATGATAGACCCAATTGCCGAAGCATATGGAATACCATTCATTCTCTTTCGCTCATCATTAGTCTTTGGACATTGATTCTTGCTAAGAGATATACCATGCAACATTGGCAAATTCCCTCTTTTAGAATTTTCCATTTGGAATCTTCTAAGGACTTTGTCAATGTAAGTACTTTGACTTAAACCAATCATCCTCTTGGATCTATCTCTATAGATCTTGATACCAAGGATATATGCGGCTTCGCCCATATCTTTCATTGAAAAGCACTTTCCCAACCAAGACTTGACAGCCTCTAGTGCAGAATGTCATTACCAATGAGTAAGATATCGTCGACATACAACACTAAAAATAGTGCTACGCTCCCACTAATTTTCTTGTATACACAAGGTTCATCTTCGTTCTTGATAAAGCCAAATTCCTTGATTGCTTCATCAAAACGTAGATTCCAACTCCTTGAAGCTTGCTTCAATCCATAAATGGATTTCTCGCAACTTACACACCTTGTTAGAATTTTCTCGGATCGACAAAACCTTCGTTGTATCATGTATACATCCTCAAGTAACTTCCCATTAAGGAAAGTCAGCTTTTGACATCCATTTGCCATATCTCATAGTCATAATATGCGGCTATGGCAAGTAAAATTCTAATAGACTTAAGCATAGCTACAGTGCGAAAAGGTTTCATCATAGTCTATGCCATGAATCGCCTATACCCCTTAGCTACTAGCCTAGCCTTATAGGTGTGCACCTTCCCATCCATGTCGGTCTTCTTCTTGAAGACCCATTTGCACCCTATGGTTTTTACACCTTCGGGTGGATCAATCAAGTTCCAAACTTGATTATCGCCATGGATTGTAATTCGGACTTCATGGCTTCTTGCCATTTTTCCGAATCCGGAGCGGACATCGCTTCTTGATAGCAAGTGGGTTCATCATTTTCGATTAACTCCACTTCATCACTTTCCGTAACAAGAAATCCATATCTCTCGGGTTCGGATCGTGATCTACCACTTCGGCGAGGAACTTGTGCATCTTGAACCGGTTCCACAAACGGTTTGTGAACTTGGTTCGGTTTCTACCATTGGTTCAATGTTGTTTTTGGGTTCTCGAACTTCTTCGAGATCTATTTTACTCCCACTCGGTTCCTTTGCGAAGAAACTCCTTTTCTAAGAAAGTACCATTTCGAGCAACAAACACTTTGTTCTCGTTTCGGTTGTAGAAATAGTATCCTTTGGTTTCCTTAGGATATCCCACAAAAACACATTTATCGATTTAGGTGCTAGCTTGTCGAAGTTAACTTTTGACATATGCATCACAACCCCAAATCTTCATGAAAGACAAACTAGGTTTTCTTCCATGCCACATCTCATATGGGGTCTTTTGAACCGATTTGGTAGGAACTCGTTTATAGTGAAAGCGTGCAGCTTTCTAGCGCATGTCCCCAAAAGGATAAAGGAAGCTCAACTTGACTCATCATAGAACGAACCATGTCCAACAAAGTTCTATTCCTCCTTTCGTACACACCATTCCATTGTGGTGTTCCTGTGGAGAGAGTTCGAAACGATTCCACAACTCTTAAGATGATCACAAATTCTTGGCTCAAATATTCACCACCTCGATCGGATCGAAGTACCTTAATAGTTTTGCCAAGTTGATTTTGTACCTCATTTTGAAATATTCGAAATATCTCAAACGATTCACTCTTATGTTTCATTAGATAAACATATCCAAATCTACTATAATCATCGGTGAATGTTATGAAGTACCGAAATCCTCCCCTAGCATCGCTACTCATAGGCCCACATACATCGGTATGTATGAGTCCTAACAAGTCGCCCGCCCTTTCACCGGTTTTGGTAAATGGGTCCTTGGTCATCTTGCCAAGTAAACAAGATTCACATGTCTCATATGATTCATAATCATGTGAGTCCAAAATCCATCTTTGTGGAGTTTAGAAATGCGTTTCTCGTTTATATGGCCAAGACGACAATGCCATAAGTAAGTGTGGTTTACATCATTGGGTTTAGATTTCTTGTTAATGTTATAGACATCATTATCGCGATTTTCAACATCAAGAATATAAAGGCCATTGAATGAAACAAAGAAGATAATAATGCATATCACTCTTGTAAATAGAAAATTTCTTATCACATATAAGAAAATTAAAACCTTCATTATCCAAACATGAAATCGAAATAATATTCCTACTTAAAGCCGGAACGTAATAACAATTGTTCAAAACAAGTATTAGTCCACTAGGTAAAGTAACTTCATAAGTTCCTACGGCTAATGCAAAGAACTCTTGCTCCATTCCCCACACGTAGGTCCACTTCACCTTCCTTAAGCATCCTTCTCGTTCTTTAGACCCCGCACATTTAAACAAATGTGAGTTCCACATCCGGTATCCAATACCCAAGAACTAGAAGTAGATAGGAATATATCTATAACAAAGATACCTGAAGTTGAAGCAACTCCTTTGCTCTTCTTCAAGTGCTTCCTTGTATTTTGCGCAATTTCTCCTCCAATGTCCAATCTCATTGCAATGGAAGCAGATTGCGTCCCTTCGGGACTTAGGCTTAGCCTCTTTAGGCTTGGAGGCCTCTTCGGGCTTGGCAACCTTTGCCTTAGGATTAGCAACCTTTGCTTTTCCTTTACCCTTGAACCCTTTCCTTGTTAACCATTAGCACTTGATCGGTCTTCTTCTCGACAATACCGGTTTCCGCAAAGTAGTCAACATTTGAACTAACTCGGAAAGGTTTCTATTCATTCCACCCATGTTATAGTGCATTATGAAATGACTAAAACTTTTAGGTAATGAATTCAAGATTATGTCGGTAGCCAACTCTTGGCTAATTGGAAAACCGAGCCTTTCAAGATGCTCAATGTGGCCCTTTAGCTTGAGAGCATGGGGACCAACAAGCTTGTCCTTCACTCATCTTGCATGAGGTCAAGGATGCAACCGTGTTGTACCTTTCTTGCCTAGCTTGAATTTGGAACATTTCCATCGCCCGATTGTTTAAGTCGATCGTCCCCAAGTGCTCAAGATTCTTCTCAAGACTCTTGCACATGGCGGAGAGCATAAGGCAACTAACATCTCGTAGAGTCACGCTTGTGCTTCGTATATTGTTCCCTTATCGCCCTAGCAAAGATTGGCAGCGAGGTTCAGGTGGAATAGGTTCAGCGAGAACGTACAGCTTTCTCCTCTTGTTTGAGAACAATTCTCAAACTACGGATCCAATCCATATAGTTTGTACCATTCTCTTCCAACTTTTCCTTCTCAAGGACGGATCGCAGTGAAAAGTGATTATTGTTTGATGCCATTTATTCTACAAAAGATATACATAAAATATGAACACATATAAGTAAACATATCATATGAGAAGTATAGTGCATTTAAATAAATGCTCCCACTAAATTATACACCTTCAAATGCAAATAAGCATAATATACATTTAATGGGCTAAGATCCAACTTTAATTCAATTTCAAGTTTGCTATGGCAAACCGCTCAAAATTAAATTAATTAGGTAGAAAACATCAATCATATCACATATATGACTCTTAGATCTTTTATGAGATCAATTCAAGACATCATATGTCTAGGCATATTTTAATCTCATCTTATGCCTTGGGTCCAAAACCATTTTGATAACCCAATTAAGTTCATTCATTTTAAAACGTATAGGAACCACCATTTCCTCATCTTGCTCGCATTCGAATAGAATCAAAGCACCTTGCTATGGCAAGCCCACCCAAAACTAGCCAAATGGTCTCAAGTGTTTTTAATCATGAATTGGCATAAAGAACTTAAAAGTTAAATGAAGGTTCTTTAAAGGTAGATTATAAGCGTATCAGAAAGATAGTCAAAATCATGCACCAGGTAAGTTCCCTGTGAAGATAGGTGAGCCGCAAGGACTTCTTAAGTACCAACTCTTCCTTAGACAGAACTCTCCTAGACATGCATAATTAGAAATCAACTCTGATTAGGCAACATAATCCTTACCTTTTATAAACAATCAGTTTCCTTTTAAATTTCGCGTATTTATGACTTGTTTCAATAAACAATCATAAGATCCAAAATTTACAATGTCTAAATCTAAACATATTAGGAAACTAAATATCATGTTTCAACTAAACATCTAATTTAATAATTCTTAACAATTAAGAACAAATAATTCATGCATCGCAACAATTAATAAAACACATTTAAATTAATTAAGCATGCATAAACAATGAATCAATCTAGCATGGATTTATAAACTCAATTTTATAACATCCAGATTTTCATACACATTGCAATAATTATTAAAATCATATTTTAATCAATTAATCATGTATATCAATGAATCAATTATCGCGGACTTATAAACTCAATTTTATAACATCCAGATTTTCATATCAACATATCAGATTGTTAACACAATCATAGAACAAACAGAAAATTTGAACATACGTATTCGCCCGGTTTGGCTTGTTATGTCGCGTGACATCATCGGCCGCAGGCTTGATATGTCGCGCGACCTAACAGGCCGAGATAACCGAATTCCTCATGGCTCATCATGTCGCGCGACTAAAGCGGCCAAGTAACAGGATTTCCAGATTCAAACCAATACAGATTACGGCCAATTAAATCACATAAAACGGCCTTTTTACGCATTTAATTCAGCATAAATTGAAAACGATTTTCACATTGTTTCACATAAACAATTAAAATTCTATCACATATAAAACATGCAATAAGCATATAAACAATTTATATCTTAAACCTAGCATGTTAATTCAAACTTAATCATACGAACGGGGCTCTGATACCACTGTTGGGTTTTACGGGTCCATGCGCAGCGGAATTAAGCATTAAAAACATAAAACCCAAGAAGCCCTAGGATCCGTTCTATACAATTAATTTGAATATCAATGAAATAGAATTAAACCAACCTTGAAACGCTTTCCGGTCTTGAGCTATCGAACGATTTGATTATGTGATATTGAATCACAAACTTCGTTCTTCAACTTGCTTGAACTCTAGGTCTTGATCGATGAACGAGCGAAGACCCTCTTATGGTATCCACACCTTCGAATGAATCCAAGAACAATTTCTTGTTGATTGCTAGATCTAAACCTTGAAGAATATTGAGAGAATTTGATTGTGAATTTTGCTTTAAAATTTCGGCTAGGGTTTTTAGGTTACGACAACCCCTGTATTTATACTACAAATAGTGTAAATACCTCTTCTAATCAAATTAGGAGAGACAGCATCAATACCACGTATTGGCCTATTATGTCGCGCGGTATATCAAGCCATTGGCTTGATATGTCGCGTGACATAAGTAGCGCTCGTGCCTCTCAATCATTCTTCCTCCGGTTTAACCAATTCATTCTAGTTGTGTGTGACCCAATAGGATTACATCATGTTGGCAATGAGATCGATCATATCGAACCTCATAAGACATAAGCGGACTCTAGCAAGCCATTATGTCTACCCAAATGATGTAACGTAAGAGTTCACGTTTCCAACGGTGTACTTCCATTTATCCCTTTTGTCTCACGATGTTATATTGAACACAAGTCATGGTCCTTGTCGACTTGTTATTGTTCAATGCTTTCTCGATTCTTGAGTATAATGATAATTCCAATCATATTGGGGGTACGGCCATACACTTTCATTATTATCACTCATCGAGGGGCCCAAGCATAACATCTCTCTTCCGAGGGACAAACTCCTTCTTGACTTATCATCCTTCCCATCATGAATCCGATCATGCCAATGATAGCCTTTATAGATATCGTGTTAAGATATCGTTTGACTAAAATCAAACATGGCTTTCATCATATGTAAGGTTATGATAGTCTCAGGTCTAGGAAATAAATGAAGTAACCGTATGAGATTTAAGTATAACATTTGACCATTACATAAATCTCATGCGGGTCATGTCCAAATCGCTTGTTCTCTAACAAGTACCCATAATTTCAATGTGCATCTCTTATGCATATAATCATCACATGATTATCCATTGACAATTATACTAATCTATTCTCTTAATAATTAGGGACAGAGATTATTATAAACAAATATACAAAACATATAATAATCAAATAATAAACATCTCATATAATAATAAATAATGTCAACACATAAGTCTATCAATCATAGGCCTAGGGCATAACACCAACAGATATTGCTATTGATTGCATGGGTATCACTAAACCCCCAACAATTGGTATCAGAGCTTTGGTCGTTGATCCAAAGTTCATTACTTGATTTTTGTGGGTCACATTCTTGGGAATTTTGTGAAGCAATCAAGATGGGCAAATCAACCATTGAGAAATTCAACGGAGCAAATTTCACGTTTTGGATGACGAGTATCACAGACTATCTGTATAGTAAGGATATTCATCTTTCTTTGGGAGAGAAACCTACAACCATTTCAAAGAGAGATTGGGAAATGCTAGATCGAAAGACGATAGGTGTGGTGAGATGCACGTCGATCGATGAGAACGCACAAAACACGTTGGAGGCCAATATAACAGTGGAGATGCTACAATTGTTGTCTGATATGTATGAGAAACCATCAAACATCAACAAGGTTCACTTAATGAGGAGGATGTTCAACCTGAAAATGTCGGAAGGTACAACGACATCAACTCATATCAACAGTTTCAAAGGTATGGTGGACCAATTGAAAATTGTCGGTATTACCTTTACCGACGAGGTGCAGACTGTGATATTACTTTCATCATTGCCCGATAGTTGGGATCCGATTGTCATGACGCTATGTGCATCGAAAAACGAGGCACCGTTGAAGTATACGCAAGTCATAGATTTTGTCCTTTGCGAGGAGTTGTGAAGGAAGGAGAAGGGAGAGACTTTAGCGCAAGCACTAAGGGTGGAGAATGGTAAAGGGAGGAGAGGAGGACAGAGATCTAAGAAAAATCCAGTCAAGTGCTACAAGTGTGGTGCTAAGGGTCATATCAGTTATAATTGCCCGGAGAATGCTAACGAAGGTGATGGTCAAGTGGGACTCGAGGAGTACATTGCAGATGTATTTTTCTTGGGAGAGAAGCAGTTCGATGAGGCTTGGGTGTTAGATTCGGGTGATGGAGTGGCTCGAATGAGATGGAACAATACACCTCGGCCAATTTTGGGGTGGTTTATCTTGGTGATGATCAACCTTTGAAGATCGTGAGAAAAAGGGATATACGAATCAAGACACGAAGCGGGGCTGTTTTAGAATTGCGTGATGTGAGGCACATTCCTAGCTTGAAGAGGAGATTGATTTTCGTTGGACGGTTAGACAATAAGGGGTATGGAGTAACCTTCAATGGTGGGTCATGGAAAATCAGAAAAGGAGTGGAGGTAGTAGCTCTAGGGAGAAAGGAGAAGATGTTGTACATTACGTGCAACAACATTACTCGCTCGGGTGGGAGCAAGAGGCTAGCCGACTGGCCTGTTGGTGGAAAAGGGAGAGCCATCAACAAATGACATGTTAGGGGGGAGGATGACTCAAAGTTGCTTAATGCGGATAATTAGTCACATGGACCTAACAGAGAGCGAGGAAAGACCTCGAGCAATAAATGCAAAGAGACAAGGGGAGACCGTGTTTCATGGAGGGGCATTGCGAGGAAAGTGGGTTTGGAGGGAGAAGGCGAAGTTGGACTTGCATAGAGGAATCAAAGGAGAAATTGGTTCAGAGAGGCAAGAGGAAACCAACATGGAGAATTGAGTGAGCCCAATGCTCACGTATTAGTTTGTACCTTTTTTAGAAGAGTGAGCTCGCTCTTAGCTGCTTTCCTAAGAAATAAATTATGTTCAAGGAAGCAAATAGTAAATCTGTCATGGTTACTAAAGTCTATCTATCGCATATAGACTTTAAGGACATCGTGGCCTCTTTGTCCCTTAACTGCTGACAACAATTAGCAAGTAATCCCAGATTTGGGTTTGTCTCGTGCGAAACCAACATGGAGAGGTTGAAGCATCGCTTGGCTTCAACTCGCCTTAGCACTTAACTACTTGAGCGAGGAGGCTCGGCGATGTCAAGTCAGTACGAGAGTCAAATGTGTCCGGAGGATCATTCCATGGTGGGAGTTGATGGTTAGTGTCTATAGTTAAGGTTTTAGTCTCCAGGTGGGAGATTATTGGGAGTGGAGTCCTAAAATAACATGTAGACGAAGGAGAAAATAAGGTCTAAATCATTAGGGAGTTTGGGTTGAGATTAGCTGCAAAACAAGGAGAAAAAGGAAAGTGAAATTGTCCAGGAGGAGTGACACGAGCGTGCTAAGGAGGCATACATGGTCGTGCCACTGAAGAGTAGTTTTTTGGATTTTGCCAAGCACGACCGTGCACCAAATAGGCACACGACTGTGTTAGTACATTCAGAACACTCCAACCAGATTTGTTTCATATTTCAACGAGATCTCTTCCGCGGTTAGATTTGTTACAAACTTGTAGAGGAAAATTACAGAAAAAATGTAAAATACATAAATTAAATAAACTGAAAATACAAAAAAGATAGTCGTTGTTGTTGCACGAGCCCAATGAAATTCACTGTCTCCTTAAGACATATTCGTCCCCTCACCGAGTGTGCTTGAGCTTTGTTGGGACGCTTGTCTCCCAGGATAGAACGTGCGGACCGGGGACACTTTGCACCTAAGTATCCCGGCGAGCTGAACCGAGCTTGGACAATATCACCTCTTGATAACTACTTCCGCAAGGAGGCCAAATAAGCGAATGACAATATGCATCAAGAGGAATGGAGGAGGATTGTATTTGCAATAGGTGTTTTGTCTCTGTTGTGTTGTTCTCTTCAACTTGCTGTGAACTCCAATATATATAGCCTTAGGAATTAAACTGAAAAGCCATTATTTCGAAATTAAAACCCATTAATCCGAAAATATTAATCATAATTATTTCGGTTGCAGTTTTCCACATTTATGTCTCGGCTGTTACACATTTGAAATCAATGTAGTCAACATTGCTCAGAAACTGCTCGACCGAGCAGGCATAAACCTCGGCCGAGCATGGTTGTCCATAAACTTCTGCCTGGGCCTTGCTCGGGCGAGTCACCCGCAGTGCTCGATCGAGCATACCTGTTCAAGAAATTACACATTCTGTCATGCTCTGCTCGGGCGAGTCACCCTGGCTCGGTCGAGCGCATATCAGTCAATGCTTGGCTTTATTTTTGATTTACAAAATAAAAAATATTAGCAAAATATGAGTTTGTCTGTGTAGGCAATTTCGGTGCTACATTCGTGTCCGCAGGACGCGCACATGCACGAGTACGTAGGGGTGTAAACGAATCGAATATCATCGTATTCGATTCGATTCGTGAAAATATTCGAATATTCGTATTCGTATTCGAATATAAATTCGAATACGAATACCGAATCAAATTAAAAAAGTTCAATTCGTTTACAACCTTACGAGTACGCACCTCGCAAGCCAAATTGGAAACTTGATTTGCACCCCCCCTGCGCGCGAGAGAGAGCCTCTAAACTATATAATCTTGAACACTAATCTAGTGTCCAAGTTTTTATACTAGCATCAAGTTCAATTTCTTTACAATGTGGGATAACTTCACTTTCCTTTTACTTTGAGCATTTATATCTCAACCAATGTGAGATGACTTCATTTCCTTAACTATGTGGGATAACTCAAGTTTTCCCTTTCTAACCCACTTACTTTGAGCATTCATATCTCATTCATCCACCAACCATTTTGGACAAATACATATTTGATTTCTTGTTCTCATGGAGTAGAACACAAACTCATAAACATTTAAGTAATTTGACAAAATTACCCTTTAGAAAATAATTCATAATTTTCTTCAAAACACACTATTTTCCAACATGATTTAGGACTTTCTTGTACAATTATAAATACATACACACGACCTATAACACATTTTAGCACATATTGAGAAAATAATTAGTTTATTCTTAGTTTGACATCGCCCCGATTGTACTTGAATAGTTAAAATAATCGAATTAACAATTCGTTGCGTTTGTGTATGCTCTTTCATATAATTATTGTTTTTGAATGTGTTTGATATTGCTATAGATTAGATTATGAGTATCACTAAACACTCAACAATCTCAGATCGATTCCGTATCAAGCACCATAAGTGCTAGTGAACCTTTCAAATTCACATAATGCTTCTTGAAATAAGCAGAAGATGTTAAAATTGTTGGGTACTTGTCAAACACTCCTTTACTAACATCAAACTTAAACAAGATACTCCCTCCGTCCCATTCCACTTTGGATCATTTTTTCGGTCACGAAAATTAAGAAAAAGTAGGAAAAAGAAATAGGTGGAGGAGATATTTGTGAGTATGAAAAATTAAATAGGAGAGAGAATGGATGTGAGGAATAGTTAGGAGAGAAAATGTTATGAGTGTAAAAGTAAAGTAGAAGAGAGAATGAGTGAATAGAATAGTAAAGATTCTTTGCCATTTTAGACAGTTCACACTAATCTGGAACAAATAAAAAAAAAAAAAATAAGTCCACACTGAAGTGGGAAAGAGTGAGTATATATCTAATATTAGCTCCACTCTCGGCTTGACGTCACCGTACCAATATGAATTTCCTTTTAAACTCAAAGAACTTCTAATTAAAATCAATCTTTATTAACATTTCAATTGTTTGAAGATCACCACCGGTACCGGTGGTGTTCTAAAAGACCCCGCCTACCTAAGGGCATTTTTTAGACGCTAGGCTCCTCTTCAACGTCTAGTCTTAAGCTCCGCCTAGGTCCCGACTAATCCGACCAATCCTGACTAGTCCCCGCCTAGGCGCTAGGCCCGACTCCACCGCCTAACATCCGCCTAAAACTTTTTAGAACCTTGATCATCTCTATCTTTCTTAACCTATGAAACCCAACACGAGGGGTTTGTATTTTCACAATGATAATATTTACGAAAAAGGGGAAATTTTTCTTAATCTCTCTCCAAACTTCATCCTTCACAAAGTAAATACTCCCTCCGTCCCGAGAAATTCTTCACCATTTTTAGTTCGGCATGCAAATTAAGGAAATAGGTGGGAAGAAAAAATGTTGTGAGTGTAATTTGAAAATAGGAGAGAGAATTAGTGGAGAAAATAGTAAATTTAAAAAGTGTTGTGAGTGTAATAGTAAATTAGAAGAGAAAATGAGTGGAGAAAATAGTGAGTGGGTATAATAGAATATTAATAAAATATTTTCATTTTAGGAAAGGTGAAGCTTCAAACGGGACGCCATTTTGGATAAAAGGTGAAAGATTTTCGGGAACGGAGGGAGTATAAACCAGTCTATTAAACCTCATTTCAGCTCTGATAACCATAAAATCATGGATCATTGAATCGTATACAAGGGCGAGATAGAAATTGTCGTCGAAAGAAAAACATATTTTTTTTTCAAAATTCGGTTGTGAGTTACATAACGACACAAATGTGGTAAGAAAATTAGATAAGTAAACAACATGGCAAAACCCAATCGATACCGAGTTAAAATAGACAATGGTTGTCAATTCCATATCGATAAGTTTTGCTCACTAAAATGGTGTGTATTGGTATACAACTGGTACATAGTTACGGATTAACCGCAGTTGTTTTTGATATTTTATAGTATATTGACATATTTGACAATTGTTTAACATTTTTTTCTTAATTAAATCAAAACAATTATATTTCAGACAAATTTAATAAAATAACATTTATTATTATAGTCAAAACTTATGAAATATATACTCCCTCCGTCCCGGTAGTATCAGCACGGTTACTGTTTGCGCGGGAATTAAGGAATATGATATTTTAATAAAATGTTGTGAGTGTAAAAGAATGAGTGGAGAGAGAATGAGTGGAGGGTGTAATAAATTATAATGGTGTTGTGAGTATTAAAATAATGTAGGAGAGAGAATGAGTGGGGTTGGGTGAATATTTTATTAATATAAAGTTTCCTTTTTGGGAGTGTGCGGATATTAACGGGACGCCCAAAAAGGAAAGTGTGCTAATATTAGCGGGACGGAGGGAGTATATTTTTAAATAAAATGCATTTAAAATTTTAAGAAAATTATTTTTTTGCGTTACGCAAATCGGTGTACACCGGCAGATAGGTCCGATTCAGACTTGTACAAATTGATACAATCCGATTAAGACTAACACATAAAACAGAACGATTTGTTACATTTTCTGCAACGGTTTTTGATTGGAATAATACTTACCGTACAATACAAATTAAAATGAAAAGTACAGAAGATCAGACAATACGGACTATCACGAATGATGTTATTGTCGTTAGGATTGACTTTGTCATAAGGTTTTTAAAATCTGAAAGTAAATTAGACACATAGGGCTCGTTTGATAATCCGATGGGATTAGTCAGTATTATTAATAAGAGAATTATTACTTCAGGGATTAATAATTAGGGTGTCTAATGATCCAAATTAAACAATTAAATTTGTGTTCGGTAGAAATACTACAAACTTCTCCATTAATAATTTTGATATATTTATGGGTAGTTTTGTCCAAATAATTTTTATCTCTTATCCATTAATACCCTCACTTATTAATCCACCCCTTTCATTGGGATATATATAAAGGGGATAAATTATTCCGATTGTATTTAATCTATCAAATAACAATTTTATTGGACTATTAATCGAGCTACCAAACGAAACGGCCGTAAATTTCTAAAGACACCTCATTTGTAAAATCCGAAATACTCTTGTTCAAACCATAGATGCTTCCACTTGTAAGTTCCCACCTTTTTCATCCTTGCTTGATCATTATTAGTGATTAATATTTTATTAAGGAATGTTGTTCATGTTAGGATTATTTGCCTTTGAATTAATAGAGTTCAATTTGAAAAGGAAGTCCAAAAGCAAGTTCAATGTTGATTTGAATTAATGACAAAAAAAGGAGATAGAGATTGAAGTTGTTATTGGAAACAAGGAGGAAAAATTAGAATAAGAATAAGAAAGCTTGTTTCTTTAAGTTGATTTGGCTTTTTTTCTCAAAGTTTTGAAATCTTTAGGGTTTAGGTAGTATAAATACTCCCTTCTCCCTATAGCTGTTTTTTATTTTAGTTTGATAGGTTATCAATAATTCTAGGATCCAAGTTAGTAATTTCTATGGACTTCATAGATTTTCTAGCTTGTCTGTATCAGTTCAATTTGTTCTCATCCATTTCTATACATTAGGGTTGCACAATTGTGAATTCAAATTATCAAAAATTTGTGCATATAATTAAAGACTTTGTAATTGGTGATTCTCCATATTAATAATATTGTTCTCCTTCTGCTCGTGAATATAGCCAAGTTGGTGAACCACGTAAATACTTGTGTTCATTTGCGTATGTATGTTGTGATTATCCATCTTCTCTACTGCCTATTATAACGGTCCATTTTCATGAATTTTTTAGCAAAGCTTCCTCTATAGGCAGTTCCCAAACGCCAGCTCAAACTCTGTTGATTCCCAATTTACAGGGAGTAATAATGGGGGCACTAAATAGTTACAAAATCTTGTTCACAAAATTTCAAGATTAATGATTTTATTGTGTTTTTAATTAGAATGTAGCTGATTAACTATCGATACAACCAATAAAATATTGTCAATTCACTTTGTAGTGAGCAAGATTTTATCACCTAATTGTGTACCCCCTTTTACACGACTGTATAGATGCCATAGATGAACACCCAAGGCTTTGTGACCTGGTAAAAGGAGAGTGGGATAAGGGTTTGCTACCTCATACTAGTAGTGTCCGGGCTGATTATACGGTACAGAGAATCCAAGGTAAGCTTCGTCTTCTTTTTTTTTTTTTTTGAACTTCTGTACTTTTGTTACCTAAATCCAAATTTCATTTTGATGAACATAATAAGATGTGATACTTATTTCTGCATTTCATTTGACCTTCCATTACCCACCTCTCGCCACGTTGAAGAGCTTTCTGAGATCAGGAACATGTGTGGAGAATTATCAGTATCCAGGAAGTGACGATGTTTATGGAAACTCCTTCCAATTCTCATTTACCTTTATATCTGTTTTGTGGATGCTATATCTGTAGATCCTACGTCCCACGCTGGAGTCCAGTCTCGCAAGAACCCTTTAGTTTTGGATGTTTTTCCTCCTAAAGAACGATTCCCGGAGAAGGAGTTGGCAATAATTTATGGTGTCCCTTTCCTTTTGTGATTCATCCAGGAGCTTGCATAGTGGCTGTTGGGAAACAAAGTCCACCAATTTTTGCCTTGTACTCGGATAAGAAGCCTCAATTTTCACTTCAGCCAAGTGAGAGTTAATGTGCATCTTTTCAGTTACTACTCCCTCTTTCTTTAAGTGAATGTCCAAATTTGCCGGTGATCGAGATTAAATTTGAAACTTTTTTCAACATTTGTTTAGGGACGTAGGGAGGGAGTACTTTTTTATGTCTTCGGCTGCTTTTTTGTAATATTGCTTGCATATGCTGCTAACATAGCAAATGGGGGGGGGGGGGCAATGTACCTCAACAAAATAGAAAGAAAGAATACCAAATGAAATGTTGCATGGGTTTTAGGAGGGTAGAACAGTTCTTCTAAGACTTGCATTAACATATCAGATAGAGGATTTTTTTTTTTCCAGATGAAGTTAACACTCCAGCTTGCGTAAATCTTTATCATTCCACTGTTGTAACGATCAGAATTATTTTTTGTATTTTATTCCAACTTAGCGGCACTTTGGGACTCTATCTTACTTCTGTGCCATAGGATTAAAGTCGACTATAGTGGCCGGGGTTATCCAAGGATTGCATTTAGGGTCTTCAGCTTTGATATGGAAACTGATGACTGAGAACCTTTTAAGGCAACTTGGTACTTCTAACCCCACTATAGTCAAATTTAATCCAATGGCACCACCACCACCTCAACCACCGCCATCACACCACCCTAACATCACCACCACCATTGGGTGTGTGGTATGTGATGGTTGTGGTTGGGTGGTGGCAGTGGTCACGTGATGAGAATTCAAGTGATGTTTAACGGGTCAAAAAAGTAATTTACTCAATTGTTAACATAACGTATACTCCATTGGAACGACATCTTCCATGTTTGTTTATGAAACAAGGCAGGTACACCGCTAAACCATAGTGAGCATACATAGTTTTCAAAAGGGCCTTACGTTCCACTTCTTAGTCCAACATCATACCCAAAGCCAGACAGTAAGGCACAAAAGAGGAGGCGAAATCCTATGTATACCTTCGTGTACGACATCATGTATCAATTATTACGATGACATCATCATGATGTCATCAATGATGCATAACCGTCGGATCACTAGTACATGAGATTTCATCCCAAAGAGCTGTATGGTCTTGAGTTGGTGATATCTATATGGCTTGGCTTGGCTTGTCTTCGCTTGGCTCAAGATACATAGAAAACTAATAATGTCACGTACTTCTAGGGCAAGAGAGAAAAAAGAATATCTATAGTATAAATGGGAACGAGTCTTCTGATCTGATGCGATCTGCCGAAATTCCCATTTTGCCCTCACTAAGTTGTCCCTTTCCCATTTTGCCCTTAAAAAAAATTTTAATTAAAAAAAAAAAATTTCCTCGGACACGGGCTTAATTAAAAAAAAAAAAGGGCCTCGGACACGGGCTTAATTAAAAAAAAATCTATATTATAAATGGGAACGGGTGCACATGCAATGAACAAGCCAAGTGCCGAATTTCCCATTTTACCCTCACTAAGTTGTCCCTTTCCCATTTTGCCCTTAAAAAAAAAAATTAAATTAAAAAAAAAAACGTGTCCTCGGACGCGGGCTTAATTAAAAAAAAAAAGTGTCCTCGGACACGGGCTTAATTAAAAAAAAAAAAAAAACACGTGTCCTCGGACACGGGCTTTTACTAGTGATAAAATAAAAGCGAAATTAAAAAAGCAATAGATGAGCAGAAATTAATTCAAATTCCATTAAAAGTGAACGAGAACACTTCAAAGTCATCTATAAAACTCAAGTATGCAAACTGAAACATTACCTGCCAATGAAAATCCGATTAACAACATCAACTGGTAAGGCATAAGCTGGATCTATGGCTTTTACTCCCGGGTACTCCAGAAGTGAAAGACCAGCAACTCCAAAATAAGTATGAAAAACATCAACCGCATCATCTGGCCTATCTGAAATCCCCCCTTTCTCCTTATCTTGACAGTCCAAGATAAACTTAACAAGCTTCTCCTTATCAATCCAATGAACTCTGTCAATTATGATCAAGCTAGATAAGACCCACCACGAGTAGCAAACATCCGGAAGCTTCTCTGGACGCCCATTTAAACCTCCAATTTTCGTCAGCCTTTCACATAACCACCACCCAAGAAGGTCCCTGTCAACATAGTGTAGAGAACCCGTTATAGCAAGAGCACCCACACAGCAGAAAATTTGACCCGCGTGTGACTCAGCACCAGGTGTACACCCAAATCCCCCATCCACATTCTTACAGCTCACAATGTATTTTACAGCCATTTCAACATTTATTTTATCTAAACGGCGCAATAATGCAACAATACATATTGCAATATAAGAGAATCTCGTGTCAACTTCACCCCATATGTCCCCTGAAAAAGATCCATCTTCGTTTTGGAGGCTTGCAACGTAGCTTGAGACCTTATCAATATCAAGAATATTTATTTTGTCGAATAGGGCCAAGACCTGCACTGCACTAAGGGTATAGAGTAAATGTGGGTCATGCCCAACGTTACCTCCAAAACCACCACATTCATGTTGGCAACTCATAATCCATGAAATCACCTCTTCTTGTTCTACAGTTTCAAGCTTCCCCAATAGATCTAGAGTTGTTAATCCCCAGTATGCCCCATTCATTCGAAGATGCTCCATCACTACGGACTGAAAGTCATCGTTTTTCTTTTCAACAGTTAAAATGTACTTAACATGCTTTTCAACTTCTAGCTCTCCCATTCTGTTGGTAAGTAAAAAGACGGTTAATGATAATCAAAAAACGCAAGAATCAACAGGATCTCTGGACAACAAAATAACTGTCAGATGTGAAGATATATGCTACTCCCTCCGTCCCAAAAATGAATGTCCGACTAAATTTCAAATTTGCGCTTGACCAATAGCAAGTTTGATTTTTTTATTTTCCGACATTCAAAACTAAACCTCCTTTATCACGTAAACATACCTATGAAACCGATGAGTTCAGAGAGGCCGAAACAAGAGTGAATGTGAAATTTCGGAAATTCATATTGGGACGGAGGGAATAAAGTTTTCAGAATGAATTCAAAACTAAACCTCCTTTATCGCGCAAACATACCTATGAATTCAAATAGACTCAAATAGGAAAGAAACCCGAGAACTGTTATCATCACAGACCTGAAGCCAGCAATATTTACGTCAACACTTCTCATCTTTCTTCCCTATTACGATAATCTATAAGTATGTATTTAATTTTCCATGCTAACAAAGTATAGAATTCCATTAATAAAAAGAAAACATCATGAACACGGAAAATTACTCTAAAAAATTGTAGCCAAGCACACTAGTCAATTTATGTATATTATAAAGCTTGAAATCAGATCATTTCAGAAGTTAATTAGTCAAGAAGTTAATCAGTCAATGAGATCAAAGTAACGCAAGTGTGAACAACATGAACTAAAAAAAATGATAGGATCGCTTATTCTACTACTCAAATCGACTGGAAAGCAGAAATATTTAATGCCCTAAATAGTAGAAACATACACAAATTCGCTGTAATGAAAAGCAAATCAGATGAGAAATTCTAATTAATGAAAAACTAAATCAAATAGAGGGGGAGGGTTTTAGGGGATCTGAAATTAAGGATTCTACAAAGGAAAAAAAAGACATGGAAGCTTGAAGAGCAGAAAGAAGAAAAGATGGAAGAGGCGAGCGTTACCTGAAGCCGCCGGAGGAGACGGAGTGGAAACGATGACAAAAGCTGGAGGAATTTGGGAGAGAGAGAAAGGGGTAGATCAGTTGCAGAAGAGAGAGAGAGGGCGTATTATACTGTGTTCCTCTATCTTTAACGTGAGCAAAAAATAGTCATGTACAATGTCCTAAAGCAGGAATATGGGTGTACTCAACAATTATGTGAGTGTAAATAGCACTTTTATGTTGGCATGGCATGAGAAAAAAATTTGTAAGGATGATGCTTATAAATTTAAAACAATATGGCAAAGATATTTTAACAAAAATTATAAAATTTTAATTTTATAAAATTCTAAAATTGCTATTAATGCATTAAACTCTATATATATCACTACATAATTTTAAAATATCATTAGAATTGTCTAAAAAAATATCATGAGGATAATTGAAATTTTATAATTTCTTTTATTAATCAAATGTTTGTCATACTCCGTCCTTCCATTTATATTTGAATTTTTCACTCAACACGCAAGTAAACATTAATATCAATATAACTATCCTAATAAAATTCTAAAATTGATATTAATATAAATTACTTAGTGCTTTATTATATCACTACATAATTTTAAAATTTCATTAGAATTGTCTACAAAAATATCATGAGGATAATTGAAATTTTATAATTTTTTTTCTATTAAACGTGAGCCGTCAACATAGTTATTTAAGGCTCAAGGCGCACCAAGGCGCAAGAGGTGAGCCCGGAGCCTAGGCGCAAGGCGCAAGACGGGCGCGCGCCCGAGTGACGAAGCCCAAAAAATTGGCTAAAAATACTAAAATATACATTATAAGTCAAAAAAGAAACAAACATAAAAGAAATAAGCATAAATAGATGTTCAAATAAGAATAAATAGATTTTCATCAAGCATAAAGAAAAATAATCTTGACAAAGAGAAAAAGATAAAGAATAATTACACCCTAAATAATCTACATTACCCTAAATAATCTACATTACTGAAATCTAAACATCAAAATTCCAAATTAATCAAAAACACAAAAAACACCTTTTGCTTTTGCCTGTTGTAAAAAAATTAATAATGAAAAAACCACCTGTTTGGAAAAAAAAATGAAGAGCTTCACATTAAAAAAAAAAAAACACACCTGCTGGGCTCGTTAGTACTCGCCGGAGTCTCGCCGGAGGTTTCCGGAGGTCGCCGGATGTTCGCCGGAGGTTGCCTGAGGTCGCCGGAGGTCGTCGGAGGTCGATGAGTAGTTTGAAGTGTTCCAACGCTCTTATTTATACATCTCGTTTAGGGTTAATCACTTTGTAATTGACGCACCGATGATGCGGTGACGTTCAATTTCAATCCGCAGACGCACCGACGCAATCGACGTTCAATTTCCTTCTACAATCGACGCAATTGACGCAATTGACGGTCAATTTCATTCCGGAGCCTAGGCAATTGACGGAATTGACGTTCAAACTCTTTCTGGAGCCTAGGCGCAACAAATCAAAGCTCGCGCTTCACGGAAAGGCGCGCCTAATCCCTCGCCTGGGCAACATCGCCTCGCCTTGCACTACCCAGGCGCCAAAGGTGAGCCTCGCTGCGCCCCGCGCCTAGGCGCGCTTTTAATAACTATGGCCGTCAATACGGGCTGGTGGGGCGGGGCGGGCCCAACCCGCCAAAACCCGCCACAAAACGAGGCGGGCCAAATTTCTGGCGGGCTGGAAATATGTTAACCAAACCCAACCCACCTTGGGTTGGTGGGCTAGGCGGGCCAGCTTAAAATACTTTTTTCTGCCTATTTCACACAACACACACGCATATTTCTGCCTACAGTCCAAGGAAAGTAGGGAAACCTAAGAACAGAAGACAAAGAAATCAAGCACTAAAGTAACTTAATAGTAAAAGGACAAAAATTTATACTGCAAAACCTCTGGTAGGTAAATACTTGAGTAGAAACTAAGGATAGTAGGGAAACCTAAGAACAGAAGACAAAGAAATCAAGCACTAGAGTAACTTAATAGTAAAAAGACAAGAATTTATACTGCAAAACCTCTGCTGGTAGCGGTAAATACTTAAGCAGAAACTATAACTTACATATACAAACTTAAATTTTCCCGTGACAAAATATGTTGATCTTCGGCCTAAACCCAATTACAAAAGCTGCTAGCTCCCAACCCAACACGTGCCCACACTAAAACCAAGCCAAGTTAGAATCATGGTTCCAAGCAGTTCCCAAAAAACAATCCCTTGGTCAAAGAGAAAAACATAAACCTTTTTTCAGTTTGGTTGTTAAATGCCTCTTTGCTACCAGAAAATCCACCAAAACTCACACTATGAAGATCAACTCACCATGGATTTCCAAAATACTCTATGTCAGCTACATGACTCCTTTTAAGCCTCATCGGCCAATGCGGATGAGGCTTAAAAATACTCTATGTCACACTATGAAGATCAACTCACCATGGATTTCCAGAAAATCCACCAAAGGAGGAAAAGAAAAAATCTAACCAAAAACACCAACTTTCATAAAATAAATGCCAGGCAATAGTTGCTATAAACATCTTAGAGCAAGTCCAAGTCATAACGTCATATAACAATGCTTTGAAGCATTAGGAAGAGACTTGAAATCGAGAATCTATTCCTTCATAGACACGAAGCAGTATATAGAATGTTCATATACAATCACAACTTCCTATTGGTGCCAATCCAACCTCATCCGGTGCATGTGACTCGGAAAAGATAAGATTTAAAAAGAAGATTGGTCAAATTGACAATAATATTTTTGTAAAACTTCTAGGCCCCTACTGCCTGTGTTCAAAAATTGGTGACAAACACCAAGAAAAATACTGAAGCCAGAGGGAGTACTAGAATCGAAAATAATCAACAATTCAACAACAATTTTAACAAGATCACATACCTGCAAAGGCGAAGGCGATGGCGATGGCGATGGCGACGGAGAAGGCGAGGGCGAGGGCGAAGGCGAGGGGAGGCCGGGAGGGCTAGGGCTGGGAATGAAATTGAATTGGAATTTGAAACTGATGAAAAGTGAAGAGAAGGGATTAGACCATCCCCATCAGTGACCCTGACCCAACCCAACCTCAAATAAAATATTAATTTCTCTCACTTCCATATACACACTTCCAACCTTATATAATTTATACTCCCATCAGTGACCTCGACCCAACCCAACCCAACCCAACCTTAAAAAATAAAATTAATATATAAAATATATTAATTTTAAAAATATATTTATATAAATACAAAATCAAAATAATTTGATAAAAAAAAAAAAAAAAAGAAATGGTGCACAACCGGGGCCAACCGTAGGGCAACCAACCAACCGGGAGTCATGCATTTTCGTGACTTTCAAGTGCTTTTTCTTTTTTTTTTTTTTTTTATTTGGGGGGTGACTCTCACTTGGAGAGTCACCATAGTGGATGGTCTTAGAAACCCTAGAAAATGAAACGCCAAAATGGGGTAAGAAAACAGAAGGGACGACGCCGTTTGCGCTTAGGCGCTGAAAAAAAAAAAAAAGTTGGGTTAACCCGCCCTGCCCCACCTCAAACCCGTTTGGCCCAGCCCGAATTGACCCACTTATATTTGGGTTAATAGATTTAAAATCCAACCCACCCATATTTCATGGCGGGACGGACCGACCCGACGGGCTCAACCCAAATTGACGGCTCTAAACGTGACCAATATAAATAATATAAATAAGGCTAAGAAATTTATTGACAAACATTTGAATAACTCACCTGCAATAGACCACTGCATCATCTGTTTTACCACAACACAATAACTTGAGTTAATTTTATCCAGCATAGTGGTAGGACAAGTTGTAAAAGCACAACCAAACATAATACTAATATTACCACAGTCTTTCATTAACAAAACCAAGGTTTCCAACTTCCCCTCAAATTGTCATAATGTTGCACCAAGGATGGCAATAACCAAAACTTCACAACATTCAGGTTTAATAGTTTTACAGTACATGAAAAACAGTAAGATTGCACTAGTTAACAACATCGTTCCCTTGCACCCGGAGATTAATCTGGCTGACCCACAGATGATGACTTGGCAGTATCGATCACTGCCGCCGGTGTTTCCTCCAAGCAACTTTGAGTATCATCGCTGATTATCCCAGACATCAGCTTCTCAACTTCTTCCACCCGGTATATGTGAATCTTGGTCGCAATTCTAACAAAGTCGCTACAATATGAAAATCCCAGTGGGAATTTTTGGTTAATTCACAAATTCCAAGGATTGCTTGTTTGGCATGTATATCTAATCTAAGCAACAATGTCCCAATTAGATGATATTTGACTCGATTTTCCATTTTGATGAAGCTAAAGAGGAAAATGCATACATGTGTTTGCAAGAATATCACAAGTAATCAGATACTATTACATCCATCCCTTTCTTAAAAAAAAAAAAAAAAAAACTTTGAGTGACTTTCTGGAAAAGTTGACTTTTAAACAATTCCGTCCCAAAAATACTTGCAGTTAAGAGGTTCAAATTTCTCCCAAAATACTTGCAGATTTTCTATTACCTGGGAATATTTAGCATTGTCTATCAAATATACCCTTACTTATGATTAGGTAGTTGTCATTGTAAAAGTATTTAATTGCCTAGGTGCTTGAAATATTTAAAGGATAATTTAGTCTATTTGATATGTATTAATTAATTTTCTTTAACATGTGTGAAAAGTCCTAAGTATTTTGGGACAGAGGGACTAAGAATATACACGAGTACCCTTACTCCCTTCTTATTATCCACACAAGGAAAAATGAATAATATGATAGTCTCTGTATTTGTTCAAAGGTGAATATAGCAACTTAAGAGAAGCACTTACGAAAATGGGTCATCCCCGACTACCATCATGTCATTCTCATCATCAGTGTACAAGATTCGCCATTCGCTATCACGGCCATTCAAGAGACCCTCCATTTTAAAAAGCTTCTCCAGGTCAACGAACAAGTCAGCATAGCTTTGCATACGCGAGAGATCTATGGCCCTTCCCACCAAGTTGCCTTGCTTGTGAACCTTCACTCGATTCCACTAGTAGGAGTGAGATAATATCCAAAGAAACAAAGGAAAACACGATGCATATCTTAATTAATATTGCAAACAAAATAATCTTACCTTTGTACAACACCTTTTACTTGAACTTTGAGAGTCAGGGATTGGAGCTTCAGTCAACGTAAAACCAAAAAGTTTACAGCCACTCCCGGTGCCATTTGATGAGTCATCGTCCTCACTGCTCGAGTTTGACTCTATAGTTGGCGGAGTAGACATTTTACCAAGTGGGCCCTCTTCAGGGGGAAGATTCTCCCCTGCTATTTCATTCCCAATAATGCCCTTTTGGATGGAAGGTGGATTGAGCAGGATTGGGTCTCTTGGGGGATTAGACATGTGCGATAGGGTTCCATTTTCTTGACGAGCTTTATAGACATTATTGTTTGGAAAATACAAGTTTCTAGAACCTTCTGAGCCGAGGGGATAGAAACTCGGTTCGGGTCGTTCAAACATGTTAAGAATGCTGCCACCGAGATCCCTTTTCCCCCAAGAACCGATGTTAAAATCATTCAGCGAGCAAATTTCTTGACCTTGCAAGACCTTTGGAAATCGAGTAGATTCCAAAAAGCCTGTGTTGTTGGTGGTGGCGGGCTGATGAGTCCTCATATATTCACTTAAGTTTGCCTTCACCATCCCATTTGGAGCCAGACTAGGATGTACTAAAGATTGCATCTCGTAATCCAATGGCTGATGGTTCATCTTATCACGTCCGTAAAGAAATGATGTGGAACCTAAATTTTCTTGACCTTGCAAGACCTTAGAGGACCTTACAGATTCCTCAAAGTCTAGAAATCCACCCCGTGCTGCAAATGAATGAATTAGAACACAACAAATAGGTAAATATCAAGATTATGATGCTTGTGAAACTTGTATAATGAAAAGACTTGTACCCGTAATAGGGTTTTCAGGTGGAGTTGATTGCAGACTAGTCCGCATTTTCTTCATCCGTGGGGAGGATTGGATGGTTAATAGTGGGAGAGCACCAGAATGATCCATTTCCCATGGAGAAACCCTTTCTTGACGATCATTAGCAATATCTTCATCCCATCTCACCTGCGCAGGGATACATGCGGTTAAAAACCATGATGATCAAAGAACTTACTCCCTCCGTCCCATGATAAATAAATGTCACCCCTTGATTTTTTTGGTTTGAACAGAATCTAATTATCTTACTGAAATTCTAAATATTGTTATTGATGCTCCATAGAAACTACTTCCAATAAGAATATTTAGAATTTCATGAGAATAATTATATGTTAATACCTATTTGGTCAAAAGTTCAATTAAGTTGATCAAAAAAGTTAAAAGCCAGATTTCTTTTATGGGATGGAGGGAATAATTTGCAGAGAAATCTGACCATAAACTGGAAAAAACTGCAGAAATGAAGCAACTATAAAGGACATACCATTAAGCATCTCCATTTTGAGTTGGGCCATCTATAAGGATCCATATCACCCATGCCAGTCACTACGCCACGAAACCTGTAACAAGAAAAAGGAACATTTCTCTTAGAAATATATTTTCAACGGCCTAAATTGTGAAAATTAAATAACAAAAAGCTTAGACAATGGTGTTTTACAAGACCTTCTTTCAGGAGAATCATCCATATTGAACCTCATATGGAATCTTGTCCCGGCTGATATCTGCTTGGTGATGCTGTTTACGTACTTTGCATAGGGTACAACAAAATCTGCATGACTAGCCCTGCATTTTATTTGATATTAAGTATATGTGATTGCAACTATAGGTCAAGTAAAACATGTGCACAAGCTTTCTAGAATAAAAGACTGCTAAATTAGATTATTTGCAATGTTTCAAACTGACATAAATTTACGAGCTTGAGTAGTTACAACTGGCAGTCTGATAACATATGTCCTCCCAAGGATGACGTTTAAACAAAACTAAAAACAGAAGAAGTCATGTAACTACTTTTGCACACATCCCAAAAGCCTGCATTTTTTGGATTTCTATTTCCTCAATTGTTAATAAATCAAGCGTATATGCGTTCAAGAAGCTGTTTTCTTAGAGCTTCCACACAACCCAAAAAAAGGAAAAGTTCTAATGCCAGTTTCAAATGTTTACAAGATGTGACAAGCGATAGATTATGTTACTCCATTTGTCTCGATGAAATAGTCCCAAATTCCATTTAAGTTTACCGCCCAAAAAATAGTGTCATTCATATAGAGAAAAAATGATTGTAACCGAATTTAAAGGTGACCTGAACAAGTGAAGCTACGATTTTTTTTTTAAAAAAATCACTTTTCAAATGAAGCTCTATTTCTTTGGGAAATTTCCGGGGTACGATGAACCTGTTATAACTTTGACTGTCTTGGACTAGATCGTAGAAAAGTCACCATTCGAGATTAATCGTAGTCAAGGCATTCAGTCCACTAATAAAACGATTATTTGGTACCAGAACTGAAAGAGCCGAATTATCTACTGATTCGTATTATCCGAAACATTATGAAAGTAAACGGTTACCTTGGGCTATAGAAAACACGAAACACACTTTTACTGGATAATGCATTGGCCACAGGAGAAAGAATGCTGGGGTAAGAGTTCTGGTTGCCAATGACTGAATCAGGAAGGCCATTTCTTGGTCGAGCAGCTCTTCTAACTCCCAGCCTCAATTCTCCGCCTTCACCCCTACAAAGGAAATTATAAAAGGATTAGTGTTCGATGCAATTATCAGCTCAGATTAAAACTTAAAAAAACTAAATTTTGTGAGAAAAAGCCAAAATAATTCAAATAAAAAAGGAAAGAATTGAACAAAGCAAAATGAAAGGAAGAAAAGTTATCTTGAAAAACTGGCCTCTACATTACAATCCTTACCATGCTTACTTAATGTGTGTTAATGCACACTAAAGAAAATTTAATCACATATCCTAATTTATACACAAAAATCTTACCTACAAAATACCTTTATTGGCTTTGCGAGCCGATTAATCTATTATTTATTTCTTATTACCAAAACAAATTTAGAACAATTCATTGCGCCATTTGCTGGTGTAGCCTCAGCAGCAAACGAGCCAATGTTTTGAGTACAAGACGATAGGGAGGCAAGAGGATCTTGAAGTAATGGAATCTGTAAGGATCTATGTTTGAACTCATGACTCAAACGTAAAAAATGGAGCTACCTGGGGATATACAAAGGTCTGTTCGACCTTTCTACTCAGAAGGGCACACACACACACACACCAAGAGAGAGAGAGAGAGATTTAAATATTTAATCTCTCAAGCAGTTTAAGAAACAAAATGGCATATATAAACTATCACATTCTGAAATATACCAGATAAATTCCCTGAATAAGCGTGTAATACCTCAGAAAGAGAACAGCATCTCCAGATACGAGATTTTTTTGGCTTACAAAGATACTCCACCCTGTAGTAAGCAAGTGTCGCCTCGGCTGGCCTGCAATGTATGATTATTTAGAATCTACACTCACTCCTAATTCGAGACCGGAGTAGAATTCAAGTTTTTACCCCTGTATATGTGCCTAAACTTCCATTCGACTCCATGGAGGTCCTTAGCAACTAGCTCCTGAGAGGGCCTTTGCTGATTATAATCCTGGAATAGAATTCATAGAAATTTCACCTCAAAATAAGAATTGATGTACTACCCTCATCCCGTAAGACACATCGGTCGGGTTTCTTAATAAGGAAATATTCGTAGTCATTTTTACCATTGTACAAGCAATGTACAAATAAGTAGAGTACATTTCTTAAAAATCGACATATATTACGGGACTAGGCGAGATCAAAACGAGACTCGGAAGGCCAAAGAATTAAAATCTTACCAGAGGTGGGAAACAGTCTTCAGCAGCCCTTCTAGGAACAGAGAATCCACCATGAGTGCTGGTATCAGAAGCAGTGAGTGTCTTGCAGAACATCTGAGGGGTTGTTTTAGTGGGCGTGACACCACCCCCTTCCTCATCAGTCCCCATCCCATCAGGCAATTTGCTCAAACTCTTACCAAGAAACTACATTGTCACTCAAATTTCAGATTATTGTGTACTAGGAAAATGAATATGCAAGCAATTTCCAAAACATTAGACAAACAAAGGCAAATTGAACTCAGACAACCACCCAAAACAAGACAAAAGGTTAAAACAATGAGAATTTTCCAAAATTATGAACAATTCAAGCAAAAGATTTGTAAAAATTGTGTTTTTAATTCATCAATTTAGCTAAAAAAGCAAAATTGATCATAAGTATTACCTCTGGTAAAGGGAGAAGATTGAGCTGTATATAGACCTCATCATTTTCCTTGTTAGCCTGTTCCAAGAATTTGTACACACAAGGAGAAACAAATTGGGTCATGAGCAAAAAGAGAAAAGCAACTATTTTTATTTATTTAAAAAAAAAAAAGGAAAACTAAAATCAAGAAAATGAAATTCTTACAAGGAGATGAACATCAACAACTTTACAGAAGATCTGGGAAGGGAGGGAAAAGGTGGGAATTTCAAGGGGTGAGAAAATGGAGGAATGAGAGGCAGCTTGTTCCAATTGACCTTGTGGGAAGTAGACGACCACATTACCCTTCTTGGGGAGGGAGGTGAGGGGCCCAGCACAAGCATGCCAAAGCTCCATGTAAACAGAATTGGAGGAAGGGGAAGATGAATTGGAAGAGATTGTTGATGAAGTTGATGAGTGATCCCCATTACCATCACCACCACATGCAGCTGCAACAACAACCCCTCCACTCAGAACTGCTGAATGGTTCAGATCAATTTCCATCACAGCCAACAAAACAAAAACCCAATTCCTGAATTTTGGAGGAGGAGAAAATCAAGAATGGTTCTTGAAGACAAAAGAAAATGGGGGAATTGGGGAAGTGAAGTCAAATGAAGTCAAAAGAAGAAGACAAGAAGAAGAAGAAAGTCATGTTTGGGATGTTATGAGTAAAAATGGCCAAAGGTATATCAAAGAAGGAGGAGAGGAAAAGGGGTTATAATGAAGAAGATGATGATTCCTAGCCCATTTGCAGTTTTGAGAAAAGGGAACAGCAGACAGAGACAATTGCATATAGGTGGGTGTAGCACAGAAACAAAAGGCAAAAAAAGCAAATGTTGGGGGGTATTGTCTTTTTGGACTTCACACTTTCTTTACAATTTTTATTTTTTTTTAACAAAATTATGACAGAGAAAGAAGAGGAGAGGAGAGGAGAGGGGAGAGAGAGAGAGAGGAAAGAGAGATTGTTGGTGTGGGGAGGTAGCTAAAAAAACAAAGCTCTTTTACATGAAATGTTAGGACAGTACATAAACCACACACTCCCTCACTACATGAAATGGTTTTACACTCCATTTCTATGACGATTAGCTTAATCAAATATTCACTACGTCTATAATAAGGAGAATATAATTTTTTGGCATGTTTTAGAGTTGATCTTATAAAAAACTAGTTTTTTCTTAAGATAAGGAAAAACGTGTTTTCAAAACAAACGGTGGCATTTTTGTAATTACTGGCAACCATGATAAATGCCGGTGTTAATATTACAAATTCGTGCCATCCCAAGCTCCGATCATCTTCTCTGGCCATCCCAAGCTCCGATCGTTCTCCGGCGTTCACTCAGTTTAAGTATTTTGTAACCTACAATTCATGCCCTAGTTCCGCCATTAATGTCCATTGTCAATTCTGCTTCGTTACATAATTGATTGGTACTTTATTGATTGGTACATAATTAATTGGAGATATCTGTGTGATTTGATTCCATAGCTCTTCGTTTTTTCGTTGGATAAACAGAATGTCCTTCAATGGTGTGGATAAAGGGTTTAATTTCTTTGAAGTTAAAAGCTCTCTTTGTCCGAAGCTTAGTGCCAGGTGCGTATGTGAAAGTGCCGTGCCGAGTGTAAAAGTGTCAGTGTTAGTGTAATAAAGTGCCAGTGTTAGTGTATCAAAGTGTTGGTGTTAGTGTAAACAAGTGTCGGTGTTAGTTTAACAAAGTGCCGGTGTTGGTGTAACAAAGTGCCGATGTTAGTGTAACCAAGTGCCGTGTTAGTTTATAAAGTCACTTAATATACATGCACTAGCACTTTTTACACCGGCATTCAAAAACACATGGACTCGGCATTTGAAAACACAAACACTGGCACTCAAAAAACCACACTGGCACTCAAAACACTAGTAATTATTTTTGTTGGCTCTCAAAACACAAGCACGTGCATTCAAAACACATGGACTGGCATTTGAAAACACATGGATCGACTTCAAAACACATGGACTGGCATCCGAAATTGGAATTAAAATTGGAATTAATCGGCATTCAAAAATACATGGACTGGCATTTGAAAACACATGGGTGGCACTTCAAAACCACGTAGGGAGTTCGCGAAGCAAGTTTAAACAGATTAGGAACAGGGTAAATAATTTATCTATAACAAGGAGAATCACATTTTGAATAGAGGGGAATATCCAAGAACACAAGTAGGAAGTAATTAACGAATCAAAAATCTTACAAATCTTAAGTAGGAAGTAATTAATGAACCATTCTTGGTATCAATACAGAGAACAATTCTTCAGCAACAATTAAATAGGAAGTAATTAACGAACCAATTACAATTTCATACACTACTATCCCCAAATCAAAAATCCTAAATTAAGTGAGATTAATTGGATTGTTATGTTCAGATTTGATCTGATTTTGATGTCCAGATTAGAGAAAACAATGAAGAAGACGGTTGAGGGAGCCGGCAATGGTGAGGAACTCTGTTTGCGTTTAGAGAGAGAGTAGAGAGAGAGTCCGAGCGCGACGGGTGAAAAACACGTTTTTTGTTAAGGTTAAAAAAAATGCGTTTTTTATAAGTTTTTGACCATGTTTTAAAATAAAAATTAAATTTCTACATAAGAACTAAGAAAATAATTTTAGTATAATAATATACAAATATACTTCCTCCGTCCCAAAATGTTTGTCCCATTTGAATTTTTTGTTGAACTTTGACCACAAATAAATGACAATGTAATTATGTTCATGAAATTCTAAAAATTTCTATTGATTCACCATTAATAATATTATCAACAACTTTTAGAATTTCATTAACATGATTAATCTCTCATAAATTTGTGGTCAAAGTTCAATAAAAAAGTCAAATTGGACAAACATTTTGGAACGGAGGGAGTATATTTTTTTAAACATTTACCTACCTGTCAATTATGACACGTGTTATAGAACATACTCCTTCCGTCCCAATAATAACTGCACCCTTTTGGGTGGGCACGCAAATTAAGGAAATTGGTAAGTGGAGAAAATGTTGTGATTGTAATAGTAAAATAGGAAAGAGAATGAGTGGAGAAAATAGTAAATTTGAAAAGTGCTGTGAGTATAAAAGTGAAATAGGAAAGAGAATGAGTGGGTGGAATAGTAAAGACTCATTGCTATTTTAGAAAAGATGAAGCTTTAACGGGATATCCTTTTAGAAAATTGGTGAATTTTTTATTGGGAAGGAGGGAGTATATGGGTTTGTTTTGCAAAATAAGACCTTTTGTGCCCTAACGTGATCATATCAATTTACGTAAACATGTTTACATCTAAAACAATGCACTTAATGATGGTAGGTGTTAGGAACAAAAAATAAAGTAAAAAAAAAAAAAAATCTTGATTACAAAATGAGTTAGCGATATTTTATTAATTGTATCGATAATTGACTCACTACAATTTAATTAAAAATATTTTATAAGCAAAATTTTGTGTCCCTAATATTACTCTAATAATGGTTAATTAGAGTGGGTAATGGTAATCAATCAAGACACATAAATCTGAGCAATATGATTGTTAATTTTGTGCTTTTTATTATCTTGGGAAGGTCCCCTCTTTAGGGCATCTCCGAGATGGGAGTTACCAAAATCAAATTTTGATATCTTTCAAGGGAGTTAGCAATTTTATTAAGTAAAATTTGAGGTATTAAAATTAGATAAGGAGTTAATCAAGGTATCAAATTTGATATCTTAGCTAACTCTTTCCAATAAGTAAAATTTGAATTTTTATTTAATTTCAATTATCATCTTATCATATACTCCCTCCGTCCCATAAGTCTTAAGAAAACTTTCCATTTATTTTGGGCGTTCCATAAGTCTTAAGAATTCCCAAAATGGAAACCTTAAATCACTATTCTCTCCACTCATTCTCTCTCCTACATTATTTTAATACTCACAACACATTATAATTTACTATTCCCTCCACTCATTCTCTCTCCTATTTAATTTTTCACACTCACAACACTTCTTCCACTCATTCTCTCTCCTAATACTATAATAATATTCCTTAATTCCCGTGTCAAATAGAATCTTCTTAAGCTCTATGGGACGGAGGGAGTATAATATAGGTAGCAAATGAAAATATGACTCGGGTGAAAATAGATTTTTTTTTAAATTAAATAATTATTTTTTTAAAAAAAGAGATTTTTTATAAATATTTTAAATTATTTATTTTAATTATTAAAATGTCTTTTCAATTAAATAAAATATTTTAAATGTGAAATAAAATTTAAAATATGGAAAAAAAAATCAATTTTGATACCTTTGCTAACTCCTTCCATTGGAGATGAAAATGTAGTACCCTATGAATAGTGCTTGAAAGATACAAAAATTTGATTTTGATACCTTCCACTAACTTCTGCCATTGGAGTTGCCCTTAGTGGATGTCATAAAACTATATCTAAACATTTTAATTTTTTCTCTCTCAATAATTATGGTATAAAAAATGCATTTTTCAAAAAGCGCATTTTCAAATGCAAATGCTAATGTTACAAAGTGTCAATCACTTATAATGGAATTTTAAAATATTTAATCTGACACTTTTAACACTTTTCAATAATTATCGATGTATATTTAGAGTGTTGGTGTGTGTAAAAAAGTGTCAGTGATAGTGTTAAATACTGACAGTGGTAATATTAATTAATTCAATTATGAGTTTTATTAAAGAGTGACAATACAATATTAAAGAGTGTCAACATGTGCATTAAATAGTAGTGTTAAAAAGTGTTAGTGGTAATAAACGTCAATATGTTTTAATAAGTTAAAATTATTTACATAAATGTCATCGTACATTTTAAAACAAATTTTGATTATTTACAAAAATGACATCATATATATTTTAGGATAAATTTCCTTGGGGCCCTCCCAGCTCAAATTTTATTCTTTTTTAAGGAGACTCTTTTTGTAAATCTTAAATAGAGAGTTCGCCTAAAATTATAATTCCGTATACACCCTCACCCCCGTTGACCAGTCAAATAAAACTATCAAATACCAAAACTACCCCTACCCCTCAAACAAAACCCAACCCCCCTCCCTCTTCCCACATGTACACCAGAAAAAAAAACACACACACATAATCACTCTCTCTCTCTCTCTCTCTCTCCTCTCTCAACCTATCGGCACAAACTCGACACATGGTTCAGTGCCATCAACGGCAGCTCGTCGCCGTCTCAGATCTGGTCGCTCTTCTCCGGCGACCCTAGATCTAGTTTGCCTCATCTTCTTTTCCTTCTTCGTTCAGATCTGTTGGTTTCTCCGGCGAGCCCCTTCATCTTCTCCGGCGAGCCCCTTCATCGTCTCATCAAGGCCAGGTCCTATGTCACCTTCATTTGGCAAATAATTAGTTAAAGTGTCTAGATCTAAGAAAATATGTATGAAATTTTAAAAGACGAATTTCATGATTCTTGCTTAGATTCAAGCTTTAAATGTTGAAAACCATTGTCGTAGTTCGGCCCTTAGAACTCGGGTTTCGAGACTTGGGTGTTCAAATCTTGGATATTTGCTAATTTTTCTTGTTGGGTTTTTTTAATATGGTGATTTCAAAACTATTTATGCAATTTATTTCACGTTCAACACTCAGATTCGAGTTTAAAAATTTCAAAAACCCATTTCTAGGTTTTTGGACTTCATGGCTCGTTTTTCTTGATTTTTCTCATTTGGCAAATAATTAGTTAAAGTGTCTAGATCTAAGGTGTTGTTTTTGCAATTGCAAGCATAGATGGCCATGAGCAGAGGAGTTTGGAGTATCACTAAAGCAGTGGTATAGGCTTTTCATTTAAGACTTTTTTAAAAGTTTTATACGTAACTTATATAAAGATGTTTATTCTGACTTTTGAGTTTGTAATCTGATGAGTATTTGTTAAGTGTGAAATATTGACGTTTTATTATCTGGATTCATTTTGAGTTTGATTTTTTTGTTACTTATAAGACTTTTAAAAAAAGACTTATAAGTAACTTATAAGACTTTTTAAAAAGTATTATATGTTACTTATAAGACTTTTTAAAAAGTTTTATACCTAACTTATATAAAGACTTTTTAAAAAAGTCTTATAAGTTATAATATGTCTTATAAGAAACTTATATGACTTTTTTAATAAGTCTTATAAGTAAAAAGACTTATTAAAAAAAGTCTTATAAGTTACTACTTATAAAACTTGTTTACAACACAGTTTTCAATGTTCAAATAGGTCTTATAACTAACTTATAAGACTTATTAAAAAGTCTTATATGTTACTTATAAGACTTTTTAAAAAGGTCTTATAAGTAATTTGTCTTATATGTTTATAAGTCAATTATAAGAGTAATTCGTTGTTTTTGTTACTAGTATTGCACCCATGTGTTGCATGGTATAAGCAAAATTTTGTTATATTAACATATTTTGTTTAAATGATGTTATATAATTATAATATATTAATTATGAATCCAAAATAATTTATAATAAAAAGTTAAAACTAATGAAAGTATAGGTTATAATTATTTAACCAACACAATGAATATTATAAATTTTGGAATCTTTAGGAACTTTAGTGATTATTCCAATATGAATTGTTATTTTAAAATATTTTTTCTTAAATGATTTATTTTACTGTTTTGTTATTTTACTATTCATTATATAATTGTAAAATTGAAAATTGGGAATAGCAAGTGTATTTATGCATCTTTGCTCAAATAAATATTTTTAAAATATCCCTAAATCAAAAGTTTGATATTCATTTATTTTTTATTCTAAAAGGACAATTCATTTGAATTTGAAGTATTCGCTTTGGGAAAGAAGATAAATATTTTTATTATTCACTTTTAAACATTTTATTTACGATAATAAAATAAATAATGAAAGAAATTTAGTAAAAAAATGTTCAGAAGAAAGCTTTTTATAAAAAAGACAATTTTAAAACAAAAATTTCTTACATTGGAGTTCATTAAGAGACAAAGTAGTAATAATTAAAACAAAATCATCTAATTATTCAACGTATTTAGTAGCCTTATTATGACAACAATTGTATCGACTTTTGATATTTTTTATAATTTGTATAATTTTGATATAATTAAATAAACAAAAATCAAAAGTAACAACTACAGTTAAAACTAATGTAACATTTATCCAAATTTTTAATGAAATAAAATCCAAAAATAAATAAATCTTAAATCAACACGAAATAATGGCTCTTTCGTCGAAAGGTGCATGACACCAGAAAGTTTTTTTTTTTTAGAAATGTGACGCCGGAACGTTAGCAAAGTCTTTTATATATTAATATTTTCATCTACATAATGTGGGGTATCAATAAAATCAGTAAAATATTAAATAAAATAAACATGAAATAATAAAATTTCATTTATATAAATTGGGTGATCAACAAAAAAGTTTAGTTAGATTATACTCCCTCCATTCTATTATAAACTACACACTTATTATTTGCTCGGAAATTAAGGTAAAATGTTAGTTGATTGAGTGTTGTAAGTATGAAAAATGAGGTTGGAGAGAGAAAATGAGTTGTTGTTCTAATTATGATATGCGAGTCCCATTAATATAAATATAATAAATATTTCAATTTTAGAAAGTATATACTCTTTCCGTCCCACTCGACTTAGGACAATTTTTCATTTTGAGAGTCTCACTCGACTTATAACATCTCAAAAATGGCAAATTTATATTGTTATTATATTCAATGAGAATCACTTGTTATACTAATAACACCAATCTCCTTACTATGCGCCTCAATCGTTCTATTTCATATTTTACTTTTTATACTCACAATACCTCATCCACTCATTCTCTCCTCTTATTATATTAATATTTCTTAATTTATGTGTCGTAAGAGAAAATTCTAAATATATGGAGGGAGTAGTTTGTAGTGGGATACCCTGTGAGAAAAATGTGTAGTTTGTAGTGTGACAGAAAGAGTATATTTCTTAAAATTAAATAATAACGCCAAAAGTATCCATGTTGATTATTTTTTTTGGGAAAAAATCCATATTGATGTTAAAAATAAAAAAAAGTTTGACGATAAGGATTAAGAATTGAAGGATTTTGTTAAATTGAATATAAGCCCAATTATTTTGCTAAGATATTTTAGTTATTTTTTTAAAAACATTTATTAGGAAAACATTAAAAAGACTACTAACAATAGCTTCTAGAATTGTAACTATTTTGGAGGGAAAATCTTTTTTTTTGAAATGAAAGAATACCAAAAGACACTATTCTATTTTTATATATATATAGATTATGAGGGTAATTCGTTGTTATTATTGAAAATTTTGATTTTTTTGGTTGAAAAAATTGTCTTATAAGTCAATTATAAAAGACAAAGTAGTCTTATAATTAACTTATAAAAGTTGTAAATGTATAAATTATGAGAGTAATTCGTTGTTATTATTGAAATTTTTAATTTTTTTGGTTGAAAAATTTGTCTTATAAGTCAAAAGTAGTCTTATAATTAACTTATAAGAGTTGTAAATGTGTAAATTATGAGATTAATTTGTTGTTAATAATGATTTTTTTTTTGTTAAAAAAATTCAACTGAAATTATTCTGAATCTAATGACTGATTTAAAATAGACATGGGCAAACCGGAACCGGAACCGGGCGGAACCGGAGAACCGAACCGGAATCGGAATCGACAGAACCGGAACCGGCGAGAACCGGAACCGGCGAGAACCGAAACCGGCCGGTTCACGGTTCAGTCTCGGTTCCTCTTTTCAGAAAATCGTGAACCGGCGGTTTTGGAACCGGAACCGGAACAGGGGAACCGGAATCGGGGAACCGGCGGTTCTTGCAGAAAATTCAAAAAAAATCGAATTTTGCCCGTTTTTTTTCAGCTTTTTCAGTCAAATTTGCCCATTTTTTTTTTTTTTTACTTTTTACACCTTTTTCAGTAATTAAAAAAAATAAAAAATAAAACAATCACTTACCTTTCACCTATAAATACAAATTCACCTCATTACATTTTATTTTCACAAAATTCTCTTAACTCTCTCTTACTCTCTCTTACTCTCTCTTAACTCTCTCTTAAGTTACTCTCAACTCTCAAGCTCAAAGCCTCAAATCACTCACCAACATTCATATTTTCAGCCATTATTCCATAATCCATCCTCATTTTCCATATTTTCATCCATTTTCATAGTCATACATATACTTACACACTAATACATACACCATCATGTCTTCTTTCCTTAGAAACTTAACAAAAAAAAAATGGGTAGCAAGAGCAAAAACAACCAACCTTCTTTATCTTCTCGACTACCACCACCACCACCACCACCACCACCACCACCACCAAATGATATTCCCTTTTATGATGGGGGAATATCGGGGAGAAATCAATGGGAAATTAATGAAGATGAGGAGGTTCAAGTTGGAGACCAACAATTTCCAATATCGCCTTTCATGTCACAACAACCACAATTTGTAGGAACTCCAAGTACTGAAGAAAGTGATGCACATAACCTACCACCAGTACCACCACCACCAACTGCACCAAGAGGAAGGGGTCGCGGTCTTCGTGGAGGCGGTCGACAAAGTCAACCTCATGAACCTAAAATTCGTGAACCGAAGTCCCCAATTTTTATTTGTCACTTTAGGAAGGAGCTCGGATTGGACAAACATGGTGAGGAGGTTTGGAAAGTGATATGTAACTATTGTGAAAATGTTTATACTTGGAGGGATGGCAATGGATACGGCACTTATACCAAGCATGTTCGAGTTCATCATCCTACCGAATTTGACATAGATCCAACTCAAACACAACTCCAAGGAGTTTCGACTTCTTCGATGGGCGCTTTAGGTGCGTCTTCTTCTTCTAACACTACATTTCATTATAGTGAACAAAACCATAGAAGAGGTATGGCAAAATTTGTTTGTGTTAAATGTCTTTCCTTTAGTTTTGCCGATGATGAATTCTATGAAGATTTTGCTAAACTCTCTCTTAACCCCGCTGCAAAAAGAATACCACGTAGAACTCTCACACGTGATATTGCAAAAATAGTCGGGGAATATAAATATGATTTAATACAAACATTTGCTAATTTATCTCAACAAGTTTCTATTTGTTCGGATATATGGAGTGATAACCGTTGTGAACATTTTTATATGGGAGTAACTTGTCATTGGATTGACAATTCTTGGACCATTCAAAAGAGATTGATTGCATATAGAGTTTTTGATGATGAGCATACCGCACACAATATTGCACTTAAACTACAAAGTATTTTACAAGAATATAATTTAGTAACTAAAATTTTTTCAATGTCTTTTGATAATGCTAGCTCTAATACTGCAAGTTTACCGGAACTAATTGGTATTTGTAAATCGGTATTAGGTGGAAAATTTTTTCATATTAGATATTTTTGTCATATTTTAAATTTATGTGTGCAAGATGATCTATCTGCTTTACAAGATTCAATTATTCCTATTAAACGAGGTATACAGTTTATTATGAGAAAAAGTTCCAATCAAAGAAAATGGAGAGACTATTGCAAGGCAAATGATATCCGTTCCAAAAAAATTTCAATGGATGTTACAACTAGGTGGAATTCTACCTATAAACTTTTAGCGGATTCTTTTCTTTATAAGGAACAAATTTGCTTGTTTTTGTCTTTCGTTGGTTACAAATAAACCCTATTTCCTCATCAATGGAATGCTTGTGGAAGCATGATCAAATTGTTGAAAAATTTCAAGGATGCCACTGTCATGTTATCCGGTACGTATTATCCTACTTCTAACTTAGTTGTTGATCATAGTACTATTGTTTCGGGTACATTTTGTGAATTTAAAAATGATTCCATAATTGGTCCAGCCATTGTTAGCATGAAGGAAAAATGGTTGAAATATTTTGAGACAATTCCAAGTATTTTTTTAATTGCAAAAATTTTAGATCCAAGGGTTAGAATGGATGGTTTGGAACAACTTCTTACATATTACTATCAAAATTTGTTTGATGCAAATGATCCCCGTTTTCCAAATATTGATCAAATATTGTCCGATGCGAAAAATAAATTTTTAAATGTTTTTAAAGAGTACAACTCAATTTATGGTGGTGCTAGTACAAGTGAGGCTCCTCCTCGTCAAACTAGCGAAACGAACAACTCTTTTTTGACTTCTTTTTATGAAAATAGAAAGCGCTCTAGAGGAAGCGGTTCTAATGCGGAATTTGAAAAATATTTGAACACGAAATTTGAATATGACGATGAGGTTGAATTTTGCATTTTACATTGGTGGGCCAAGAGGGCAAGTTCTTATCCTATTGTTTCTAGGATAGCAAGAGAAATATTTGCTTCTCCCGCATCAACGGTTTCGGTTGAGCACGCTTTTAGCATTGGTGGAAATATTGCGGATCCGCAACGTGCAAATTTAACTGTTTAAAATTTAGAAAATCAAAATTTGTTGAATGATTGTGTCAAAGCGGAGAAAAGAGATCAAGAGCCAAAGTTTTCCTCATCCGATGAAGATTTCTTTGATACAACATCGGAAAGTGACGAGAACAATGACACAATCCCAATGGCCCAAATGTAAGTTGATGTAATTTATATAGTTTAATTTGTATAATTTAATTTGTTGCTTTGTTTTATTTTATATATTAGGTTTTTTTTATTTAGATTAGATTGTTATAATTTAAATAAATATTGTAAAATATTAAGAACGAGGTTAAGGCTCCTTATGTCCTCCCTTACTTATAAAAGGGCAAGGTTGGTTGTCCCCCTCATTGTAACATTTTAACAATTATTAATAAAATTTAAGGGTACCGTCCCTTTTTCTTTTATAAAATATGTTAAAATAATTTGTTTATTATTCATCTTCATCCAAATTTGTTAGAATCTTAACAGTTTTGATGGCTTAAAAGAGAAGAAAAGGAAAAGGAAGTGACGAAGTGCACCGACCAAATTTTGGGGTTGCTTTGAATTTGGTATGGGCGGTCGCCCACATCTCTGGGCGGTCGCCCATGTGTGCAGAAGGCTTTTAAACGTTGCTTGAATTTGGCTATGGGCGGTCGCCCACCTCTTGGGCGGTCGCCCACCCAGACGATTTTCAAAAAAAAAAAAAAGGACAAAAAGAAACCGGGAAACCGGAACCGGCATCAAGGAACCGGAACCGGGAACCGGATTTTAGCGGTTCCGTCTCGGTTCCCCCCTTCCCCGGAACCGGAACCGGCGGTTCGGAACCGGAACCGGGAACCGGATGCCCATGCCTAATTTAAAATACTTGAATGTCAGTGACCAATATCTAATTCCCAAAGTTTCAGTGACCAAAATATAATTTGAATTTTGAAATTGCATCACTCGGTACAGTACGTTGTTGCTGTGTACGTGCAAAGAGGGCAAAGAAGGGCATTAACGTCATTATATCAAGAAAGGGTGTCTTTGAAATTTTCAAAATATTATTTCTTAAAATGGGTTTAAATCTCGCATGAGGGGCTCTGAAAAAAGTGGGCCTATATTTTATTATACATTTCGATTATTACAAAAAAAATATCATTGCACATTTTAAAACCTCACCTCACCTTTCCTTATCTTTCTAGGAAAAACACTTTTTTATGAGTCGGTCTGGAAAGAAACGCGTTTCTCCGTGCTTCTGGAGAAACGGGGCTTGTTTTGTCGCGCGACATAATAAGCCAGTTTCTGGATATACTTTCATCAGCTTCTGGATATCCAGAAGCTTTGGAAAGGATATCCAGAAGCTTTGGAAAGGATATCCAGAAACCAAATATTTTTTCTGGATATCCTTTCCAAAGCTTCTGGATATCCAGAACATTGAATATGGATATCCAGAAGCTTTGGAAAGGATAGCCAGAAAAAATATTTGGTTTCTGGATATCCTTTCCAAAGCTTCTGGATATCCAGAAGCTTTGGAAAGGATATCCATATCCAGAAGCTTTGGAAAGGATATCCAGAAAAAATATTTGGTTTCTGGATATCCTTTCCAAAGCTTCTGGATATCCAGAAGCTTTGGAAAGGATATCCAGTTGTGGTGGCTAAGTATGTCGCGCGACAAAACAAGCCCCGTTTCTCCAGAAGCGACGGAGAAACGCGTTTCTCCCCAGATTTTGTGCTTTTTTATTCAAAGATTAAGTTATAAACATATAGCTTTCTAAAAATAATAATTAAGTGTTTACTTCATCGTGCAAAACCAATTACTACTTCCGTCACTTGAAAATGAAAATACTAATTGCCCCAATTATTTAATGTAAAGTTGATTAAATTTTGAACAATGGTGATTTGTATTACTTTATATATCCAAATAAAAATTTAAAAATATTATTAATAATATTTTTAATGGTGGTCAAAGTTCAATCGCATTAACTACTAAAAAAGTGAACTATTTTTTCTAAATGAAGTGAGTTTAACTTTTAATACAAATTATAAGTGAAAAATGTATAAAAGTACAAAATTAATAGGCGAAACTTTCTATTTAAAATTATTAACATGAAATATATGAGGTGTTATGAGTAGAAAAAGTAAAAAATACGAGAGAAAATGAGGATGGAAAGTAGTAATTTAATCGATGTTGTAAATATAAAAAAATTTCATTTGAAATAATGTCAAGAGAACGGATCAAAATAAAAATTAGTGGCAAGTGAAATTGAAGGGAGTAAATGAATGTGAGGGTGAGCCCCTCCTCCACCCATAGTTGAAAAAAGGTCTGAGTTTTTTTTCTATTTAATGTCAATAAAAGCTAAACACACCATTATAGCTTGTGACATTATCACCGAGAGAGAGAGAGACTTCATTATCTCAGGCCCCAGAAAAAAAAAAAAAATCTTTCTTTTGCCATTGAATAACGATGACAATAATCTTTACAGTTATTTTGGGTTCAGTTGTTAAAGCGTGAGAAATCTCAGTAGCAGACAAAGGCAACACTGCATGACTGCAACAGAGACTCAGAGACTCATTAAAGGTAAAAATAATGTCTACTGTTTTTATTGCGTTCGAAAAGATACTAAAATGAGTATTGAACAAAAATTAAAAAATGTGTATAATTGCGTAATTGTTGTGAATATAAAAAGTGATTTAGTAGTGATGAGCTCGGATCTTTCAGATCGGGCCCAACACTCGATCTGGTCCAAAAGTTTAGTATGACGTGGCATACTTCAGACGCTCAGAGTCAAGGTCGTGGACAGATAGACCGTCAAGGTCAAGACCGCAATCCTCTCAGACCGTCACAGTCGTGACCGCGGGCATCCTGATCGCCAGTAAGGTGACAACGCCATCTCTGATCGCGTTAACCATATTGACCACTGACTTATACCAGACTCCCAGTTATCTCACCAGACTCCCGGTTAAAGTCAAAGCTTATTGGCAATTCATGTTTGGTTTCAAGACAGAACTGTTGGAATTGAATTATTATTATTATTATTATTATTATTATTATTATTATTATTATTATTATTATTATTATTATTATTATTATTATTATTATTATTATTATTATTATTATTGTTGTTGTTGCTATTGATGTTGCTGTTGCGACTGCTGCGGTTGTTGTTGCTGTTATTCTTATTGTTATTCTTGTTATTGTTATTCTTATTAGTGTTGTTATTATTATTGTTGTTATTATTGTTGTTATTGTTATTATTATTATTATTATTATTATTATTATTATTATTATTATTATTATTATTATTATTATTTGAAATAGGGTTTGTGATTTGTGTACATGATTTGGATTGAGGACAAAATAGTAGTTTGAGTTTGAGTCCAATGAAATGAATTCGATGAAATTGAACATTCCTCTCATTTTTTAATGAAATGATAAATTCCTTCATTTGATGGAATTGAACATTTTATTTTATCACTTTACCACGAATCAAACGGGACCTAAAAGAAGACCGGGAATTCTAATCTATGATCGGGAATCGTTGTACTATATCCGTAACTTCAATAGAGTATATAAACAATAAATTAAAGTCAATCTTGTTTACCAAACAAGGCCTAAGAACAAGAGAATATTCCTCAAAGACCCATCAGCATATTTTTAATGCTTTATAAATAAAGGTGAGGTATTTTAGTAATCCCACAAAGTTTCTTATGACAAAAATTCCTCAGGCTTCATTAGCGCTTGCTCATTCTTATGAGCCCTACACCAAAGTTTCAGCCAGCCAGTGGTGGAGTCATGATTTTCTTTTTTAATGGGGCAAAATTATTTTCAGTAAATAAAAGGGGGTAAATAAAAAATTAGTGCATTTATTACTTCACAAAAAGGGGGGCAAGCTTTAATAAATTCCGATACTAATAGTAAAAAAACTCAAAACAATTGTCTCGTAACGATAAAATGTGAGAGATTTGGGAGAGAGAAAAAAAAAACAAATCCAAAAACTCAAAAAAAATCAACCAAGCACCAACTCAAATCAACTAGTATAACTGTGAGAAGAATAAGAATAAGAAGAAGAAAAGAAATATTATTTCTTTATATTCCAATTTGAGTGGAAATTCATCTCGTTGTTTACAATGAAAGTTCCAATTTCCACTCCACTGTTCAATCCTAAATCATTCAACATTATAGATTACACTATTAAACCACCCCTTAATATATGAGATTAGTATCTATTTCATTTCTAATCTATAGTCACTTTTTAATTTAGTCCAAATTGTATTTGAGTGGAAATTCATCTTGTTGTTTACAATAATGAAAGTTCCAATTTTCACTCCACTGTTCAATCCTAAATCATTCAACATTATAGATTACACTATTAAACCACCCCTTAATATATGAGATTAGTATCTATTTCATTCCTAATCTATAATCACTTTTTATTTTAGTCCAAATTGTATTTGAGTGGAAATTCATCTTGTTGTTTACAATAATGAAAAGAAAATAGTATACATTTCGTAAGTGGATATGATGTACAAAAATAATCTTTCCTCTTGAAATTTAGGGGAACAAGTTAAAATGAGGGGGGGGGGGGGGTTGTGCACGCGCAAGTAGGCGAGTAATTGGGTGACGAGGTAAAACAAGAAACGGTGAAGGAAAGGAGAAAAGAAAGCCTGCGCCTTTGACGCTGCCCAAATGGGTCCCACCACCACATACATATTTTTCTCTCTTTATTTAGTAAGGCAAAGCAAAGGCCCAGTTTATGCCGACAGAAAAAGCCCTCATGTTTATGATTAAATAACAAAAATGCCACATATCTGACTATCTGAGTATCTCCCCCACTTTTTACGTTGCACTCTCAGACAGACTACTACTTAAGCATACTTTACCTGCGCACGAGTCTTTAAATTTACATTTACTCTCCGTTCCACGATATCAATTCAATTAAATGAGCATACGAATTAAAAAAAAAAGTAAGTGAGAAAATTAATTAATGAAAGAAGATATTATAAATAAGAAAAATAAAATAAGAGAGAGAATGATTGAAAAAAATAGTAATTTGATTAACGTTTGTAAAAAAAAATTATTTTAGATAACATCAAGTGAAGTGAGATAAACCATAATGAACATTGATATCAAGTAAATTGATGGAACTACTATTTTCGATAATATTTGTTAAAATTGGGAAGAAAAAGGATAACTGATACTCCCTCCGTTCCAGATCAAGGGTTTTCGAGAGAATTTCACGCTTCTTTCTTAAGAATTTTTTTTAAAAAATGAATAAAAGTTAAATGTGGGATAGGGAAAAGTAGTTAATGGTTGATTTTTTTGTAAATATGTTAACTTTATAAGGGTATAATGAATAGTTTTTTTGTAATATGAGGTAGGGAATAGTAGTTAATAATTGGTTTTTTAATAGAAGAGAGAATGAGTGGGAGAAATAATAAGTTAATGATTGATTTTTTTGTAAATATGTTAAATTTATAAGGGTATAATGAATGTTTTTTTTTTTGTAAATATATTAAATTATAAGGGTATAAATATATTCAAAAACTTGCCATTCAAGGAAAGTGACTCTTGGTCTGGGACGGATCAAAAGGGAAAGTAGGACTCTTGATCTGGGACGGAGGGAGTATAATGAAAGGGGATACCTTCCTCCTATGGGTGTAATTTGTTCGGTTCAAATCGTGGTTCGCAATCGAATCAAACTAAACCAATCGGTTTAGTTAGGTTTTCAAGCAATATTGATTTGTTTCGATTTCAAAAATTGTCAAACCATTTGATTCGATTTGATTTGCGAACTGGACCCCTAAACCACGGTTCGATATCGCGAGATCGAACCACCAAACCGTTCAATATTAATCGTATATATGCATATCTTTCAATTACACTTCAAATTTAGATTTGAAAATTCCTAATTCTATTAATGGATTTTATGCCATAACCCCCTTTTTTTTTTGGTTAATCTTCCTGTAATAATTTAATTCACTATTTAGCACGTACCATTACAAGTACCAAATGATATGTTGTTATCATAAACATTGAATCACAATTTTAATATGTGTTTAAATATTGAATCTGTTCTTTATGTTATATCTGAAAAATTTAAACAAACATAATAATGAATTGTGTAGTCTGAAACCATGTTATAATTAATGGTTTAAGTAATATTTTATTTTATATTTTGAACCGTGGGTTAAACCGCAGCTCAAATCGTAAAATTAAACCGTAATTCGAACCAAATAATGGCGGTTTGATTCGATTTATTTTGATTTTTTTTCATAATTCAGTTCAATTTTAAAAAATTTCAAATCAATAACTAGTAGTTTAATTTGTAAATTGACCTAAAACGAATCAAACCCGAAGCATTAACACCCCTGCCTCCTCTACTCTCTTATCACTGTCATATAATGAAGCAAAGGTTCATAGCTAAGTAGTCCCCCTCAAACACAACACGTGGGAGATTGATCTTTCATTTTCTTTCATTTTTTTCAATTCTTTTGTTTTCATCACAAATTTAATTTGAAAGTGAACCATCGAAACCCATATTATCTATTTTCCATCTAAACACATAGTTATAATTATAAATAATACAATACTCTGTTTGTTCTTTAATAAATGTTACTCTCTTCAATCTTGATCTAAGACTATGTCCAATAGATGGTTGAGGGAGGGAGTTGAGAGGGAGTCAATTGGTTGAGTAGGGGTAATAAGGGGTTGAATGGGGGGTAGTTGAAGGAGGTAGATGAAAGGTTCCAACCGAGTTGAAGGAAAAAAAGTGGGGTCCATCTATGCCACGTGTCTCGATCCTATTGGGCCGGAGTGGGAGAGTGTAGCTCACACGCGGAAGAGGCGAGTAAGCTGAAACGTTTTGCCTTTTTTTCCTAAGCCGTCACTTGTCACGCTCTGATTGGTCCGTACTTTATCATTTTTTCACCCAATTATTTAAGCTCAATTATCTCATAATAAATGATTTAAAAAAAAAAAACAAAAATCACCAAAATTCATCATTTTTTTCCCTACAAATTGATATAAGTTTCATTTGATTTGGACACAAAAAAAATACTCATTTTTCAATTTGAGTTAAATTATCACCTAGTAAATTAATTTTTTTTTAATTTTTTTTTTTCACCAAAATTAACCATTTTTTTTTCCTACAAATTGATATAAGTTTCATTTGATTTGGACACAAAAAAAAAACACTCAAAGTAGTGGGATATAGAATGATGAGTTGAGAGGAGTTGAATTTTAAACTAAACTAGCTTATTGTGGGGGGTGTAGTTGAGAAAGTAGTTGAATGATTAAATGAATGGAGAGAGAAGATGAGGTGTCGTAATATTAGGGTAGTTGAATGTTTTTTGATAGTTGACCTATTGGACATAGCCTAATATCTAATGTTTTTAATTTGATTTGACACCGCATTGATTAAGTAAAAATAAATATTGTAATTATGAAAAGTAAATTAAGACAGAGAAAGTGGGTAGAAAATTTTTATTATGAAAATAACAAGTGAATATCATTATCTATTTTAAATAATAAAACAACTAAAAATTTTAGACTAAAATAAATTAAAAAGGGAAGTTAGAAGGTTAAACCGAGACAATCGAAACAGAGGGAGTAGTTCTTTCTTTCTTTCTCTCGTAATAATGTAACATTTTTATTTTATTTTAATACGAATGAATTTGATCATTAAATACAATTGACTTGGCAATTGGGTCGGATTGAATTGGGTTCAATAGGGTTAAAGCGGGGTTGAAACGAGTAATACATGTTACAACCCATTTAACATACGGGTCAAATGAGGCGGGTCGACTCGAATAATCCGATAAGCTCAATTATTTTTTTTTCTTTTGAATTACTCAGCTAGAAAAAATAATTTTCAAAAATAAATTAATTTTTTTGATCCGACGATGGGGTGGGGATGTGGTGGGGGCAGGGGGTGGTAGTAGTGAGTGGGGTGGGGCGGGGGTAGGGTGGGGGGTAGGGGTGGGTTTGGGCCGGGGGGTGGGGGGGGGTTTGGGCCGGGGGGTGGGGGTTGTTAAAACTAAATTTAAAATGATTAAATTTTTTTTTACCTGACGGGGAGGGGGTGGGGTGGGGTGGGGAGGGTAGGGGGTGGGGTAGGTTTGGGTGGTATGGGAGTGGGCGGGGGAGGTTAAAAATAAATTTAAAATGTTTAAATTTTTATTGACCCGACAGACCGGGGGGGGGGGTTGGTGTTTAGGGTGTGGCATGAAAGAGCCTATGAATGTTATAATCATTTCTTTCTTGGTTTTGAGGGCTTAAATGCCTATGTTTGCTACTCTGTAACACTGTGGATTGGTCAATGACTAACTCCGTATAAATTCATACATCTTACAGAAGTTTGCCTTTTAAATTTTTCATGCGACACAAACGCACCAAAATGACATTGGGTTGGGTGGGGTGTGGTGTGGGGTGGGTGGGTGTCACGACTCTAACTCTAAGTTCTATGTTGAGTCATGCTTAATCATATATTTGGAGTGCAATTCAATTAAATATATGTGTTGCATTTGATTGATAACAATTATAAGTGTTAATTAGTAAGTTATAAATAATATGCTATTCTAAATATATAAATAAAATAAAAATAATTAAGTAATGTGTAAATGAAAATATTAGGAGAGATGAGTGAAAATATAATATTGAAAAATTAATTAAACATTTCATTATAATGCTTTGTGCTTGAGTGTAAATGGAGTAACTTAAAGGATTTAATGAGGGAATTGGTTAAATATTGGAGGAGCTTTAGTGGAAAATTGGAATGTTTATCCTTTGAAATTTAACTAAGGAAGCCTCATTTTTTCTTCTTCATCAGCTCAAGTCTTCATCGTCCCATGAAATTCCAAAACCCTAGTTTTTCCTTCCAAAAATCATAACAAATTCTATTCCTTTTCGTTTCTTGATTTGTTCGCGTATTATCGTTCGTGGAGTCGACGAGATCGTATCTATCCGGAAAAAGAATTTATTATTTTTGAATTATTCCGATAAGTTATTATAATTTCTTCCAAATAATTGTTCATTCATTATTTAAGTTGATATTTTGTTGTATAAGAATGATTTTTGTAATTTAGAACCAATTTTATGGGAGTTGGAAAATTTAGAAAAATATTGAACTAAAATTGATTGTAGTAAGGTGCTTTATGTTGAAAGAGAAATGGTATAATGGTTATTGGGTTGTTAATGGCTTAATTGAAAGAATTGCATGTGGTTTAGTTCATTTTGCTTTGGGTAGAAGGTAGGGAAATGATTGAAATGAGTATGGAAAGGGTTAATATAAAGTGTGTCGGTGTTGGTACTAGTTTGGGTGGTCTAATAAACAGGGGAAAAAGAGTATATCATATTTGGAATTTGTTGCTGATGTTGTTCAGTTCGAAATCTGATTTCTGGTGCAGGGGCACGAGTCGTGCCATGTAGGGGAGACGAGTCGTGCCATAGGGGACGACAGGATCTGGCTGTACCAAAAAGGGGCACGATTCGTGCCCTGGCCAGTTTTGTGAACTTGTTTTTAAAGCTATGTACTCCCTCCGTCCCACAACAAGTGACACACTTTGCTATTTTGGGCGTCCCACTGATAAGTCACACTTCCTAAAATGGCAAAGAATCTTTACTATTTCCTCCACTCATTCTCTCTCCTACATTATTTTAATACTCACAACACCATTATAATTTACTATTCTCTCCACTCATTCTCTCTCCTACTCAACTATCTACACTCACAACACATCAACCTTTTCACTTTTTCCTTAATTCCCGTGCGGAACAGTAACTGTGTCACTTGTTATGGGACGGAGGGAGTATGTATTATTTTATAACCTAGTTACCAACCAATGGAATACTACAATCAAAGTACAATGTATGAACAACAAAAGAAGGTATTAACATTTCAATTGTGATCATTTGAAGATGTTTAAATGATTGGTTAAAGTAGGTTGGAACCATTGAACCTAATTTGGTTATTATCATTATACTATTGTTGATACATCATTGAATGATTATTATAAGTGTGTAGTCCTTATGTGTTACACCTTATGCATTGTTTGACATCTTTGTGATGTGCTGAGCTAGGGTTCCCTACTTTGGAATCCTAAGTTGAATTGAATTGGTTCAAGGATGGTTTAGCCTTAGTGCTACTTGTTGTTGATACTTGTTATCATTGTGCTATCATTGTGATATGCTATATTGGTATGGTTCCCTACTTTGGAATCATCCATTGATTGTTTAAGCAAGTAGTGATTATTGTGCTTATATTTAAAAGTCCAGCTGGTACTTGATTGTTCGGGCAGTGGTATGGGATTATAATGGCACCCGAGCCGAGTTCATTATGATCCATACACTGGTTTCCCATTGTTTCCCCCATCCATTGGCCATGGTTTGGGTTGTTGTGGACTAGCTCAAGGGAAGTCTAGTTGCACATTTGGATATGACTTTGTGTCATAGTCCCTGTTTGTTGTTACTGTGATTGGGTTTCGAAACCGCTTCTTCAGCTGTTGATGCTGCTCAGATTGGGATATCCACTTGTGATTGTTATATCCATTTGGGATTAAACCTTGGCTCAGTATCCTTCTAAGTGTTACATTAATGCACTTAAGTGATATATATATATATATATATATATATATATATATATATATATATATATATATATATATATATATATATACTCCTCCGTCCCACTATACTTGACACTTCTTTCCATTTTGGGCCGTCCCACTATACTTGACACCTTCCAAAAATAACCAAGTTTTTATATTTTTATATTCACTCTATCCCACCACTCATTCTCTCTCTTCATTTTCTATCACATATTTATTCAACCAACACTACTATTTACCCCACTCATTCTCTCTTTTCATTTTTCACCACACATTTTTTTTATTTTATTCTTTTTCCTTGGTTTTTGAACCCACCCCTTGGGTGTCAACTACAGTGGGACGGAGGGAGTATATATTTATATATATATATATATATATGATGAGATGTTGTTATATACTTTCATACTATGATTGTATATCATATTGCTGCATACTCCCTCCGTCCCATTAGTATTAGCACAAACACTGTTTGCGCGGGAATTAAGGAATATGATATTTTAATAAAATGTTGTTAGTGTAAAAGAATGAGTGGAGAGAGAATGAGTGGAGGGTGTAATAAATTATAATGGTGTTGTGAGTATTAAAATAATGTAGGAGAGAGAATGAGTGGGGTTGGGTGAATATTTTATTAATATAAAGTTTCCTTTTTGGGAGTGTGCGGATATTAGCGGGACGCCCAAAAAGGAAAGTGTGCTAATATTAGCGGGACGGAGGGAGTATATAATAACTTATTGAGATTTTTCCACCCCGTCCTTTTATTGCTTTCTTAGATAGAGCCGAGCCAGGGGCTAAGCTACGTTGAGCAGAGTGGGCGCCTAGTGGGGATTATTTTGAGAAAGATATTTTGTAAGGTTACATTACGTAGATGTATAACCTGGGTAGTATTTCGAGACTATAGTATGTTGTCCTTATTTTGCAACTATTTAAGGATTGTAAATATTTTTCAATTTGAAAACTATGTTTCTTGGTTTGTAAATACGTTTGTGTTGTAAAGGGTGTAATTGGTTGGAAGTGGAGTGAGTTGAGTTTTGTTTTAGAGTGAATGAATTTTCTTATAATAATAGTAAGTTAGAAAAGTTTCTTAAACTTTAAACAGGTTTTAAAGTGATAACTTTTAGAAATGACATTTCGAAAATTTTTGTTTTAAAAGGCGTCTTCAGAGCGTGTCCCGACGTGGGCTAAGTAGGTCCCCGATTTGGGACACGTCAGTGGGGGCAGGGGTAGGGGTGGGACGGCAAGGGGTGGGGGTTGTTAAAAAATAATTAATTTTTTTTTGACCCGACGGGGGAGGGGGTACAGGTGGGAGGGCAGGGGGGTTGTTAAAAAAAAATTAAAATGATTAATTTTTTTTTGTCCCAAGGGGGGTGGGTGGTAGTTGGGGGGCGGGGGAGGGATGTTTGATTAGCGAGGCTCTCCACTGTGACATAAATAAATGTTGCAAATGTTTCAATCTTGTTACAGCGGGTTGAGACGCGTTGACGAGTTGACCTGCTTTAATCCGCTAAATTTAACGGGTTAAAGCGGGTAACTCGTTTCAACCCGAAATTGTTAATGAGTTGGGTCGGGTTGGGTAATTAGCGAGTTAGGTTTAGCGGGTTCTTGGGTAATGGATAAAAATTGACAAGCCTAAATACAATCACTTTCTCTCCCTCATTTTAAATTTAATTAAAATATTTAACTTAAAAATATAACTCAAAACTCATTCATACTAGCATAAAAATACGATAATTATTTAGAAACAGAAAAATCTATACTTTCTACGTTTCATTTCAAATGGGAGCAAATTTTTAGGCATGATGATTAAAAAAAAAGTAAAGTAGAAAAAAAATGTTGTGAAGATGAAAAATAAAATATAAGAAATAATAAGTGAGAGAAATAGCAAGTTGATTAGTGTTTTAATTAAAAAAGTAAAGTATAAAATAATTATTAGGAAATAGTGAGTCATTTTGGAAAATACTCCCTCCGTTTCAAATTGTTTGTCCCATTTGACTTTTTTGTTGAACTTTGACCACAAATATATGACAATTTAATTATGTTCATGAAACTCTAAAAATTTCTATTGATTCACCATTAATAATATTATCAACAACAACTTTTAAAATTTCATGAACATGATTAATCTTTCATAAATTTATGATCAAAATTCAATAAAAAAGTTAAATAGGACAAACATTTTAAGACGAAGATAGTAAGATTTAAGGTAAGACAGACTAAAAAAACAAAATATGTGCTTTAAAATTTAAAATTAGAGGGATTGGTACGGAGTATCTTTTCATGTAAATGTATACAGGGGGAGTAACTTTAATCAACGTATGTTTGTCTGGAGTTTGTGGGGGATAGGAAAACAAAAAACAGTGTAAAGATGATATCGATCCCCCGGATTTATCGTACCCTTTTATCATACTCTTCATCTCTCCTTTTCATTTCTTGTTTTTTTCTTCCATTAATTGACCTTTCTTTCATTTCTTCCCTCCCCGCCCGTTCACTGCGTTGTCTACATTTTGACTTGACTAGCATTAACGGTTTCCTTTTATGTTTTCATTTCTTACTATTTTTATGCCCTCCCTTAGGGTCATTTTGCATTAAAAATATTATTTTTTTATAATATAAATTTGATTTTTTATTTTATTAATGATTGATAAAATGTCACTAAAATTAAATCAATTGATCTATAAAACTCGACCTACATTATAAACTAATATCGGATATCAACTGCAACATCTAAGAAAAGGTTGTGAAAAATATGTATGCATCCGTCCTATAAAATGAATGTTTATTTAGTTTTTAAAAATAAATATAGGCACAAAATGGATGCCTATTTTATTTTATGCATAAAATTGTCTCAAATAAATGTTTATTATTTACCTTTTTCTTTTCTCTTTTGTTTCTTTGTATAGTTACAAAAATAAAAGTTTATGAGCAGTAATATTTTATATATTAATTTTTTAAAGAAGATAAATATTTTTATAATAATTCTTAAATAAAAAATATATATTCATTTTGGGATGGAGGAAATATTATTTATTTATATGATAGATGGAGTATGTAAATTTGTTAAAATATTTCATTAACTAGAGTCAACAACTACAAGTTTTGCTGAAAAAAAATCTATTTAATTTGTTATCGATTTAATTGATAAGATGGATCATGATAATATCTGTTAAAAATGGGCCCAAAGTGGGGAAGATAATGTTGGGGATGATTTAGGACTTGTTACAAACTAATCTCCATAGTTGTAATACATGCAATGACGCTTGTGCTATGATTGGGAAGACTTGGTGTGAAAATTTGATATACTCCCTCCGTCCCGTTTATAGCTTCACCAACCATTTTGAGTATGACACGCAAATTAAGAAAAAAGATAAGTGGAGAAAGTGTTGTGAGTGTAAAAGTAAAATAAGAGAGAGAATGAGTGAAGAGAATAGTAAATTTGAATAGTGTTGTGAGTATAAAAGTTAAATAGGAGAGAGAATGAGTGGGTGGAATAGTAAAAATTCTTTGTCATTTTAAAAAAGATGAAGCTTTTAACGGGACACCCATTTTGACAAAAAGTAAAGCTATCAATGAGACGGAGGGAGTATATTGTTTAGCCCCGACCTAACATTTTAACATTTTAAATCAAATTTTAAATCAAGTGATAACTCTATATGGTATCAGAGTTCAAAGTTTTGAGTTTGATTTCACACGCTTGCGATATTACCTGAATTTATGTGTGCAAAATTGCACTATGTCGATATGCCCGAATATGTGACATGTTTGATATTGGTATGACCGAAAAATGTGACATGTTTGTAATCTCATCACGTGTGCGATCGGGTCACACGTGGGAGGGAGTGTGTGAACTTGATATGGCACGCCCGAAAAATGTGACATGTTTTTAATCTCATCACGTGTGCGATCGGGCCACACGTGATGAGAGTGTGAAAATTTGATATAAATTGTTTAGCCCGATCTAACAATTTAAGTTTTTAGTCGAGTGATAACTCTACGCTTAATACCTAATGAACTCGGTAATTAATCGGTACTGAGCTACTAAAGTCACAAAATTAGTGATGACAAAAAACCCGAATCCGTCCCAAACTCCAAAAGACCCGCCCCTAATAGGCCGGGTTTGGGATGCAAATTTAAAAATTCGTCGGATTTTTGGAGGGTTCGGGTTTACCCCGCCCCGATATATATGAAATTACTTAAATGCCTTTATAGAAAATTACTTAAATGTCCCGAATATATAGGAAAAACTAGAGGGATCCTTGAATTATGAGTGTTTTATAAAAAAATTATTTAAATAATTATCGGGGCAAATTAAATGGAACGAGCTCGAATAACACATAACACGGGACAGGACGGGTTCAGGTTGGCAGATCACTATAGGCATCCCTACGCAGAATCAATGGATCTGCATGTCCTTCAACATGTTAGAGTTGACAAACGAAGAGCCTCCAAATGAAATTAAACTAAATTGACTAGTCCTAAAACTACTTTGACAACACATAGCTTGCTTTATTTATCAACACCGGCCAAGAGTCTTGTCATTTTCTCAACTATAGGGTTTACAATTCTCCAAACCTAACTCAGTTTTTCGCTTTCAATAATACTAGACATCCTCTAATGAATTTAAATTACATTTTACATATACCATATCAATATTAGTATTTTTCCGTCTCAAAATAAATGCTCAATAAATTTTCAAATTCGTTTTTGAACATTCATTTATGATTTTATTAAGTATTGGCCATGTCAGGTAGGTTTTGAGTAGTTGTGTCGGGCGAGTTGCCAAGTCGCGAGTTGAAAATTATATCTAACTCATATGAGGTAAGCTATGCTAGGGTTAATGAAAAGTTTACAAAATTTTACTTACAAATACAATTGGCAAAATTTAATTAGATGTAGAATTAATTAGTAACAAGCCTACAAACACAACATTCAATCAAATACCCTCATTTGGGCAGAGCATGATGTAGAACAGTGGAGGTAGGGTGAGCACGTAGGGTAGGAGATGTTACAACTCGAAAATTATTTTTTCTTAGATGGGCCCCTATGCTGGTTTAAGAAGGCTTTTCAGAGGAACATAAGTGGGCTAGAAGCCCAAAATATAGCCCAATATTCAAGGACTTTTGAATAGGTCTAGTGTCGGCCCACGTGAGAGCTAGTCTTTCCTAAAATGGGTGTGAACACAGATTACCATACTAGTATAAATTTTAAAATGTAATATTCCCTCATTTCTGTAATAAATAATAAATGTTTCGGGTTTTTTTTTTTTTAAAATTCTTATCAAAATAAATGATACAAAATTCAATAAATAAGAAAAAAAATTTAGTACATTTTTAATATTGTACAATTAATATACTAATATAAACAATTCATACACATTTCTAAAAAATACAAATCAAATGTAATGTAAGCTGGGGTTAATTCGTTTTTGATTGTTTTTTCAAAGCATTAGATTATGTATCTCGAGAGTAGTATGAGATAAAAGGTCTTTCTGATTTTTCTTATCTATCGGGAGTCCAGTTCAGCGTCACAAACTTTTTTGCTTTCACACCGGAGATCTAGTAACAATCTTTCTGTTATGAACGAGAGAAAAAAAAAGATTCTGGGATTTCCCTATTGGTCTAGGGGAGTTTTTGCCCAAGAAGACATGGTCCCAAGCCGAGACTTGACCCGCTCGATTTTTTATCACTTGAACCCGTTAGGAATATCACTTGAACCCGTTATTCCTAACGTGCCTATATACAATGAACTACTAACTCCCTCACTAACCCACTAACAATGAATAAATAAAATAAATCCAAAAATACTAAATTAAAATTTAAAAAATAGAAAAATAACATTTTCCCACCTCAATGATGCCAGATGGCTAAAATTACATCTAGTAATCACGGAGCAATTGCCCGATATCCTGAAAACGTTTATTTGCATGTCCATGACAAATTTCATGTCATTTCAAAATTTTTACTTTTAAAACTAAATTACACTGTTAAATCAAAACGAAACCTACCCAAATCTACTAACACAAATATAATGATTGATTTCCTTCTCAACATCTCATTGAATCTAAATGAAACCTGTAAATGGATCGATCCGGATACAACCGGAGGTCTCACTTTAGGAATATTTATGAATTATGGGGACAAAGAAAAGGTCATTTCACCTACAAGAGTCATTATTCACAATTAAGCTATAACGACATTACCTAATTAAATGCAATAATAACGTTTTGTTTGTGATTTGTGAAACATAATTCCACTTGTATTTCCAAAGTCTGGTGGACCATATTGCAATTGACACCTTCATTTTCTTTGCTTTTTTCTCCTCTTGATTTTCCCAGAAGTTTACACACCTTCAATTTTGACCGTTTACGACTCGCCTGAGTCTACCATTATCTCCCGCTTCTAATATACTCACTTCATACAAAAAATAAAATAAAAATTATAATAATAAAAAACCCTCTATTCCAAAAAATGACCACTTTCTATTTAAAAATTAAAAAAAAATTCAATTGAGTCAAGCATATGATTATGTTTTTTTTTTTTTTTTTTTTTTTTTTTTTTTTTATACTATGTTTCAAGCTAAGCTAGAAAGCAAGAAGAGAGATCAAACGATAGGCATCATAAAATGTGAGACTTGACTAATTGACTTTTACTGCTGAGCCACTTTTTTGTAAACATGATTATTTATGATCCATATGTGAACAAAATTTTGAATAATGCTAACTTATTTTATGTGATCAATAATTAGATATGGGCAATTTCCAACTGGTCCAGATATTGATTTGTATATAAGCAAGCCTTTAATTTAAGCCCAAGTAATGGATCGATATGATCTGCACCAAAGGACTTTTTGCTACATGCTTTTAATTTTCTTTGGGCCCGTTTAGCTTTAATTAACACTTACTACATTAAATAAAAAGAATAATAATCGAAAATACTTCCTCATCCGTCCCATAGTCTATAGCAAAAATATTTTATAATTTTAGTATAATTTTATTAATGTACAAGTAATTTATTCAAATAAAGCACATTTTTGAAAGGATAAAATACACTATTTATTATTCATACGGTTGTGCCTTTTACGGATACAATTTACTTTAAGAATACTATTATTATTTATACTCATATTTAACTATTAATATCACTTTTAATATAAGTAAAAGGAAAAGGTAACGAATGAGAAGATTATATAGTCTTTATTTGACGTTATAGATTTCAGGTTTTTTCAAATTTTCTCAAGTGGCATAACCATAAGTTTCTTCCCTTATAATCTACTTTAGAAATATTATTATTTGTACTCCTATCCTATAGTCATATTTATTTATTAATACCATTTTTAATATAAATAGAATTATAAAAAAAGGAGAAGAATACAAGGTGTCTTATAGTCTTCTAATAAATTCTCCTTAATAAATGATAAATATTTTAATTGTTATAACTTTAAATAAGTTCAAGAGAGGAGGGACATGATGATTTGGAATTACGTGGCGTTATAGTTGTAAGATTTTTTAAAATTTATCCTAATGGTTTAATGGTTTAAGATTATTATTATCAGCAACCCAAACCCAATCCAACCCAACATTAAATATTATTTCTCTTTCTGCCACCTATCCAACTCATAATCTCAACCCAACTCTTTTACATTTTATCTTTCATCACCAATCCAAGGTAAATACTAAATACAGGGAACCAAATATACAGGGAACGAAAAATTCCAACCCTGCCCTTGTCCGTCTCTTGTGTGTATACACGAGATGTCATCTATCATCTCGTGTATATTTACACGAGATGGAAAGAACGCTGCCCTTGCACGTCTCGTGTAAGTTTACACGAGATGTAATCTATCATCTCGTGTATATTTACACGAGATGTTTCTTTAACTTCAATCGGTTCTTTCAATTCGTTCATTTTTCTTGAACTTCAATCTGTTTCCTTTTCTGGAATTTCCCCAAGAAACTTGAAATAGCTTATAGCCCCACTGGGTTATTGAAAACTCTTTCAATTCTGTAATCTGAGTCCATTTTCTTGATCTTCAATCGGTTCGGTATTCTAGGGTTTACTGCATTTTCTTTAACTTCAATCGGTTCAGTATTTTAGGGTTTACTTCATTCTCTTGAACGTCAATCAGTTGGGTTTTCCTACAATTTCAATTTTTTGCAGAGATTTTTCAAGAAATCTAAGAAAGTGATGGATGATGGACTTGGCCGGAGAGGGCGAGACCAGGTGAGGAAGACGATGGAGGGAGGGAGCGAGCAATGGTGTTTTGCGTTTAGAGAGATAAGGTCTCGTCTAGAGAGAGAGAGAGAGTAGTGAGCGACAGAAAAAAAAATTAAGTATATAAATGAGTATTTTGGTAATTTACATAGTTTCCTGTATTTTTTGTTCCCTGTATTTAACCATATCCCCAATTCAATCCAACTTATAATATCTCTTATTATTACTTTTAATATATTAATATCATCAATACTAATTATATTTTTTTATCATGTAATAAGTTTATAAACATGTATTTGACTACTATTACACAAGAAATATTATCATATAGGAAAAAATACAATACAAGTACTAGAATTATGAAATAAACTTGAAATTATAAAATACTTGAAAAGATAAAACAAAAAATACATGATAAAATAAAATTATAAATTTGGTGTCTATTTATAGAGAATAAAAAAATAAAAATTTTGGTGAACTTATTTTTTATTTTAAATAAAAAGTAAATATATTTATAGTTATATTTTAAAAAATTGAAAAAAAAACACCTTCCAATTAATTAATGCCACGTGGCTGAATGAAACACCAATGTTGGCCCAGGACCCTGTTCGGTTGACCGACGACGTTGACTGATGGCTCTAGTCTAACTAGACTTGTTCCTTTGATTTTTATATTTATAAATTTCATAATAATAGAAATTCAAAAATGACTTAATTTTAAGAGTAACTCTTGTAAAAAATTAATTTTTTAAAAAAAATCTTATAAAAAAACTAATTTTCAGGATCGTTCATCACTCTTATTAGTTAAACGTGGTGTTTTAAAACTAGTTTTTTTCTTATATTACAAAAAAACTAATTTTTTACAAGATTTTGACTAATTTTAAATGGAAATTTTAATATTTTACTGCTTTGAAGTTTATTTGGAGTTGGAATATACTCCCTCTGTCCCATTAGAAGCTTCACCTTTTGTCAAAACGGGTGTCCCGTTAAAAGCTTCACATTTTTTAAAATGGCAAAAAATCTTTACTATTTCACCCACTAATTCTCTTTCCTACTTTACTTTTACACTCACAACACCAATCAATTTTACTATTCCCTCCACTCATTCTCTCTCTTATTTTACTTTTATACTTACAACACTATCTCCACTAACTTTTTTTCTTAATTTGCATGTCATGCTTAAAAAAGGGTGAAGCTATAAACGGGACGGAGGGAGTATATGATATGATCCATAGTAACGCTCTTGGCAAGTTAGAGCTTCATGTTTTACATCTATATCTATATATATATAATAACAAGGTTTTGGTAAATAAAGGAGGTTTGAGGGGCGTTTTAGTCTTTTTACGCCATGGCAAACTTGCAAAAAAATGGGCTGAATTGATATGTGGCAAGTTGTGATTGAGTTGTTTTTTTTTTGTTTTTTTCTTGTTTTTTTGGAAATTTGGACATGTGTCAACCGTGTGGTGGAGGGCATTTTGGTCATTTCACTGGCGAGTTCATTTCACGCGCGGACAAGGACGCGTGAAGGCAGACAAATTGGTTTTTTTTTTTTTTTGGTTTGGACACTTGGCGTTTTCTTATTGACTGATTGAATTTTTGTTTTTTTTATTTTTAACCCATTTCTTTTACCTAAATTATTTTATAATAAATTAATTTTTTAAATTTTTTTTACACCAAAATTCATAAAAAAAAATCCTCTTTAAATAGAGACTATTTTCATTTGATTTGGACACAAAAAAAAAAAAAATCAATTTTTTAAAATAGAAATTTCTTAATTATCCTTTGTTAATTTTCCTTCTTCATTTTTCAATATGTTTTGAGTCAAATGTGAAGTATTTTTTTTAATTATAAATGATAATGATAATAATATTAATTTTACCAATTATAAAAATAAAGAATATAAAATAAAATAAAATTAATGGGGTATGTGATAATGAGTTGGAATGGGTAATATGGTTATTGGGTTTATTTTAATTTGATACATCAAACAATTTATTTATTTTATTTAAAAAAAAATTGAAGCATATTAAATAAATTATTAATGAAGACGAATATCGGGAAAGATCGTCATCATTTTTAAAATTTTGATTGAAGTGCATGTTAATATTCTAAGAAATATAGATAGTAGAAATTGGTATTTTAAAATAGGGTGACGAAGAAGTGGGTTGGTTTGGGTTTGATGAGGTAGTGGAGGGTTTGGAAATTTTTTTTTCATTTAACACAATTGTTGAATTATTTCTTGGACATTTATTTGAGAAATGAGATAATTAGTATAATAAAATTTTAGTCCAAAATTAGATTAGTTTCTTGGTTTAATTTTTTTATTAATTTAAGACGCATAATAGAAGTGAATATAATATATTTTTAAAAATAAGCATAAAATAATTAGTTATAACTCCCTATCTCTCTCTATATATAAAAATACTTGCATAAGTTTTAAAATAAACGATGGCACATTTGTAGTTACTTGGTTAGGATTGAAAATCTATGAACAATTACCCAAATAAAGTGGATAGTAAATGATTTATTTTGTTTTTTATTTTTTTATTGGTTAAAATTATGAGAGTCGTAAATTACACGGGCCTAAAGAGGCGCGTGAATGCATTAGGGGTATTTTTTTTCATTAATTTAAATCTCATATTAGAAGTGAATATAATATAGTTTTAGAAATAAGCATAAAAGAATTAGTTATAAATAGCTATCTCTCTCTATATATAAAAATACTTGCATAAGTTTTAAAATAACCGAGGACACATTTGTAGTTACTCGGTTAGGATTGAAAATCTATGAACAATTATCCAAATAAAGTGGATAGTAAATGATTTATTTTGTTTCTTATTTTTTTTATTGGTTCAAATTATGAGTGCCGTAAATTACACGTGCCTAAAGAGACGCGTGAATGCATTAGGGTTTTTTTTTTTTGTTAACATTGGGCACGTGTCGTCCGTTTGTGAAAGGGCAATTTCGACATTTCTCTTGCGCGTGTACTTCACGCACCGACAACTGTGCGATTATGCAGGGTTTTTTTTCCTTTTATTTTTTAAGAATTTTGACACGTTTCGCCCTTTGATTGGCTGGCTGAATTTTCGATTTTTTTACATCCGATTTCTTTACCCTCGATTATTTTATAATAATCTTTTTTTCTATTTTTTACACCAAAATTTATAAAAAAAATTCTCTTTAAATAGAGACTTCTTTCATTTGATTTGAATAGGGAAAAAGAAACCCTTTTTTTAAATATAAATTTCTTAATTATATTATGTTAATTTTTCATTTTTTTCAATATATTTTTAGTAAAAATTAAAAGTGTGAAGTATTTATTTTTAATTATAAATGATAATAATAATAATAATAATAATAATAATAATAATAATAATAATAATAATAATAATAATAATAATAATAATAATAATTTTACTGATCATAAAAATAAAGAATATAAAATAAAATGAAAGTGGTGGGGTATAGGATGATGAGTTGGACTGGTGTTGAATATGAATTTTTGTAATGAATGTGGGTTTTGGTTTCTATTTAATAAGTGAGATGGGGCAATATGGTTATTGTGTTTACTTTAATTCGATTTATCAAACAATTTATTTAATTTTTTTGAACTTTTTTTAAGCATAGTAAATAAAGTATTAAAAAAATTGTCTATTTTTCTATTTGTCTCAAAATATTGTGTATTTATAAAGACGAATATCGGGAAAGATGGCCATCATTTTAAAATTTTTGATTGAAGTGTATGTCAATATTATAAAAAATAAAAATAGTATAAATTTGTATTTTAAAAGAGAGAGAGAGGAAGAAGTGGGTTGGGTTTGATTAGGAAGTGGGGGGTTTGGGGAAATTTCTTTTCATTTAACGAAATTGTTAGTATTTTTATAATTTTTTTTCTCCTAAAAATTAAATAAGTTACATTGAAAATAAATATCATAATTATGTTCATAATGAGTTAATGTAAATAAATATGACATAATTTTTTAGATGTACGAGCATGACTTAATGAAAAGTTTCCATTTGAAAAAGAATGATATTAATTTTTATTAAATAACTGTACTATCCTTTTGGTATGAACAAATCTTTTGTTTTTATTTAAAAAATTATCTTTATCAAAAAGAAATAAAATATCATCTTTTTTTAACGAGATTTCCAATCTTCACATTTTTTTTACTAATTTCAATAACTTATTTCGTATGTGATTCATGTGTTTTATTTACTTTTTTAAATGATAAAATACTACAGAATTGTATATGAAGAAATGCATATTCCTTATGATTTTTGTTTTATTCCTATTTTATTGTTTTCTAATTTTTATGTATTGACAATGTAGTCTTTAAGAAATTATTTCATAATGTATAAACGAATTGATTTTTTGATTTATTTTAGTTCAATTTTTATCTTTTGAATATACAGTAATGTCCCGTGCATCGCACGGGAGTCAATCTAGTTTGTTAAAAAGCTTAACAAACACTAAATTCCATAATGATTTTTTCATTTTTTTGGCATTATTACAAATTAGCTTAGTGAAATAATTTTAGATTGATTTAATTATTTAAATGAAAATCTAAAACTTATTGGTGACATTATATCAATATCAATAACAATTTTTAGATTTTTATTTGTATAATTTAATCAATCTAAAATTCTTTGGCAAATTTAATTAGTAGTAGACATGGGCAAACCGGAATCGAAACCGGGAAGAACCGGAGAACCGAATCGGAATCGGAACCGGTAAGAATCGAAACTGCCCGGTTCTCGGTTCAATCTCGGTTCGACATTTCCCAAAATCGTGAATCGCCGGTTTTGGAACCGGAACCGGAAAATCGAACCGGGGAACCGACGAGAACCGACAGTTCTAACGGAAAATTAAAAAAAATAATCAAAATTTTCAATTTTTGACAGCTTTTTCAGTCCTTTTTGCCCCCCCTTTTTTTTTTTTTTTTTTTTAACTTTTTAGACCCTTTTCAGTAATTAAAAAAAAAACAATCCTTTTTAATTCAATACCTCCTCACATTTTTGACCTATAAATACAAATTTACCTCATTACATTTTTTTTTTCACAAAACTCTCTTAACTTTCACCATCAAAGCTCATTACAAATTCTCAAGTTCAAATCACTCACCAACCAACATTCATATTTTCAGCCATTATTCCATAATTCATCCTCATTTTTCATATTTTCATCCCTTTTCATACACACCATCATGTCTTCTTTCTTTAGAAATTTAACAAAAAAAAAAAAAAACGGATAGCAAGAGCAAAAACAACCAACTTTCTTCATCTTCATCTTCTCGACTACCACCACCACCACCACCACCACCAAATGATATTCCCTTTTATGATGGGGGAATGTCGGGGAGAAAAATCAATGGAAAAATAATGAAGATGAGGAGGTTCAAGTTGGAGGCCAACAATTTTCAATATCGCCTTTCATGCCACAACCACAATTTGTAGGAACTCCAAGTACTGAAGAAAGTGATGCACATAACCTACCACCACTAGTACCACCTACAGGTCCTGCACCAAGAGGAAGGGGTCGCGGTCTTCGTGGAGGCGGTCGACAAGGTCAACCGCATGAACCTAAAATTCGTGAACCGAAGTCCCCAATTTTTATTCGTCACTTTAGGAAGGAGTTGGGAGTGGACAAACATGGTGAGGAGGTTTGGAAAGTGATATGTAACTATTGTGAAAATATTTATACTTGGAGGGATGGCAATGGATACGACACTTATACCAAGCATGTTCGAGTTCATCATCCTACCGAATATGGCATAGATCCAACTCAAACACAACTCCAAGGAGTTTCGACTTCTTCGATGGGCACTTTAGATACGTCTTCTTCTTCTTGTCCTACTACATTTCATTATAGTGAACAAAACCATAGAAGAGGTATGACAAAATGTGTTTGTGTTAAATGTCTTTCCTTTAGTTTTGTCGATGATGAATTCTATGAAGATTTTGCTAAACTCTCTCTTAACCCCGCTGCAAAAAGAATATCACGTAGAACTCTCACACGTGATATAGCAAAAATAGTCGGGGAATATAAATATGGTTTAATACAAACATTTGCTAATTTATCTCAACAAGTTTCTATTTGTTCGGATATATGGAGTGATAGTCGTTGTGAACATTTTTATATGGGAGTAACTTGTCATTGGATTGACAATTCTTGGACCATTCAAAAGAGATTGATTGCATATAGAGATTTTGATGATGAGCATACCGCACACAATATTGCACTTAAACTACAAAGTATTTTACAAGAATATAATTTAGTTACTAAAATTTTTTCAATGTCTTTTGATAATGCTAGCTCTAATACTGCAAGTTTACCGGAGCTAATTGGTATTTGTAAACCGGTATTAGGTGATTTTTTTTTTCATATTAGATGTTTTTGTCATATTTTAAATTTATGTGTGCAAGATGGTCTATCTGCTTTACAAGATTCAATTATTCCTATTAAACGAAGTATACAATTTATTATGAGAAAAAGTTCCAATCAAAGGAAATGGAGAGACTATTGCAAGAAAAATGATATCCGTCCCAAAAAATTTTCAAATGATGTTACAACTAGGTGAAATTCTACCTATAAACTTTTAGCGGATTCTTTTCTTTATAAGGAACAAATTTGCTTGTTTTTGTCTTCTGTTAGTTACAAATACACCATATTTCCTCATCAATGGAGTGCTTGTGCAAGCATGATCAAATTGTTGAAAAATTTCAAGGATGCCACTGTCATGTTATCCGGTACGTATTATCCTGCTTCTAACTTAGTTGTTGATCATAGTACCATTATTTCGGGTACATTTTGTGAATTTAAAGATGATCCCATAATTGGTCCAACTATTGTTAGTATGAAGGAAAAATGGTTGAAATATTTTGAGACAATTCCAAGTATTTTTTTTTAATTGCAAAAATTTTAGATCCAAAGGTTAGAATGGATGATTTGGAACTACTTCTTACATATTACTATCTCAACTTGTTTGATGCAAATGATCCCTGTTTTCCAAATATTGATCAAATATTGTCCGATGCGAAAAATGAATTTTTAAATGTTTTTAAATAGTACAACTCAATTTATGGTGGTGCTAGTACAAGTGAGGCTCCTCCTCGTCAAACTAGCGAAACGGACAACTCTTTTTTGACTTCTTTTTATGAAAATAGAAAGCGCTCTAGAGGAAGCGGTTCTAATGCGAAATTTGAAAAATATTTGAACACGGAATTTGAATATGATGATGAGGTTGAATTTAACATTTTACATTGGTGGGTCAAGAGGGCGAGTTCTTTTCCTATTGTTTCTAGGATAGCAAGAGAAATATTTGCTTCTCCCGCATCAACGGTTATGTTGAGCACGCTTTTGGCATTGGTGGAAATTTTGCGGATCCGCAACGTGCAAATTTAACGGTCGAAAATTTAGAAAATCAAAATTTGTTGAATGATTGGGTCAAAGCGGAGAAAAGAGATCAAGAGCCAAAGTTCTCCTCATCCGATGAAGATTTCTTTGATACAACATCGGGAAGTGACGACAACAATGACCCAATCCCAATGTAAGTTGATGTAATTTACTCCCTCCGTCCATTTAGTAGGTTCACGGTTACTGTTTACACGTTTATTAAGGAGGGAGTATTATATTGAAAGTGTTGTGAGTGTGAAAGTAAAATAGGAGAGAGAATGAGTGGAGGGAATAGTAAATTATAATGGTGTTGTGAGTATTAAAATAATGTAGGAGAGATAATGAGTGGAGAGAATAGTAAATTATAGTGGGGTAGGGTTAATATTTTAATAATATAAAGTTTCCATTTTAGAAAAGAAACAAAGTGTGAACCATGTAAATGGACGCCCAAAATAGAAAGTGTGAACCATGTAAATGGACGGAGGGAGTATATAGTTTAATTTGTATAATATAATTTGTTACTTTGTTTTATTTTATATATTAGGTTTCTTTTGTTTAAATTAAATTGTTATAATTTAAATAAATATTGTAAGATACTAAGAACGAGGTTAAGGCTCCTTATGTCCTCCCTTACTTATAAAAGGGCAAGGTTGATTGTCCCCCTCATTGTAACATTTTATCAATTATTAATAAAATTTAAGGGTACCATCCCTTTTTCTTTTATAAAATCTGTTAAAATAATTAGTTTATTATTCATCTTCATCCAAAATCGTTAGATCTTAATAGTTTTTATACAAAAAGGGTGACCAAAAAATAACTTTTGTAAAGAGAGAGACCAAGAAAGAAGGACTAAAAAAATTTACTAAGAAGGGAGAGCCACAGCCGGCCGCCCAAGTCCATTACCGTGGCCGCCCTAGTCTTGCCGAGCCTCTTGGGCGGTCGCCCAAGGCATTACGGCGATCGCCCTAAACCCTTTATTTAGAACCGAAAAATCGTGAAACCAAAACCGGAAGCCAAGAATCGAAACCGAAAATCGATATTTAGCGGTTCCATCTCGATTTCCCCCTTTCCCAAAATCGGAATCGGCGGTTCGAAACCAAAACCAGAAACCGGTTGCCCATGTCTAATTAGTAGTAACTAAAAGGGTTGCTCTGGGAGGGCAGTTCTCTTATTGGTATGGTGATACGGAACCGAAGATCGGTCCAAATGTGTAAATGGTGAAATTTTCAACTTAAAAAAAAAAAAAGGCACGTTCCATTTACTTTTTCGAGTCAAAGACTCTTAAACCCAACTTCCAAATCAATAACCCATTTTAACCCATTTGAGATGAAAATTCCAAATAAACCCACATCTAACGGAGAGAGACGGATGTTAATTTCCTAAAATCTCTCCGTAAAATCAATACCCACATCTAACGCTTTGCTATCTCCCCAATTTCCCTACCCTCAATTCTCTCTCTATTATTGTATAGATATCTGTAGATCAGGGGCTCCGACCCGTTTTTTTGAATCTCGTATCTTTTGCTCAGCCGTAGCTTGAATTTTTGCGAATTGGGTGTCGTCAGAATCGCTTTTTAAGGTACTTGTTTGGTTTGATCCAAGATTTCTTGAATTGGGTATTTTTTGATTTCGGTTAATCTCTCTCGTTTTGCAAGATTGAGCTGATTTTCTTGAATTGGGTATTTTTTTTTTGTTAATTCGAATTTCAATTTATTAAGATTTTTTATTGGTTATGCTGGGTTTTGTTTAAGCTTGAGGTAGGGGTGGGTGGTGATGGAATTTGTAGGGAATTTTGGTGTGAATGAATTCTAATGTGTAATAGAAGATCTATAGAATCTGAGGATACTCAAGTTGAAAGCTTTATGGACAGCCCTACATTATTAACCACCCCGGGCTCACTGCCCAGCTCGAACGATGAAAATCCTCGTGTTAAGTTTTTGTTAATGTGGTTAAGGACCTGTTCCAGGTCCTATATCAATTGCTATAGGACCTGTTCTAGTGTGATTTTAATTTTTAGGTTACTTGCTTCATATTATTTGTGTTTGATAATGTGGCAAATAATCAATTACATGTCCTATAACCATTGCTATAAGAGCTGAAATAGTATTATTTTAATTTCGAGGTCACTTGCTTTATTTTGGTCCTATAGCAATTCATATAGGACCTGTCAATATCATATACAAAGCTATAAGCCCTTTAATTGGTTCTATATCAACTGGTATAGGACCTGGCAACATCATATACAAAGCAATAAGACATTTGAATGGTCCCATAGCAATTGGTATATGACCTTTCAATATCATATACAAAGCTATAAGCCACTTAATTGGTCCTATAGCAATTGGTATAGGACCTGACAACATCATATACAAAGCTATAAGCCCCTTTGTTAGTCCTATAGCAACTGGTATAGGACCTGGCAACATCATATACAAAGCAATACGACCTTTGAATGGTCCTATATCAATTGGTATAGGACCTGTCAATATCATATACAAAGCTATATTTTGGTTTTACGGTTTGATGGAATGTATCCAGGCTTCTTTATTAAGAGTTTACAAATTTGAGTTTTCTGATGAATATTAGAATAGAAGACTTGTAATGGTTCAAGGTTTTCATTTTCTTATTTGGTTTGATCTTTGGATTCATTTTTTTTGGTCTGTTTGTAACGTTTTAGCTACAAAGATATTATATCATATGAATAAATTTTTATTGTTTTATGTGAATAACAATGTGGTAAATGGTCCTATATCAAGTGGTATAGGACCTGACAACTTCATTTTGATTGTGTTTATTGATGTGTTATATGATCTGTAACAGGTCTTATAACACTTGCTATATGATCTGTAAAAGGTCTTATAACAATGTGGTAAATGGTCCTATATCCCTTTCTCAATGATCTGTTGTGAGGTCATATACCAATTGCTTACACTGGTCCCTATACCAGTTGCTATAAAATCTTGCTTTTTGATTGTCAATATCATATACAAAGATATAAGGCCTTTAATTGGTCCTATAACAACTGGTATAGGACCTGGCAACGTCAAATACACAGATATAAGCCCTTTGAATGGTCCTATAGCAACTGGTATAGGACCTGGCAACATCAAATACACAGATATAAGCCCTTTGAATGGTCATATAGCAACTGGTATAGGACCTGGTAACAATCAAATACACAGCTTAAAGAACTTTAAATGGTCATATAACAAGTGCTATAGGACTTGACAACATCATATACAAAGCTTTAAGACCTTTTAACGATCCTATGGCAAGTGATATAGGACCTGCTCTATTATGCATTTCATTGTATGTCCACCTGCTCTATTATGCAATTCAAATTTCTTTTTTTAATTGTATGAAGTCTGATACCTGGTGTTTGATTTCACATATAATAATTGATTCCTTTCTTTCAATTTCAGTTTGATCATGTCAGGGCACTGTACAAACGACTAGAGAAGACTCAAAAGGACATGACATATTTTATAGATTTTAAACGCGGAGACATTCCACAACAACGATATGATAGTTTGGTTTGTGGAATAATCGTCCTAATGGAAGCAGAGGATATTTGATAAAGGAGTAATTAGCAAGACATATGAAGACGATGCTGTCTCGACGTATAGGGGGAAAATGATACATGACATTTTAGCAAGTCCACATTGTCCTCATCATTCATAAATTAAACATCTTAGTTTCTTTTTGGATGAAATGATAAAAATTGGTTGTTGTTGAACAGTTTACTTGTATATTTGTTAAATGTTGGTTAAATATATTACAAATATTTTTAAGGCCTCATAGTGGGTTTTTTGTTTGTGGTAGACGAAAAAGTAGAGGTCTTTTACTTGTTGGTATATAAAAAATTAATTAACCAAAATTCTAAAATTAAAAGTTCTGATTGGTTTGTTTACCTGGAAACATAATATACACAACTATAAGACCTTTGAATGGTCCTATAGCAAATGATATATGACTTTTCAAAGGCATTATTGCTTTGTATATGATGTTGGGAGGTCCTATACCAATTGCTATAAGACCAGTTAAAGGGCTAATAGCTATGTATATGATGTTGGCATGTCCTATACCAATTAGTATAGGACCAATTAAAGGGCTAATAGCTATGTATATGAAGTTGGCAGGTCCTATATCAATTGCTATAGGACCAATTAAATGACTTATAGAGTTGTGTATGATGTTGGCATGTCCTATACCAATTACTATAGGGCCAATTATAGAGAGAGAGAGTAACATTTGGGTCAATTGTGGTATCATCAGAACAATTAAAACATCTCAATGCTAAAATTATGTTTTTTTTTTTAGGAAAATTCACTAGAAAATTAGAACAATAAAAACATCACAACCTGTGCATGTTACAATAACTTTTATACAATCACAGAGGAATCCAAAACCAAAACTCAGGCAAAATGATGTATTAAAGAATCAAAAAAAGCATAATGTATTGAACGGCTTATACAATTGAAAGCTTCAAGCCAGCCATTAACATCCACCTGAAAAATCAAAATCAAACATTCAATCAATCGGATTAATTCTACAAAAAAAGGGGAAATTAGAGTGAGAAAAAATGGGAGAGGACCTGGTAGAACCAGATATCTCTGGCGGCGGCGACGGCATGATCAAGGTTGAGGAAAGGGCCAGAAGAGACCATTTGTTGAGCGAATCTAGTGCTGCCGCAGCATGCTAGAAAATCTTTCTCCGCCATCGCCGGCAATTCCATCGTCGTGCATACACAGATTGAGGGCACACAATCAATAGTAGTCCCAATTTTCATTACTGTATCTGTGAAGGGTATGGTTTAGCGAAAGTTAACGGTGTTAAGCCGTTCAATTGTATAATGGGGGTTTAAAGGGATTTTGATTTGGAATATAAAAGAGAGATGTCTTTTTAAATTAGGATTGGGTTTTAATAGGATATGATTTGAGATTTGTGGGTAAAGAGGAATTTTACCTACTTTTTCAAACTCTCAAGAAATAAAGAAAGAAAATTCAAGAGAAGTTAAGTTGGTTCTCCCATGCTTGGATAACTAGTTAAGTCCAAATCTTTGCATACAAATTTAAACAAATAAAATAATTGAACAGTCGTTCTCGTTGACAGAAAAATATAAGAGTTGGTACATCGCCGGAAAGGAAGAAGACGATGTCTTTGAATGTATATAATATGATTCTTGTACTAATCTTGTAGCGTATTTTATGCATAATTCATAAATTTTCTACACTGATAATTCTTGAATATAATATGATTGATCTTATACATATCACCATAACTTCAATGTGAAAATTCAAACGCACACACGTGAGGGGTGAAACTCCTACTTATACAAGGTGACTTCGGACCCTCAACCTTCTCTCCATGCTCCCACAGCAACACAATCAAATATATATCCAACTCCACCCGCTCGCTATAGCCCGATACGTCTCATTACTTTTAAAAATTTGACTTATTCAATGATCGTCCATTTTGCGAGAACATATTAAGGATATTAAAAATCCTTCTTTATACATAATTTTATATTTTCTATTTCTTGTATTATTTACTTTTTGAATATGATTACTATTGTATATATTTCCTATTTGTGTATCTAGAATAACTTGAAAAGAAGCACTTCATTTTTGTATAAATGATTACTTTATAAATAGTAATATTGTGTCTTGAATACTATTTTTTTCTTTCTTTCCTTTTATAATTAATTTCGTCGTGGCGGTCAAGAAAGAATCCTTAAATCCATTCTAGAACAGATATTGTAATTTTTTAATAAGAAAGAATCCTTAATTTTATAACAGTAAGCCAACATGTACGCCGTGTGTATATATATATATACTCCCTCCGTCCCACATGAATGCAAACTTATTTTCATTTTGGTTCATCCCACGTGAATGCAAACTATCCAAAATGGAAACAAATTTATTATTTTATATTCACCCTATCCCATCCACTCATTCTCTCTCTTCATTTTCCACCATACAATTTATTCAACCAACCTACTATTAACTTCACTCATTCTCTTTCTTCATTTTCTACCACACATTTTCATTATCTTAATAATATTTCTTAATTATTGTGCCCAAAAAAATGGTTTACAATGACGTGGGACGGAGGGAGTATATCATAAGACAATGTAGTTATATTCATATATATATTTTTTTTTAACGGGATGATAGTTACATGCAACTAAAAGCGCAAAAAACGTTGAAACAATCCAAACATATAAAGAAAATAAGAGCTGAGAGACGATTAAACTATTACTCTATTTCTTCTATTATAAATTGCATATTTATTTTAAATCCGTTCTAGAATAGATATTGTATTTTAAATAATAAAAAAATGAAATATAATTTCATCATTGTATGAATAATATAAAATTTAATAGTAAAATTCATTTTAAATAGTTGACAATTCAAATACAATATTTAAAATTCATTTTAAAATAGTTGACACTAAAACTTGTCTCAATCGCCAATTTATTTTTTAGACTGTCCCATTGAATTAAACCCCCCCCCCCCCATTTTTATGTGTCGCTCCCATAAAATTAGGGGGCGTTTGTTTTTTAATTTTAAGCCTGATTTTTAATTTTAAGCCTTGTTTGCCTTTTAACATCTATTCATTAAGAGGATTAGAGAAATAAGTGTGTTTGTTTTTTTTTTTGAAATAAGGCTTGTTAGGCTCTTAAAGTCCTCTTAATTTTAAGTGGTTAAAATGTTGCTGAATTGCCTCTGAAAGCCTCTGAAAGCCACTGTTTCATATTTGGTTTTGGTTAATTTTTTTTAAACTGTTTACTGTTTCATACTGCATTTACGTTTTTTTTTTTTTTTTTTTTTTTTTTTTTTTTTAACTGTTTCGTATAATGAATTCGGATAGAAAATCAAACAACTTATCCAATTCGTAATTCGGTTTTCGATTCTTTGTCTCTTAATCATTCAAATTATTTTCAACCGAAATCGATTTCAAAGACTTATCACTTAAAAAAAACAAAAACCCCCTTAGTGTTTTGAATTGAAGCCATCCAAACGAGCATGTGGCCGCATAAGGAGCCCGCATAGCAAGGACTATGCGCCCAACTAATGAGCACGCATAGCCATTGGGGAAGCAACATTATGTAGAATCAGTCTTAGCAAACCATACACAATTTGGTATTGTATACATGGGGTAATATATATGTGAATAAATGGAAACAAATAAAGGGAGTAATAAGTTATTCTCTCCATAAATCAAATGTTACAAAGTCAATTTTCACTAATTTCCAAACTCATTTTTGCACACAAATGTAGAAAAAATAAATTAGAAACATCACGAATGATGCTAGGCACAAGTACATGTTCCATCTTACTAATTTAGACGACAAGGAAAATCAAGTAAGACTTGTTTTTCTTTTTTTTCAAGTTCAACTTCAACAATATAGAAATAACTTTCATAATTGATGCTGCCATGAAAAATGGTTGCACAGGGACTGACCGGGATAGCAACGGTAGCCGATCCGGACAAACACGCTCCACGAGGTCCTAAAATAAAGTGGGACCTACAAGATAAAACACCGTTAGGGTGGGGGGATTTTCCCCCCAAAAACCCTCCGGCGTGAGAATCATTAATCTCATACATGACATATATCATAATTTCTAGAGAGAGAAAGAGGGAGGAGAGAGAAGCTCTAAAATGTAACATACCTCAAATTATGAAATGGGGGGAGTATATATAGGCCAAGGGTGATGTCATCAATGACATCATCATCCACATCATTTTCCTTTGCCACGTGTCACGCCTGCAATGGAGGGAAGTCTAACAAAAGACTTATCATTCAACATTTAACATAAATCATACACTATAAATTATGCGCCATACTACACATATCATACGGAAACCAAGCCATATGCGGGAATCAAGCCATAACCATATAAACATAATCTTTGGCTAAAACCATCATCGGAACCCGAATATGCGACATATAACATGCGGTAGGTAATCATTATAACATTAATAGCATACATCATGAGACACGCGACCTACATTGTGCGACATGATACATCGACAACCAGCACCCGTCATACGGGAACCTCCATCCGACATGCGGGAATCAATATCCGACACACCATATATAATATGTGAGGGCCAAGCCATTGGCGGGAACCAGGACCCAAACTATAGCGATAAGCCTAACTTTGGCTAGCATCATAATCATAGGCACTCAATATGCAGCATATAACGTACAACATATAATACGCGGCATACGGAAAATAACACTTAATATGCGGCATATACATAACACATAATATGCGGCATATAGAACATAACACATAATATGCGGCATATAGAACATAACACATAATATGCGGCATATATCACATAACACATAATATGCGGCATATATCAATAACACGTAATATGCGGCATATATCAAATAACACGTAATATGCGGCATATCTCAAATAACATAGGGGGAACCACACTATTGGCGACAACCAAGAACCCACCCCTTGCCGGGGTACTAGAACTACCACGCGACATCCTCATAAAATAGGGGCCCACATAGACCATAAAATAGGGCCCCCTTATAGGCCAAATTCAAACTTGGGCCGGGCAAACATTTAACGGGAATAATATTTTTCCATGGCGCATCAGAAGCCCCCTACTCCTTAGTTCGATTATTCATGATCGAGCTGAGGAGTAAAATAATATTTTTCCATGGCGCATCAGAAGCCCCCTACTCCTTAGTTCGATTATTCATGATCGAGCTGAGGAGTAAAATAATATACATAACAAAATATACTTATCACATCGAGTCAACTCTCCTGATACAAAACACAGGTCCGCTCTTTGACCTTTCCAACACTTTTCATTTTACTTCCACTTTTTGCATTTTCTCTTTTTTCTTTCCTATTTCAATCATTTCTGTCTTTGAACTTTTCTTTTCGCATTTCGGTTGTCGTAATCTGCGACTTATCCTTAACTTTAACTCGAATGATCTTGCCTACATTCTTTGACTTGCTTTGAATTTTCATTTTTTGCGTTCATTATTCTATCTTGATCTCTCACTTTATATGTCGCCTACTGCCTTTTGCTTCAATAGTTATCTTTTTTGCTTCGATAGTTCATCGAAGATTCACTTCATGACCTTACCTCTATACATACTACTCCCTTCAAAAGAGTGAGGCTTGTCTTTAGGCAGCCTCACTCCCTAACTATGATTCTCGCCCTTCAGCTTTATTCAGCTTCGGGGCGACTTACTATTCCTTGCCCATCTGTGCCTGGCACCTTTAAGTCAGGTCTTTCTCGAACCGGCCGCTTGGCCTAAACCAAAACTCGCGGCCAAACATCATTTGGCCCAAACCAAAACTCGCGGCCAAACATCATTTGGCCCAAACCAAAACTCGCGGCCAAACATCATTTGGCCCAAATCAAAACTCGTGGCCAAACCCCCAAATCAACTCGCGGCCAAACCCGCAGCCAACTCGCGGCCAAACCCACTCATGCCAACTCGCGGCCAAACCCACTTGGCCTAAACCAAAACTCGCGCCAAACATCATTTGGCCCAAACCAAAACTCGCGGCCAAACATCATTCGGGGCAAACCCCAAACTCGCGGCCAAACATCTGCCAAACAAAACTTCGCGACGAGCCGGCCCCAAGCCAAACTCGTCACAGCGACTCGCGGCCCAAACCAACTTGGCTAACTCGCGCCAAACCCACTTGGCCTAAACCAAAACTCGCGGCCAAACATCATTTGGCCCCAAATCAAACTCGCGCCAAACATCATTTGGCCCAAACCAAAACTTCGCGCCAAACATCATTTCGCCCAAATCAAAACTCGCTAACTAATACGCGACAATCACAACCAAACGCGACAATCACAAGCGTGTTAACTAAAACGCAATAATCACAAACGCGCTAATCTAACAACGCTGATAAACGCAAACGCGCAAACTAAAACGCGATAAACGCAAACGCGCTAATCGAAACCACACTAATCAAGACCGCTAGTAAAACCTCGCTAAGCAAAACTGCGCTTAATCAAACCGCTGGATCAAAACCAAGGCGAACCAAAACCTTACTAATCTAACCGCGCCGATCGTAACCGCGCCGATCAAAACCGCGCGAACCAAAACCTTACTAATCTAACCGCTGGGATCGAATCACATTGCCGATCAAAACCGCGCGAACCAAAACCTTACTAATCTAACCGCGCCGATCGAACCGCGCCATCAAAACCGCGCGAACCAAAACCTTACTTGATGCCAAACCACATCACTAACAAGCCGCATTCGACTACGCGAACAAAACCCAATCCTCCTTACACCAAATCTGCGCCTTAGACCACTCGCCAAACTATCTAGTTCCATCACCGCTCAACTTTTGCCCGACACCTTTAAGCCATGTCTTTTCTAAGCCTCGTCAAGAAAATCGGGACTTTCGTGCCCTGGCCTTTTGCCAGTGGCTTTAGAGCTTGGTCTTTTGCCTAATACTCCCGAAGTCCGGCCCTACAAGCGCAGATCTCGTTGTGCACGGCTTTTAAACCAGACTTTTATGAGCCAGTGCCTCGCCCGGCTCCCAGTCCCGTTAATGCAGATCCTGTGCCTCGGCTTTTAAACCGGGACTTTTACGAGAGCCGGGCCTCGCCAGGGATCCCCGAGTACGCTGGTGCAGATCCGTTGTGCTCGGCTTTTAAACCAGGACTTTTTCTGAGCTGTGCCTCTCGCCAGACTCCTGAGTGCGCGCCAAGATCCCGTTGTGCCCGGCTTTTAAACCAGACTTTTTTGAGCCAGGCCTGCGCCAGACTCCCGAGTGCGCTAGTGCGCAGATCCCGTTGTGCTGGCTTTTAAACCGGGACTTTTCGAGCCAGGCCTCTGCCAGACTCCCGAGTCTGCTAGTGCAGATCCGTTGTGCTCGGCTTTTAAACCAGACTTTTATGATAACTTCATCTACTTTGTCGCAACTTTATCAACTTTGGGGCCGCTTTATCAACTTTGTCGCAGCTTTATCAACTTTGTCGGCTTTATCAACTTTGTCGCGGCTTATCAACTTTGGGGCAGCTTTATCAACTTTGTCGCGGCTTTATCAACTTTGTCGCTTTATCAACTTTGGGGCCGCTTTATCAACTTTGTCAGCAGCCTTTATCAACTTTGTCGCAGCTTTATCAACTTTGGGGCCGCTTTATCAACTTTGGGGGCCTTTATCAACTTTGTCGGACTTTATCAACTTCCTTGGGGTCGCTTTATCAACTTTGTCGCGGCCTTATCAACTTTGGGGTACGCTTTATCAACTTTGGGGCCGCTTTATCAACTTTGTCGCATGAGCAGTTCGGGATGCGAGCCCCACAGTTCGGGATGCGAGCCCCCTTTCTTTTTTCAAAACTTTTCTAAAACTTTTCCAACTGTGGCATCTCGCCGAAATTTCACTTTTCAAAACCCTTTTCAATCTTTTCAAAATTTTCAAAACAGTGGCATCTCGCCAAACTTTCATTCTTCAAAACTTTTCAAAACGGCGACATCTCGCCAAATTTTCATTCTTCAAAACTTTTCAAAACGGCGACATCTCGCCGAACTTTCATTCTTTAAACTCTTCAAAACGGCGACATCTCGCCAAATTTTCATTCTTCAAAACTTTTCAAAACGGCGACATCTCGCCAAATTTTCATTTTTCAAAACTTTCAAAACGGCGACATCTCGCCAAATTTTCATTCTTCAAAACTTTCAAAACGGCGACATCTCGCCAAATTTTCATTTTTCAAAACTTTCAAAATGGCGACATCTCGCCAAATTTTCATTTTTCAAAACTTTTCAAAACGGCGACATCTCGCCGAACTTTCATTCTTTAAACTTTTCAAAACGGCGACATCTCGCCAAACTTATCACTTTTCACAACTTTTCCAAAACGGTGATGTCGGGATGTAAGCCCTTCAGACAGTTTATGGGACTGTAAGCCCTTCTTTAGCGATGATTATGGACCGTTAGCCCTTCTTTAGCGGTTTTGGGGATTAACCCTTCTTTAGCGACAGTTTTTTGGGACTGTTAACCCTTCTTTAGCGACAGTTTTTTGGGACTGTTAACCCTTCTTTAGCGACAGATTTTTGGGACTGTTAACCCTTCTTTAGCGACAGATTTTTGGGACTGTTAACCCTTCTTTAGCGACAGATTTTTGGGACTGTTAACCCTTCTTTAGCGACAGTTCGGGATGTTAGCCCGGGGCAGTTAGGGATGCGAGCCCATCATTCGCAGTTCGGGATGCTAGCCCGTCATTCGCAGTTCGGGATGCTAGCCCATCGTTCGCAGTTCGGGATGCTAGCCCATCGTTCGCTTTATCGTGCTCTTTATCAAAACTTTTCAAAACATGCGGCGATCACCAAACTTTATCTTTTCAAAAACTTTCAAATCGCGGCGACCCGCCAAACTTTAACTTTTCAAAAACTTTTCGAACATGCGGAATCCCGCCAAATTTTAACCTTTCAAAACTGGCATCCCACCAAACTTAAACTTCAAAACATTTGAAACTGCGGCATCCCGCTAATCTTTAACTTTTCAAAACTGGCATCCCGCCAAACTTGAACTTTTCAAAACATTTAAAACTGCGGAATCCCGCCAAACTTTAGCTTTTCAAACCTTTTCAAACCTGCGGCATCCCGCCAAACCTTTTCAAAAACTTTTTCACAACACTGGCATCTCGCCACACTTTAACTTTTCAAAATCATTCAAAACGGTGGCATCTCGCCACACTTTTCACTTTTCAACATCTTTTGGAACGTGCGGCATCCCGCAAAACTTTAACCTTTCAAAACTTTTGGAACGCGCGGCATCCCGCAAAACTTTAACCTTTCAAAAACTTTTTCAAATCGCGGGTCAACGTACCCATATACCACGATACTTTCATCTCCACTTGTAACATCAGCACAACTTTACATAATTCTGACATAATTGTGCACATAAACACATAGCATAAAACTCGCATATTTTATTTCATGGGATATCATAATTCCTTTATACTTAATTCGATCAAGATCCATATTTTGCTACTTTTGACGACTTTCACAATTAAACTACCAAGTCAGTCATCTGTCTAAAAATTGGCATGAAACATGCTACCACAAGGTAATACTAATACATATACATTCATCTTTAGCAAATAGCAACAAGTGCTTCATATCATATCACACATTTTGAGGGGCATATTAAAAATCCGTATATATGAATTATGCACATTAGCATTACGCTATTGACCTTATATCATATCTATAAAGTACGTTCCATATTAGCGGCCAAACATATCTCTTATCATAACAATAACATATTGCAGCATAATATAACATAATCAATTTCGCAAAGCCTATACTCCATGTATTCCATATATACTAGACTTGTCTCATTTGTACTAAAATCACAATTATTTTCTTTCTTAATAAACGTCGCCAATAGCATTTTCACATATACGACATTACCTACATTTTACCCATTTCTAAAAAGTCGCTACATTTAAATACTTCTCATTTCCGCATTTTGACCCATGGGCCCAATATTTTACTACGAGAATTTATTTTCACAAATTTCATTCTAAACGATGATTACTAATTCAAATAACTCTATTTCAAAAATTAATAATTCATATTCCCAAAATTAAATAAAGCCCCCAAAACAATCTTATTAGAAATTCACATTCTAGTCATCTTTAACATACTTTCAGTTTTCGTCTAAGGGATTCATCATATAATCAATTCATTCTATCAAGTGGGCATAGAAAATCGAGAGCACATTTATTTTTGCCATGCAACATTTCTAAGCATGCATTCATATTCTCACATAACGAGTTCATATAAAAACACTTTTTTATGAATAGAAAAGATGGGCAGAGATGACCTGACGTATGGTTAACGACATCCCGGATGAATTCAACACCAAGGGCGTCCCACACTTGACCTTCCCCTTAACTTTTAACTTTCTCCGTCCGCTTTTCCTGTCTCAAATTCTTAGCCCGAGAAAAATAACAATACCATTTTGTCTGCTTTTCATTTTATCACGGTAAGAGCTGTAATGAAAAAGAAAGAATTGACCTGACTTATTTGGCCGGCAATCTTCGTCTCCGGCGGCTTCCTTCTTCCCGAACCAAAATTCACTGCCCAAGAAGGTAACAAATACTCCCAAAAAGGCATGCAATTCGCTATTTCTCGATCAAGAATGCATCATGTAAAAACATAAGGGTGATTTTGGCAAACTATCTTGAATATAGCAGTGAGCATAAATTTTCATATGTCGACAAGCACTTCTTATTCTTTTCATACGAAATCGCCAATTATCAAAACATTATTTCAAAATATATTTTAATCATTTCGAGGAGCTTATTCCCGCTAGATTATAATCATTCATATTCAAGTTTCTATATCTCATTATCTCTCGTTAGAGCAGGAAATAGGCAAGTAACGCATTAAGCCGATCTATTCTATCAAGTTAGCATAGTAAATAGAAAGCATGTTTGACTTTACTACGCACCAGAATTTCTAATCATATATTTATTTACACACTATTTTCCTTGTGCTTTACTTTCCTTTTCCTCTAATAACTCTTAGTAATTGACCACAAGATTTAATATCACTTAAAGTAATATCAAGTTAAAGCCTCCTACTTGACATAATAAGCATATTTCAAAACATATTCATATCTGTATTAAAAACGCATTTGCATATACCAGTCATTACTTTACTAAAGCATAAATTGTCAAAGCATTTATTCATTATAAATGACAAAGATGGAAAGAAGCGACCTGGTGAAGATTTGTAGCGATTTTGACTAAATCCGTTGAGAACTTAACGGGAACTATAACGATTGTCGCTTGAAAAACCTTCCAAGATAACGAAACTAACGCCCACAAAGAAAGACCCACGCCTGCTCACCTCTGACCCAAAAACTCTTGTGGCTGAGAATCCACTCATTTTTGATCACCTCACTTTTTCTCAAACCAAACTCTCAGCCACATAAAAATACCATTTTAACAAAATTTATTTAATTTTCTTTTTCTTTTTCAATTCCCACGGATCAAGGAACAGCGGCTCCAACCTGGCGATTCCACGGCGGCTTCATCTTCTCAGGCAACATCTATACTTCCCGGCGAACTCCTCGTCGGGCGACCTCCACTAACGGCAATCTCAACCGCCAGCGGCCTCAACTAGCGGCTTCCATTGTTCCCGGCGACCCTCAATCCCTCAGAAAACCGGCGATCTCCTCTGCGAACTCAAGCAAGATCGACTCTCATCTTATCCGGCGACAATCAAACCACGGCCTCTCTTTTAGCTGACATGTACTAAATCACCGTTGCTAGCCAAACGACACGTATAGGATAAGGTTGCTCTCCATTGGACACGTCTCTCCTTCCACTGTTCATCACTGTTACTCTCTCTCTCTAACTTTCCGTTGAAGATCACCGGCGAACGTCTCTTTTACCTCCGGCCGGTGACGGTCATTTTTTCCCAGATCTGTCTCTTCTCTGTCTCTTCTCTTCCGATCCGAGGTCTGTCCCCACTTCTCGAAGCTTCCAGCTTCAATCTCAGCTCTTTGCCCAAAAAAGAAAATGTTGATTTCCAAAATTCCGGCTAACTCCGGCGAACTCCGATCTGAATTTCCCTTTTCCCAAACAAGACGGAAAACTGCAAACTAAACACCCCGGCTGCTCCGACTGACCACCTGCTGCTAACCAAACTGTTGTAGTCTAACTTGATACCCATAGCTCCTCTATTCCGGCCAACTTCGCCGGAAAATGTCGGGCCCAAGAATCTGAACCAACCGATGCCGCCATGAAAATGGTTGCACGAGGGATCGACCGGGTAGCAACGGTAGCCGATCCGGACAAACACGCTCCACGAGGTCCTAAAATAAAGTGGGACCTACAAGATAAAACACCGTTAGGGTGGGGGGATTTTCCCCCCAAAAACCCTCCGGCGTGAGAATCATTAATCTCATACATGACATATATCATAATTTCTAGAGAGAGAAAGAGGGAGGAGAGAGAAGCTCTAAAATGTAACATACCTCAAATTATGAAATGGGGGGAGTATATATAGGCCAAGGGTGATGTCATCAATGACATCATCATCCACATCATTTTCCTTTGCCACGTGTCACGCCTGCAATGGAGGGAAGTCTAACAAAAGACTTATCATTCAACATTTAACATAAATCATACACTATAAATTATGCGCCATACTACACATATCATACGGAAACCAAGCCATATGCGGAATCAAGCCATAACCATATAAACATAATCTTTGGCTAAAACCATCATCGGAACCCGAATATGCGACATATAACATGCGGTAGGTAATCATTATAACATTAATAGCATACATCATGAGACACGCGACCTACATTGTGCGACATGATACATCAACAACCAGCACCCGTCATACGGGAACCTCCATCCGACATGCGGGAATCAATATCCGACACACCATATATAATATGTGAGGGCCAAGCCATTGGCGGGAACCAGGACCCAAACTATAGCGATAAGCCTAACTTTGGCTAGCATCATAATCATAGGCACTCAATATGCAGCATATAACGTACAACATATAATACGCGGCATACGGAAAATAACACTTAATATGCGGCATATACATAACACATAATATGCGGCATATAGAACATAACACATAATATGCGGCATATAGAACATAACACATAATATGCGGCATATATCACATAACACATAATATGCGGCATATATCAATAACACGTAATATGCGGCATATATCAAATAACACGTAATATGCGGCATATCTCAAATAACATAGGGGGAACCACACTATTGGCGACAACCAAGAATCCACCCCTTGCCGGGGGTACTAGAACTACCACGCGACATCCTCATAAAATAGGGGCCCACATAGACCATAAAATAGGGCCCCCTTATAGGCCAAATTCAAACTTGGGCCGGGCAAACATTTAACGGGAATAATATTTTTCCATGGCGCATCAATAATTAATCCACTTCTCTATTAGTAATTCAGGTCATTTTCCATTTGAGAACAGCATATGGGTGACGTCGTCCAATCAATGCAAATTTCAACAATATATATGTATCAATGCAATAAATATTTATAAAATAAACCCTTTTAGAATATCTCTTAAATATGAAAAATAAACATTAATTTCAGGACGATGAAATATTAAATTATTTATGCTATGTCTGGAGGTCACTAAGGTATTTAATTAAAATTAAATCAGACACTTAGTACTATACCCTTATTTATATTTTTTCCTAATTTTCTTCCTTGTCTTATCTTTTCTAAAACATAAGATTAAAATGGTTCTTCCAAATACTACCAACTAGTTAAATGGGACTATTCACATAAAATCAACAATTTTATTAGAATATACTCCCTCCGTCTCCGTCTCGGCAGAAGCGTCACCATTTTTAGCCCGGCACGCAAATTAAGGAAATAGGTGGGAAGAAAAAATGTTGTGAGTGTAATTTGAAAATAGGAGAGAGAATTAGTGGAGAAAATAGTGAATTTAAAAAGTGTTGTGAGTGTAGAGGAGAGAAAATTAGTGGAGGGAATAGTGAATGAGATAATAGAATATTAATAAAACATTTCCTTTTTAGAAAATGTGACGCTTCAAACGGGTCGCCATTTTGGGTAAAAAGTGACACTTTCAGCGGGGCGGAGGGAGTATGTTTTTTATTTTTTTTGTGCAAATAATATTTGATTTATAAGACAACAACCATTCGAATCTTGTTAAAAACATGCGATAGCCGCCTATTTTTAGGCCGTTGATATAGCCTAATTGATATTTTATCTATCACTAATAAAATAAAAAGCCCAATTAAAAATTTACCAACGAGTTAAATGAGACTATTCACGTAAAATCAACAATTTTATTAGAATAAATTCTTACGTTTTTTTGAGCAAAAAATGTTTTTTTTTTTAAATCAAGAATAATTGATTTATAAGACAACATTTTTCACTCATGATATACAAGTGACATAACATTCGAAAACCTCTTTCGCAGTATATTGCTAGTATTACGCAAAACACTACAATGACATGCATGTTTTTTTTAATATATATATATATATATATATATATATATATATATATATATATATATATATATATATATATATATATATATTTTTTTTTTGTGATGAACTGATGATAATGATATACCTACAAAAAAT